>SJXQ01008954.1:181508-197753 GCA_006408695.1 Aepyceros melampus | reverse complement strand
GCTTCTCCTCTCCCCCCACCCCAGCTTCCCCTCTCCCACTCCCAGCTTCTGCTCTTCCTCCCCAGCTTCTCCGTTCAGGGCTCTCCTTTTGAGTCTCGAGCCGGCCCTCACGTGTTCCCGGCCAGCACACTCCCCTGGGATCCACCCGAGCCCCTCTATGCACGTGACACCCACTCCCCCGGGATCCACCCGAGCCCCTCTATGCACGTGACACCCAGATCTCCACCCCAACCTCTACGTAGGTGCTGGATTCCGTGTGTGGCTAACCCGGGCCATTCCGTAAGCACCACAAGGTCAAGAAGTCCCTGCATTCACTTCCTGTAGCGGCTCTCACCAGCCCTCAGCACTGCTCGCGGGAATACTGCAAAACTGCTAAGCTGAGCTCTAGTTTCACCAAGTCCTTCATACCCAGCTTGAGCTCTAATTTCACTAAGTCTTTCATACCTAGCTTTCTCAGGGGGACGCAGGGCTCTAGAGGTCCTGTACTCACCTCTCTAGTCTCATCCTTGGCACCCCCACCCCCTCCTCCTTCACGTCTCTTCAAAACCTGCCACTGAACCATTTTGGATTTCTTTTAGATCCCAGAATGCCCGGACATGTTTCCTAACTTTACGATACGTCGAGCCATTTACTTGGGAAAGAACACTTTCTCCTTTTCTTAGCCTTATTCCAACTCAGGCAGCCTCCGACAGGAAGCCTTCTCAGGTTGATCCTGCCCAGAGAGCTGGGTTCCTCCCCTGTATCCTGTGCTTACGGATGCCAACACACATCACGCTGAATGGTTCTTACTTGCTGACTTGTGGCTCCCTTTAGGCATGTGATGGGATGAGAAAGTGCTATGATTAATAAATGCCTGTTGTATGCAAGGGGCTTCCCTGGTGGCTCGTGGTTAAGAATCCGCCTGCCAGTGCGGGAGACGTGGGTTTGATCCACGGGTTGAGAAGATGCCGTGGAGTAGGAAATGGCCAGCCACTCCAGTATTCTTGCCTGGGAAATCCCATGGACAGAGGAGCCTGGCGGGCGCAATCCGCGGGGCCGCACAGGTGGGACGTGAGTGAGCAGCTATACGACAGCAGCAGTGCACGCAAGAGGGCAGGTTCAGACTCCGCCTCTGCGTCCCGCTGAAGGGATCGGCAGAGGCGCAGAGGCGGGAATCCGGACTGGGTGGTGGGAGCGCACAAGGAACGCTGCTCCTGAGAAGGCCCTGCTGGGCCGAGGCCTACGTGACTGGCTGCTCCCCCGTGGCAGGTACTGGGGCTGGGTCATGCCCACCTCCGTGCCCTTGCAGGGTGGAAGGGTCAAAAGCCCTCTGTCCTGGAGGTGAGGAGGGCAGGGGCATCGGGGGCTCGTTGGCAGGCGAGCTGGGAAGGCAGGCCTCTCCCGGGGATGGTGGGAACCATGGGAAATGCCACCAAAGCACCCTTTCCTGTGTGGAGAGCAGTTCTCACCTCCACCTCCATAAAGGAAGGCAGGCGGGAGGCTTTGAGTAGAGTGTTTTCCAAAAACCTTTCAGTTCCCTAAGTGAGTGTGAGAACTGAAACACGATTTCCAGGCTCTGAGGAGTCGCGCCATTTAACATCGGCCCTTACAGACGATTCTGGGTGGGAGATGCCGGTTTGTATGGGGATGTGATTGCCCAGCACTCTTGAGCCCACAAACTAATACAAATTTAATTTCTGAAAACAAGGTCCACCAAGATGAAATTCCACTAATTAGCAAAACCCTTCTTTTTCCGGATGCATTCCAATCTAGTACCCATGGAAGCAGACATTAGACATAAATGTGGGGAGAGGGGATTGCATGTCAGGAATTGGCTGAGAGAGGCCATCGCTCCAGGCTCCCCTTTGGAACTGAAACTCATCTCGATAAATCACCATGGCTCTTCGCCATCAGGAGTCTTCTCCCTTCAGATCTTATGGCCAAGAGAAGTACGGGCCATATGTTCACACCATTTGGTGAAAAATACACTGAACCAACAAAACAAGCATTGCACTTATGGGGAAATTTTTTATCAAGCTTCAAGTGTATTCATCCTAAATATGCAAAGATGTCATGTCATTTTTCCTCCCCATGGGGAACAGATAACTGCTCATATTAAACCAGCATTTTTAAAGCCATGATCTAAATATAAGCAACTGGTGTCCTCCTCACATGTCCCCTTTTATCCCTCTTTTGGGTGACTGAAAAGTGAAACTGGAAAGAATATGATGGAATTAAAACCCTCAATGTTATTTGGCTGGGGCACCAAAAAAGTCGTTAATTGGTGGAAAACTCCAATAGCCCCCAAGGCAACCTAAGACTTGTTAGTTCCTTCTGGACAGGCCCATTCCCTAGACGATTTCAATTTAAAGGGGTTTAGTTAATCCTAATTTCATGCGAAGAGTTGACTCATTGGAAAAGACCCTGATGCTGGGAGGGATTGGGGGCAGGAGGAGAGGGGGACGACCGAGGATGAGATGGCTGGATGGCATCACAGACTCAATGGACGTGAGTCTGAGTGAACTCCGGGAGTTGGTGATGGACAGGGAGGCCTGGCGTACTGCGATTCATGGGGTCGCAGAGTCGGACACGACTGCGCGACTGAACTGAACTGACTGAATTTCTCATCATCTATGAAAGCCCCTGGGTCCAACAATACTTTTTTAGAAAATTTACTTTCTATTCCAAGTCTTAGGGTGTATTTGAAAACCTGACTTGGGCATCTGGAGCATCTTGTGTCCAGTAGGGATATAATAATGATTTTCTCACAGGCGTTCACACAACCCTTGGATGTAGAAAGGAGACCCCAGGCAGGTGTTGGGGGCTGAGACCTGTAACTTGGGCTGCTTATAGCACTTATTTGTATCTCAACACAAAACATGCAGATGAAGCTCCTGAGGACTGTGAAGATGACAACAGTAAAGGGAGACTATTGGAAGGACCTGTTATGCAAGGACAGAGCATTGCCCAGACTTTCCTGATTTTGATTTAGTTTGGACTGTGTTCCCTTTAACAGAGGCACAGATGCTAAGTGAGCATATGACATTATGTCTTGTCCTGAGACTTTGCAAGACACTCCCACCTTGCCCCTCTCTCTCCTTCAGTCTGTGGCTAATATCCTTCATGGCTTCTGTTTTAAAAGTCTCCTTCTCCTCTAGATTTTGCCTGAAGCTGAAGACATTTCTAAGACAAATATACATTCTTGGAAAGAGGTAGTCTGTGTTTCCAACTACTTTGCGTGTCAGCCTGTGATGCTGTTTTTGGAGAACGGATGTTATAATGTTCTATACTAAGGCTTCTATAAAGAACAACTAATAGCTGTGAAATTCTTTCAAGTGTAAAAAACATCCAAATGTGAAGTAATCACTACTTACCAGGAAGCAGTGTTATATCCGCTGCTGGTTCTGGCCTAGAGGAATTGCTTTCGTTTGGGCAAGGATATCTTCAAGGGACTGAATCCAAGTTTAGGTTCCGTGAGTCTTTTGGAAAATCTAGTTTGTCCAATGTACAGATCCAGGCCCAGCTAAATACCAAATTTCCGCAGAAGATCAAAGCGCAGGCTTTATTTATTTACCTGACCTTAAGCTTACACGGAAATGAAGAACATCCTGAATTCCACTTCTATAGCCCACAGAAGTATGGCCCATTTCCAGCTAAGTGTGAAGACTGCAGTCCCTTTTCTCTAGGGAAGCTCTCTGCTGTGTGCATCAGATGAAAGGAATAGCAAAGAAAACACTGTGATCAGCCCCCTGTGGTATTTGACCCCTGAAATGTTGTAAGTCATTTTCTCCCCTCAGGACAGGACAGGGCAAGTTTACTGCACGACTGCACTGTGCTCCACAGACATACACGTCTCCCCCCAGGCCTGCAGAATGAAAGGCGAGGACTCCTACCACCTCTGGAAGTCCAACAGCTAAAAAGAACACTCAGTAGAGAAGTTATGCCATCACCCTTGGCACTAAACAGCCAATCAGTAGACTCTTTATGGCTTTTACAAGAAATCCCCAAACAACAATAAAAGCCACACAAACTCCAGAAAAACATCTATTTCTGCTTTATTGACTATGCCAAAGCCTTTGACTGTGTGGATCACAGTAAACTGTGGAAAATCTGAGAGAGATGGGAATACCAGACCACCTGACCTGCCTCTTGAGAAATCTGTATGCAGGTCAGGAAGCAACAGTTAGAACTGGACATGGAACAACAGACTGGTTCCAAATAGGAAAAGGAGTACGTCAAGGCTGTATATTGTCACCCTGCTTATTTAACTTATATGCAGAGTACATCATGAGAAATGCTGGACTGGAAGAAACACAAGCTGGAATCAAGATTGCTGGGAGAAATATCAATAACCTCAGATATGCAGATGACACCACCCTTATGGCAGAAAGTGAAGAGGAGCTAAAAAGCCTCTTGTTGAAAGTGAGAGAGGAGAGTGAAAAAGTTGGCTTAAAGCTCAACATTCAGAAAACGAAGATCATGGCATCTGGCCCCATCACTTCATGGGAAATAGATGGGGAAACAGTAGAAACAGTGTCAGACTTTGTTTTTTTGGGCTCCAAAATCACTGCAGATGGTGACTGCAGCCATGAAATTAAAAGGCGCTTACTCCTTGGAAGAAAAGTTATGACCAACCTAGATAGTATATTCAAAAGCAGAGACATTACTTTGCCGACTAAGGTCCGTCTAGTCAAGGCTATGGTTTTTCCTGTGGTCATGTATGGATGTGAGAGTTGGACTGTGAAGAAGGCTGAGCGCCGAAGAATTGATGCTTTTGAACTGTGGTGTTGGAGAAGACTCTTGAGAGTCCCTTGGACTGCAAGGAGATCCAACCAGTCCATTCTGAAGGAGATCAACCCTGGGATTTCTTTGGAAGGAATGATGCTAAAACTGAAGCTCCAGGACTTTGGGCACCTTATGCGAAGAGTTGACTCATTGGAAAAGACCCTGATGCTGGGAGGGATTGGGGGCAGGAGGAGAAAGGGACGACCGAGGATGAGATGGCTGGATGGCATCACAGACTCAATGGACATGAGTCCGAGTGAACTCCGGGAGTTGGTGATGGACAGGGAGGCCTGGCGTGCTGCGATTCATGGGGTCACAAAGAGTCGGACACGACTGCGCGACTGAATGAACTGAACTGAATGAAAATGGGAAAATGCTCTCTTAGATTTTTAAATTACGTTAAGTACACTTTAGGGCACTCACCAAAGGGAAAGTGTATGCGATTAATACACAGTGATCACTTAAGTTATAAGACCTTTACACAGTTATCTAATTTAATCTTCACCAATCCTTGGGTAGGTGTTACACTGAATTACAGGTGACGAATTCAGATTCAAAGAATTTAAGCAGCTCGTTCACTGAAGGTTGTAGAGACAGCAAGAGAAGATTCTGTGACATTTCCTTCAAGGACATCTCAATTTCAGTGGAAGAAATAAGAATACACTGAGGATAAGCAAGGCACATGGGTGTTTAGAAGTTAGGCATGATCCTCAGCTAATGCCATTATTTCCCCAAGCGTTGGCAGCATGTTTATATGGATTTTAAAAAACTTCCAAGGTTGATTAAATCAGGAAATGCTTGGGATAAACAGGTTTGCTTTTTTTTTTTTTTTTGGTAGGATTTCTCAGACTTTTAAAAGTGATACTGTGGATTATAGATGCCCAAGAAGAGAATATGTAAGGAGTGGGTTTTGTTTTGAGATCACTTCTGTTCCTTAGAATATACTTTAGAAAAAGCTGGGGTAAAACTTTTAAGTCCTTGAAATCAGATTCAGGAAGAAAGAGGAGTCTAGTACTTTGGGACACATTAGATGGTCTTCCCTCAACTTCCCCTCGGGGTTTCATATACTTAAATCTCGAAATAAATTAACTTGAATTTGGCATTTGAGGGGATTACATGACTTGGATCATCATAAAAGAAAAGAAGGACTGCAAATCCACGGATAGAAGCATGAAACATGGTGACTGGAGATCGGCATGGGTACCTGTGGTGGTCTGTGGGACTTAAGAACAAAAAAACCCTAAATAAGTTCTCCTTGTATAGCTTCAGTCAATTCCTGAACTTTCAAGGGCTGATCACGTAAGCTGGGATCACTGGGTGCCAGGCTGACTCTGGGTTTTCCCCCTGCACTTCGGAATGCACAAGCACCTTGTGTGCAAAGGAGTGGGAAGGGCTCTGGGTGCCTTAGTCACATTGCAGAGCTGGAAGGGGCTGCAGACCAGCTGCCCAGTACATGTTCTAGACTCACAAACATTTGGGTCAGGCCACATGGTGACGTGGCTGAGTTCTTTCAGTCAAGACCCCTTCTTACCAGACTGATTTCCACAGCTAGAGTCTCACTTCATTTCTTAGTCAACAAAATATACATACTAAGTGTTCTCAATGCATAAACACTGGATTTGGAAGATGAGTTTATTTCTATAATTATCTAACAAGAACGACCAGAACATAACTGAATCAGGGTCTTTGCTCATGAATGACCCTTCAGCACCTGAACAGAGCTTGGCACACAGCACGTGCTCAGTGCATTTCTGCTAAAGTAATGAATAGTGTGACATCTTAGGTTATTTACTATCCCCCCAAATTGAGACTTCCCTGGTGGCTCAGATGGTAAAGCGTCTGTCTACAATGTGGGAGACCCAGGTTCGATCCCTGGGTTGGGAAGATCCCCTGGAGAAGGGAATGGCAATCCACTCCAGTACTCTTGCCTGGAGAATCCCATGGACAGAGGAGCCTGGTAGGCTACAGTCCATGGGGTCGCAAAGTCGGACACAACTGAGCGACTTCACTTCACTTCACAATATGTATTGGCAGTTTTAAAAGCTTGTTTGACTCTGAGGGACTCTGAGGGTCTCTGAGGGAGGTGATGGTGGTGGAGCGCAGACTGATCAGACAGCTACGCTCGGCGGCCCAGGTAAGAAAGTGAAACAAAACTCAGCGAGAAGAAAATGGACTATTTGGTCACTTTGGCTCTTTTATAATACTTTCTTTGCTTCCTTGCAGGTAAACAGATAGTGGGAATTTGTACATGGTGTTTGATAAAAAAAGAACTATTTCCAACAGTTGGTAAATGAATGATTTCAGGGTGAAAGCCATCTTCTTTCCATAAAAGAGGTAGTTAATAGCTTACATTCTGCATTATCAAACTGTTCATAACCCCTTTAAAAAATATTCTCTAATTTTTAAAAAACCACCTAACTAGTTTTTGAGTAGGCCACATTCACCAACAAAAACTGATTCTGTATCATTCTTGATCTTAAATAAAACATTTGAATAATTATTTCTACACACATGCCACTCAGTAATATCCTCTGACATTAAAAAATTCAAATACCAACACATTCAACTTTATAGCACCATTCCAAAATACTAAACTTTCTTTGCACCTTTATTTTAATCTTTTTTTTTTTTTTTTTTGTACACATTTAAAGTATGGGCATCCTGTAAATTTCTGAAAAGCCTCATAGGAAAAAAAAAACAATTTTTAGGACAAAGCAATAACTCAGTTTGTAGGCAAGATGATGTCAGGCAGGCTGTAAGTTCTTCATGGGCCTCTGTAGTCTTCATTCTGGAGTGAGAATGTAGAAAGGATGCTAAAATCTTCCTGGATTATTCTAGAGATTACATCACGTATCAGTATGTAAAATCTTGTTGCTCAGTGGTCAGACTCTAGATATTGATTACAACTCAAACCATGACAACAAAAGTCTCTTGTAATATTTCACTTTTGATTAACAAACTTCAAAGTTTGTATACACTTTTTATTCATACTCTGTAAGAGAGGAATCAGAATATTGAATTCCTTCTTACAAATCTCCAAATTTGAAGCTTGGAGCACTAGAATCTGTTCTTAGCAAGCAGATAAATTTAAAGTAGAATTATAAATGGGTTTTAAATTCAACATAAATTTGGCTGATTATATAATAAGACTGGCTAATGTGGGAGTTGACAGATGATGAGAATGCTTGCAGGAAAAAAACCTTTTCTTGTGACACGAGAGTCCCATTCCACCCTCTCTCTGTAACTGAGCGCTCTCATCTAACTCTTCCATGCATTACTGTGAGTAATGTGCACCCAGGCAACAGGTCTGGCGAATAAACTTGGAAGGTTTGAGTCTGCTGAGATTGGCAGGGTGGTGTGAAGAGGTAGAGTCAGAAGGGTGTCCGCTAATGGTTTAACTCTGCAGCAGTTTAAAGAAATCGATTGTTACACAAGAACAGTCAATGACCCAGGAAGAAATTAAGTTTAAACTAGAAGTGAGTAGTAATCAAAAGCTACTATGCACCAGGATAGGAAGGAATATGAGAATATTAATATGCCCTGAAATAGAAATAATCACTTTGCACTATGTACACCACATACAATATAACATATTCTTTTTAACATTGCACAATATAAATATTATACAAGGTGGAGTAAACTAAATGCAAAATAACTTTGAGGCACACAGGAAACACACAGAATAGATCGAACTCTGATCGAAATTAGGATGGGGTTAGAAAAAGGCAGGGTGTTACACTGTCAGGCCAGTGATCCCACCTCATGGGCTGGCAGCCACCACCCCCAGACACGGAAAATTCTCAGACCGCCATATTGTCAGAGTTGACTGCTTCAAACAAAGGCCAGTTACTGAAATCCTTTGAGAAAATCAAACTTTTGCTCCCCACTCTAAAGTAGGTAACCCTTAAAGGTCCCTCCTGACCTCAGGGTTTCATAACGAGGGGCTGTGTTAGTACAGGGTTGTTCCCCCCTTTTTCTTGTTACTTGGTTACTATGAAACCATTTTAAGGAAACTAGAACAGTATTCAAGAACACCCATCACAGTGCTTAACAAGATTTAATGTACATTTATTCTTAACATGTGGAACATATAAAGATTTTATACTGAATAAATGATATTCATTAAGCCAGAGGAAAAGGAGGAATTTACATCGTTTTTTTTTTTTAAACTACATTATCTTGAAATACAAATGTGGATTCTCGTCACTGAAAAATTTTTGAAGTTGTGTTTCTTCCTTTTAGTTGTATTTTTTTTTTGTCTGTACTAGTAACCATTGTGTAAATCAATCCATATGCAACCATTTCCACACCTTGATTCATGAAGCAAATTGTGATCAGCTGCTCTCCCGAAATAGAGCATGACTTTATACATACAGAAACTTGTACATTACCCTCTTTTTTTTGTTTTTTTGTTTTTTCTTATTTTTGTTTTTTTATTTTTTTTTTTTTTGGAGATATGGCCCTAATGAAAAAATATATAAAATAAAAATAAAAAATTATTTAAATCTACCATCACTTCGTAGTTACCACATCATGAAAAAGAAACTAAAAATTTTACTAAAAAAAAAAAAAAAAGAAAAAAGAAAAAAAATGAGGGTATGCTTAATGTACAACTTCTATATACATCACAGCCCAAAGGCAGTAAAAAAAATATTTAAAAAATGATTAAAGGAATTGTGAAGAACTGTCATGTGGAAGGCCAAACGACAGCCAGCAGACACGGCGGCGGTGGCGAGGAAGCAGTTTCCATTGATCGCTGTCAGGTAGGTTTTCAATCTTAACTTAAAAAACACGTTTTGCTCCTAGCCTAATGTAACCATTTTCCTGTGGAGAAACCGGTATCATTTCCTATTTCAACCGCTGACTGACACACCTTCGTGAGCCCCTATACCTACCTAGAAATTTCTATTGCACAGAGCTTTGGACGATGGGATACAGTTGCAATTTTTTCATTATTTGAAGAATAACACAGCTAGGAAATTGATAAATTTTCGCCTTTTTGTCTCAGTGTGGTGAATTTTTCCCATCTTACAGCATCTTTTGCGGTTAACTTTTTTCTTTAAAGTCAATTTGCTTCCCCCAAAAATGCAATACGACATGGAAAAGAACATTAAAAAGAAAATCTGAAAAACAAAAAGTGACCTTTGAATGCACTAGACAGCAACTTTGGTTAAAAAAAACAAAACAAAACAAAAAAACCCCGAAAGGATGTACTTGTACACACAGACAGCAAATATTAATTTTATAACTGTTCGAATTAATTATCTCTTTAATTCCCAATTGGTAAATAGTGGAGGGGGCAGAGGAGCAAAGATTTTCTTTCCTTCGTCCTACGCTGGAGAAACAAGAACAGAACACAGCCAGTTACACGGGAGCCTCTATAGTCTTCACTCACACAGGCTGCCTTCTCACTGATGTCATAACTGCCCGATCTGAAACAGTACATCGCAGATGACGACGCCACCAGAGAGTTCAGAACGGCTGATATTGAGATATCCAGCAATCGGCCCTCGTGCAGAAGGAACTCAGAGCGGTTCTCGTCCACTCTGGCCATGGCTAGAAGAGCCTTGGCCGCCCTGCACATCATGTCCACGCTAGGGGGCTCCAGGGGCGGGGGCTGCACGTGCATGAGGCTGTGCTGGCTCTGCTGGTACTGGGCCATTGTGACCCCGTCCTCCAGGAAGCTTATCAAGTTCCCGATGCTTCCCTTCTGCACAGCTATGGCCCTTGCAGCCAGTGCGTCCCCTTGGGCAAGGTTCGATAAAAGCGCCATGGACATTTCTCGACAGACTGGGTTTTTGCGATCCCCAACGTACCTAACTAACGTGGCATAGAATTTCTCCTGACGACTAAATGGAGGCGTGGCCAAGATCAGGTCCACATTGTTGTCCTGGATGCTGAGTTTACAGAGCGTCTCCAGCACGAGTCTCTGAGGCGACAGGACAGAGTTGGGTCCCACCGTGGGAAAGGGGTCTTGTGCCTCTGCTGATGGGCACACCATCCAGTGCAGCAAGCCATCCAAAATTGGCAAGCAGATGCTTTCCGTGTAAGCGGACAAGTCTAGCTGCCCAGAAATGTTGGCCAAGGTGACCAGCGTGTTGTCCCGTAAGACCTCGAGGCAGTCCCACCACCACTCAGCTTTGCTGCAGGCCACCCCTTTGTCCTCGTCTTCCTCCTTCTCATAGGTCTGCGGCGCTCGTTTTCTCTCGGGATGCTCGTGGTGAAGAAGAATCAGCTTCCCCAGGATCAGCACCAGGCCTGGGTGTTTGGACATTTCTGCGTCATTCCCAGGCACAAAAGACAAGCTCCGGACAATGTTGGACACGCAGATGCAGCGCCTGGCCAGCGAGTCCTGCCAGTGTGCGATGGTGCAGAGCGGGGCCTCGTCCCGGCTCCTCGGCTCATCCTCCAGCAGCCTGATGTTGCGGTGACTTTTGGCTTGATGGATTCCGAAGGGAAACTTGCTGCTTTCAGTCTGGTACCAGGGTTTGCATCTTCGGGCAGAGCCCCTGGCCGAGCAGACAGGACATCATCGATGGTTGCGATGATGCTTTTCTCTTGGTGCTCGTCAGAATCTCCCTTGCCTTCCTGGTCTTTCTTTCTGCCTGTGGAGCTCAAAGGGGGAGGTGGCCGCCTGCGAGGGGGAATCTCCATCTTGCTCTCGAAGTGAGTCTGGATGTGCTCGGTGGTGTCTCCCCCGCCGAGCTGCCAGTGCAGAAGTCCACTGCTGAACTCCTGAACACGACCCAGCTTGTCAGAGCGGTCGACGACAAACAGGTTGTTCTTTTTGACTATCTTGATTGGCAGCCTGTCAAATTTACTGGCTTGCCTGGGCTTCTCCTTTGGGTCTGCGGTGGCGTCAGGGGAGGCCACAGCCGTGCTGCTCCTGTCCTCCGTCTCCGCCCTCCCGCTGTCTTCCTCCTCCTCGTCCTCCTCGTCCTCCTCCTCCTCAATACATTCAGCATCTTCTTCCTCTCTCCCAGAATCATCAGCCAAGGACTGGCTGTCATCTCTCTTTGCCGCATTGTGATCAAGTGCTTTTTGGCTGGGGTCTCCCACTTCATATTCCGTAAGAATTCCAAAAATGTCAATCAGGCATTTCCTGAAGTACTCTACTAAAAGCTCGAGAAATCCGGACAACTGGAGAGGGTGAGAAAGAAAAGGGGTACAATGTCATAACCTCTCCAGTGTGACTGAGAGGGTGAAAATCCTGCTAGCTAGCCATGCATCTCTA
Organism: Aepyceros melampus; assembly: GCA_006408695.1. NCBI lineage: Eukaryota > Metazoa > Chordata > Mammalia > Artiodactyla > Bovidae > Aepyceros > Aepyceros melampus. The sequence goes on along the minus strand of SJXQ01008954.1, from coordinate 185,755 downwards.
TGATTATTTTCACATTTTAATGTGTTTTTTTTTTTTTTTTGGCTAGGCCAAGAAAAAGAAACCATGTGTAAGTTAGAACTATCTTCCTGAATTTTTCATTAATCAACACTTACTATCTTTCTTACTTGGTGTTTACTTTCTTATACCATTAACATGAAAACTTACTTGTTACTTTCCCATTTCTGATACTATCCCCGAGGGAGTGCTCTGCTGTTCTTTACCTTTGTTTCTGGTTTAGACACAGTACCATTCTTACTAGAAGAGTGGAATGTGGATTTTATAGACTCATTCACCCAAAGTGAGTCTGTTCTCCTCTTTTATTTATCTGAAACTCTGCTTGCCTAGATTTTTATGGTTATTATTCTTAGGATTTTATGGTTATTTTTGTCTTAGGTGCTACAGGTTATTCTAATTTACATTCTCCATATATTTTGGGGAGAAGATAATTTCAGCAATGTAGTAGCTCATAAACACAGAAAATTAGAAACAAATCAATTTAGTCCCTGAGATAAATGAATGAGAATGTTTCACAGAATGCACTTTTATATTTCAGCTATTCCCAACTCCAGCTGAAAGACAAAAGCAACTCTGAGAACCAGCTCTGTTTCCTTTAAGCAGATGTTTATATCAAGAGAACCAACATACACCCCTCCCTCAACACCAATGCTGCTGCATTTAGAGATGATGAAGGATAAGTAAGTAAACAAGGATTTCTTAATGATAGGTGTTGTGGAAATTGACTATAATTTCATTATCTGGCTGTAAGTTTCCCACAAGGTAGTTTGAAACAATTATAAAGAAGTAAGGGGACACCCAAGTACCAGCCAGGTAGAGCTTGCTTTTAGGGTACGAAGGCAAAATTTTTTAAATGGAGGTCTGGATGTCACCCCTTCCCATCTCATCCCCAACATAAAGCTTAATTTTTTCCCCAGGACAAGGGAAGAGGGAAAATTGCTGAAGCAATGCTAGTTATGAAAAACTGTGCTCACCCAGCATAAGGAGGGAAATTTATTACTCTAGCAAAGCTAATATATGTTCTTCTAATGCTTATTTTCTATTAAAATGGACTTCATGCAATGTTTATGCCCTTATTAATATACTTGGTATCAACTGAAAAACTGCCTTTCTGGGCTAAAATGAGGAGAGAAGAAAGAGGAAGTGGAAGATTCCGGTCCTAGTTCAACAGAAGGGAGGGAATTAGATGTTTTGGCTTTTTTCAACAAAAGCAGAGTTGTTCATACACAGTAGGGAAAATGACCTTTTCTGATTTTTGTTTCTAAATATTTCTTTAAAAAAATCTGTAGTCCACCTGGCTCTTGGGCCTTTTTCCTAATCCTTAGTTCCTTCTCTCTTCCAGCTATTATGCTAGAAGCTACTTCAAGCTTAGCACAGATCAAAGGAGGGTTTTTAAAGGTAGGAGGCTTTTAAATGACTGCTTCAAAATAAACTAGAAGGGGGCAGAAATGGGAGGGAACACATCAAGAAACAAGTTTGACCATGACTTCATTACTACTGTAGTTGAACTATGGTACACAGGGGTTCATTAAACTGTTTACCTCTCTCTCTATATATATTTTCTGTAACATAAACACTCTTTTTAAATTTTATACTTTTTTAATTAAAAGAAAGATGTTAGGTCCCCCTGGAAAACAGGGTATGGTCTCACTGCAACTTACTGCATGGTGATGTCTCGTCCAACACAGACTACAGCTGTAACTTTGTGTTACATCTGGATTAATTCTCACTGGCCTGCTAATGCTCGTTATAAACAACAGTTTGATTTTGCCACTACTGTCTATTCCATGCACACTCATGCATGTGCACACAAGGTCACTGTTTTCTTATGAGAAATATACATGTGTGTTTATACTAAAGACTGAAATAAATTATTGTTCCAGACAAAATTCTCAGACAACTATACACTGATTGATGTTGGTTTATAGTTAACTGTAACCATAAAAAATTTTAGCTGGGAAGTCCTAACTGCTTTAGGCATTAGCTTAAGCATTATACACTACTTCATTTTCTTATTCTAATTTGGTTCTCAGTTAGACTGGTGCTGGCTTACCTGGGAGAGATTGAAAGTAGCGACAGTGCTGTCATCATATAGAAGAATATTAATAGTGTCCAAAGCCCAAGTACTTTCAGCCAAAAGACCTGACTTAAGGGACATCATCACACGCCAGGCCTCTGGAGTAACTAAAAATGGGTGGAAGAATAAGGACATGATTAATATTAACTCTACATATGAAAGAATAGAAAATAACAAAAGAAGAAGAAAAAGCAGAATGTTAAGTTAAAATATTGATTAAACAAAGGTTCCAAGGGACAATTAAACATGGTCATTTCATGTGGAGGTTGACAACTAAGAAACTTCTGTGGGTGAAGAGCTTTCTGCTTTGCAGGTTAAAGAGAAGTGGGAATGATTCTTTCTGTATTTGTCATCTTTGACTCTATTCACAAATGTGTCAAGGTAGCATCTTCAGAAGGCTGGGGAGTATGCAGAATATAAGCAAAATTTAATTCCCAAACACCATGCTCACTGATAGAAAGCTTTCATTCTTCCATGCCATCTTCTGTCTGAGCTCTGGATCACAGAGCATGCTGTTGACAAGTACTAGCATTTTGATGGTTCTGGTTTTTTAGGAGCCTGGCCTGAGATGGAGGCCAAGAGGAACGATGAGAGGAAAAGATTTAAGATTTGTCACAAGATGGGGCTGAAGGGGAGGCCTGTCGTGTGTCTGAAATTTTAAGGGAAGCTGTCTCAGGAAAATGGTGGAAGCACATGGTGTGAGCAGCTGGAACTCCCTACAGCATCAGCCAGGCGAGATGCCAACTCCTGTGTGGGAGGGGCCGTGGGTGTCCACTTTTATTTTAATTTCATCTAATTTTCAAATTTTCTTAAGAGAGGCACATAATACTTGTGTAATAGAAAGGCAAATTTCATTTTAAAATCAGGAACATAAGTTTCCCTAGGCTGGTATAACATGCACTAAGAATTTTTCAAATTTAAATGTATTTATTTACTTAAATTGGAGAAGGAAATGGCAGATCACTCCAATATTCTTGCCTGAAAAATCCGATGGACAGAGGAGCCTGGTAGGCTATAGCCCATGGGGTCACAAAGAGTCAGATATGACTGAGTGACTAACACACACACATGTTTACTTAAATATCTATACACGTACACAAACACATGCATATATTTTTACATATATATTACCATATGTAACACGGTGCCCAGGGTCTGTTTCTCTCTTGCCTCCAGCACGTCCTCTAGGTAGAACTCCTTACTTTCCCTTACCCTGCCCCTTAATGTCCAATGATTAAAACACTGGACATATCTTTAAAATATTTAATTTTCTCATCACTGCAAAGAACTTTGAGTCATATGATTTTGAGATTTTTGGGAAAAAAGTTTGGATAAAACTAAACTCTATTATTTCCTTAGCTGTGTTAAAAGTATTTCAAAAATAATGCAGAAAAACTGTGTGTATTCCCAGATTTTCCAAATCTCTAATTAGGATTTAGAAGATTCCACCTGGATGAACGTGTGACATCAGTGTTCACCTGAAAGAGTTCCTTGGTCCCATCAACAGTGCTGCAGGGATCACCTAAATTCTACCCACGTGTGAAGTTCCATATAGCATATTATGTATCTGTCTATGCAGCATAGTCAGTTTTCTGGTTTTGCTCCAAGGGGAACTCACTGTCTGTATGTCCATACCAAAATTACAGAGTGGCTTGCTGTCAAATTTTTTCAGGCCACCCTAGTGTTCCATCAGCCTCGCAGCTGTTCTCTTAAGCACACATGGCAGAGATTATGTGTTTGGTTAAGATAAAATCTTTAAGCCCCAAATACAGTCCACAGTCACCGAGGAGTGCCTGTCTCTCACCTGGGGCTCTGCTCTCTCACACGAGTAACACACGAGTAAAGTGCAAGAAATCCATTTTAATTCTCCCTCTCAGAGGAGTACCTTCCAACTATTGCTCCTGCACAAAAGCACGTCCTGATAGTCTGCAGTCACAGAATTTCATCCATTTGAGATTATCCAACTACATCTAACCCAAAATTAAAATTCTAGATGGCAACAGGAAATCATTTCAGGAGCAGAGCCTTGGGAACGCTTACCGATATCTTTTGAGGTAATCTTCCGCCTTTGTTTCAGGACTGGCTGTGAGGCTTCCACTGAGCCAGGAGGGAAGGTGATCTCCCTTCTGATGGGGGGCGGCTGGGGGGGCGGCCC
>SJXQ01008954.1:169081-181306 GCA_006408695.1 Aepyceros melampus | reverse complement strand
CTTCATGGAGGGGAGGAAGGGGGACTTGCTGGGAGACATGCGGCTCTCCAGGGAGCGCTGGAAGGAGGCGGGGCTGGGCGCCCTGGAGATGTGGTTTGGCAGTGAGGGTGGCGTCTGGTAGGACGACTGAGGTGGGCGCGTGATGGGCTGCATGGAGGCTGACGAGGACATGTAAGGCTGACGTTGGCTGACATGGGAAGGCCACTGGCTCTCGTGGTTTATCCTCTGATCAGGGACCATCATGTCATCAGTGCGGTTCATGCCGGGGTAAGGCGGGGCCTGCGTGGGGCCGCCCGGGCCTTGCCTGTTCTGGTAGGGATAAGGCATATCGTTGCGGGTCGCCCACATGCTCTGCTGAGGCCCTTCGCTGGAGGACGACTGCATCGGGCCGCCCATCATCTGCGGCGGGATGGCGTGCGGCTGTATCTGCCCTGGGCCCTGCATCCTCTCTCGATTGTAGGGGTATGGATACTGTCCCTGCAGGGGCCTCCGGTCCGGGCCGGAGTAGGAGCTCCCGTACTGGTTGTACATCTCCTGCTGCTGGCTGCCATACTGCATGTTGTACATGTCTCCCTCGTGGCGTTTGGCTGGAGGCCCGTACATGCCGTCCATATGGCGCTTGTAGTTCTGAAAATTCACAAAGACAGATCACACTGATGTGCTTTTATAGGTATAATCACGCACTTAAATTAGGCAAAATAGTTATTACCTGGTGGAATGTTCATTTCAAAATGAGTATGGGAAGCTCCCACGTCCACGGACTAACAGTTTATGTGTGATGTTCAGTACTACACAAACACTGCACGTACTCTGTTTGTTTTCATGTACTTCAAAACTCCGTGGGAAAAAACCAGCGTCCTCTCCTGGTATTCTCCAGGTGGATTTGGGAGAGCAAGGCGAGGGTGACTACCACATAGGCCACACGGAACCGGGGCTTGGAGATCACAGGGATGGCTTGTGTAGGTAGCCGGAGACCTCACCACAAGTGACGGAGAGCTCTGAGCGCCAGCCCGAAGGGCTCCGGACTAAACAGACCCCTTGGGCCTGACTTTACAGAAAAACCTCCACACAGAGCTTGGCTCCTCACTCTGACCTGTGCCCCTAACACCTGACGTTGAATGAACCCCACTCCAGCCTCCAGCTGAACCTCTGAGGACAGGGCTGCTATGGCCTCACTGAGCTCCCCTCCCAGGAGGCCGGGACTTCCACCACTGGATGGGGTGGGAAGCTCCTGATGAGAGCACGGGACGGAGGCACGCATATGGCAGAACACTGTTTAAGGTGCTGATTTGATGATACAAGTCTCTATACATACATGCTCTGGTCAAATTAGTGTTTAAAACCCCTTCTATTTTACAAGAGGTCAGACCTGAAGAGTTGTTTAGCGACAGCAAATTCCTGTGTCTGACATGTGCTCCTCTGTGTTAGCTGTGGTCACCGCAAGGTTACCTCACACACCTCACGACTGCTGAGCTGCAGCATGTGTCAACAGCATGCACCTACACACCTAGCCTACACAGTCTAAATAATCGTATTCTTAAAAATAGATCAACTTTTACTAGCATATAATATTTTAAGCTGTTCACCCTACATATTCTCTAAAACATATTGACAAATTTCTGTGCTAAAATGTCAACTGATATAATAGTATATAGAACAGACCTACGTCTAAAATCTACTTGAATTTGGGCTTATTATTTACAAGGATGAATGTCCTTAACTTCCAATAACATATTTTCAAGAGCTACTTCTAACCTGCTGATTTAAGGGACGACTGAGGATGAGATGGCTGGATGGCATCATGGACTCAATGGACGTGAGTCTGAGTGAGCTCCGGGAGTTGGTGATGGACAGGGAGGCCTGGCGTACTGCGATTCATGGGGTCGCAAAGAGTCGGACACGACTGCGCGACTGAATTGAAGAATACTTTTTGGCATAAGAAAATATAACCTGATTGTTACATGTCATTTTGGTTATACTTCCTAAAACTCTTCAGAAGTATGTTGAGTCTGAATTTTAAACAGAAAGCACAGAGATACATGCTCTCGCCAACTCACCGTCTGCTGTGGGTACAAGCCTGGCTGGTGTCCTCCATATGACGGCTGTCCTGAGGGAGGGCCTTGGCCCGGGTACTGCTGCCCGTAAGGTTCGTGCCTAGAATGAAGCATTCAAAGGAAACTTCACTGACCGTGGACCTCGGGCCAAAAGAGGGAGGAAGAGCCCGCCTCTGGATGCTCCCTGCCGTCTTTCCTCCCCGGCCTCCTCCCAACAGGCACCGTGAGCAGCAGCAGCACTTCCCCTCCCAGTGGAAGGAGGGAAGCACCCATTCTGGGAGCGCTGCCAGCCCCTGCCAGCCCCTGGTGGGGCGAGGAGTCCCACTGGATGGGTTGGCACCCTCTGCCTTTGAGGAGGGTCCCCGCCCATCCACTGAGGGACCAGGGAGGGATGACACACCCTGAAGTGAGGCATTAACGAGCGAAAGAAACAACAGAAGAACCTAAGAGTCAAAGCAGTATTTCTAGGAGCACCAGAATACTGACAGAGAGATGTGGGAAATGTTTCTGACTTCCTCATCGTGAGTATAAAACGTGCAAGTTTTTAAAGGAATCCTTCAAAATTAGTCCAAATGATACCAAGTTAGCATAGACATAACTACTCAAAATTTCAAAGTTCTATGACCCCAAAAGGCTACAAAAAAAAAAGAAAAAAGGATAATAGTGATGATTTAAATGTACTTCTGTTAAATCTTAAAATGGGAATAAACATACATTTATTTCATATTGAGAAATTCTAAGTACCATAAAAATACATGTTTAAAAGAACAACAGAATTGAAACTTCAGAAATTAAGCTGGTGTAGTTAGTACACTGAATTTTGTAAGAAAGAATACTGGTCAAGGAATGAGAATAAGAAAGAAAATAAGTGAAAATTTAGAACATCACATGTAAAACAGACAAGGGAAGTTTCTGCTAATGACATTGAAATCTGGAGGCAAGCTTAAGGTTAGGAGAAAAAAAGTATAATTGATGTGGATGAAATTTAAGCTGAACAGGTAACACTTTTCAGAGAGAAAACTTAATGAAGGAAATCCTAATGTTGTTTAGTCGCTCAATTGTGTCCGACTCTTGTGCGACCCCATGGACTGTAGCCCGCCAGGCTCCTCTGTCCATAGAGATTCTCCAGGCAATCTTCCCAACCCAGGGATCGAACTCATGGCATTGGCAGGCAGATTCTTTAGCACTGAGCTAGCTACCTGGGAAGCTCAAACCCTAATGTGATAAGGCCGAAATAACTTCTACACCTGGGCCATGCCACATTCCAGAAAGAATTTGAGAAGAAAAAGAAAACTATGTATCTTCCCTGGTGGCTCAGATGGTAAAGCATCTGCCTACAATGTGGGAGACCTGGGTTCAATCTCTGAGTCAGGAAGATCTCTTGGAAAAGGAAATGGCAACCCATTCCAGTATTCTTGCCTGGAAAATCCCATGGATGGAGGAGCCTGGTAGGCTACAGTCCATGGGGTTGCAAAGAGTCGACACGACTGAGCAACTTCACTTCACTTCAGAAAAGTATATTTTCTCAGGTTCCTTTAAGAATATATGTCCAAGGATGACTGTTCTCCTTCTGATCTCATCAGCCTATCCCTTGCATCTTCCCCTTCCAAAAGCTTTTCCTGGACTCTCAAAAACAAACCAAATCTTTGTAAAAATCCCTGATCTGGTACATTAGACTTCACATAGCGGTTAAGTGACTAAGGCGAATTTCACAACTAAACCTTCATTAGAAGGTCAGAATGAGAAGCTGAGATTCCCCCGTCACTATTACAAAGTACAATGTAGCTCTGAGCACGCGATACTGTGTAACTCAAAAAGCAGGCTCACAGAGAATGCTGGAAAGAAGCCTGATTTGGTAAAACAGTGATTTTTCAAACCAAAATTTTCCTTTGTATTAAACCAGGGACACCTGACTGCTTAGCTGGACCTACAAAACCCAGCATGTGGACTGAGAGGGAGCAGTGTGGATCGAGGCCCTGCCAAAGAAATGATGAAAACCACGTCTGTCCAGAGGCCTGCCTAAGAGTTAGAAAAGAGCTCTACTTTACCTCCACTGGTTTTCTTTAAAGATGAAATATTCAGTTGAAGGCTTGGTTTCTAACAAGTCTCCGTTAGGGAGGTAGTGAACATGACAAGCAAGGGATAGGTCTTCCATGGTAAGGACCATGGTCAGGGGCCTTCTTCACAAAAGGAAGTCCACCCTAAGCCACTATTTGAGGAACAGCTTCCTCTCTGAGACATTTCAATGACTTTCATTCTATCTTATTCAAATAATCTGGGCCAGTAATGCATCCTTACTTGCCATTTTAATATCAAGGGGATGTCCTGAGAAAAGAAAAGCTGCCCTGGCTTTTATCAGAGATGTTTATTAAGGAGCAAAGCATTCCCTCTCAGTTTAAAATGTTCGCAGGGGACAGGAGGAACACCTGAAAAAACAATGCCTGGAAGACGTTACCAAGAACCCACTGCTGCCCGAGCCTGCTGACAGCCCAGTGTGGCACCACTGCCCAGACCTTGGCCTGTGGGGAGGAAGACAGGCACTGAGATCACGGGAGGAGCCACACAGACGCTGGAGCGCAGTCTCAGTGTGGTGACAGTGGCTGGGACAACCTTAGCTCGTGCATTCTTAGGGAGAAGACTTGTGCCCTGGCCAGCCCAGCCCTGGCATATTTCTAAATTCACTAATAAAAACACAGCTGTATTGGTGGCCTGGGGACAAGGTCCTTCTCCCCAGTTCCTGTTACAGTCATCGACTGAAGGCAGCCGTCTGACACGTACAGTCCTACTGAACTTCAGCAGGAAGCAGACATGGGCTGATAGGGCTCAGAGATGTGTGTGTGGAAAGCACAGTTTCAAATAAGTCATCGCATCTTCATCTTAGGAAACACTCACCTTCGGTCGTAACTGGCTCCGTAGGGAAACTGCTGCCGCGGCCCCATACCCAGACTAGACATGGCTCCAGACGGACTCTGGTTGTACATATCCTGCATGCTACTGGTGGGCATCTGTCCTTGCGTCATGAAAGGCTCGCTGCTTCCAGGCACTGAAATATTTTCGTAACAGACAAAAAATTAAGCACTTTCAAATGCCAAAGTGCCCAGGCATCGCTTTTCAGTCAGTGCTGTTATCCTTAACATGACAGATAACAGTATCGATCAAACAGCATAAGGTCTGAAGTTAAGATGGGCCCTGTTGAGGCAGGATTCTAAGCTGACCCCCCTTCACGTACACATCTTGTATGTATGAGTCTCCCTGAGTATGGGGCGAACCCACGAATAGGACAGGATGTCACTCCCAGGATTATCTACATTGCAGGGCAAAAGGGATTTCAGAGATATAATTAAAGTCACCAATCAGCTTGCTAAGCTAACCAAAAGGGAGAGCACCCACGTGGGCCCTTTAAGTTGGTATCTAGAGGTAAGAGACACAGCAGGTCAGAGACACTCTCCCACTGGCCTTGAAAAGCAGTGCCACGCAGGTCAGAGGCCCACGTGTCAGGAAGGACAGCAAACGCTAGAAGCAGAGAAGGCCCCAGGTGACAGTCAGCAAGAAAACAGGACCTCAGTCCAACAACTGTGAGGAACCAAGTTCCACCAACAACTATAAGCTCAGAGAAATGGAATCCAGGCTTCCAGCTTGACCTGTACTGTGACCCTCATCTGAGAACCCACAGAAATTGGAGAGCATACGTTATGTTGTGTGTTTTAAGCCATGTGTGGTAATTTGTTATGCTGTAATACAAGAAACAAACACAAGCCCAGATCCATACTTATGTGGGTTAAGTTGATAAATCTCTAAGTTTAATTCCTTATCTATAAAATGAGGTTGGTAATATCATCTCATGAAGTAGTTTGTAAGGAAGAGATATGTATACAGTTAGTTCCTTTCCCTTTTAAGAAAAAAAAAAGTGAAAATCTTAACAACCACCCATGCACTGACTTACTCTAAAATCAGGATGAAGAAAATCATGAGGGAGTAAGGACAGCTCAAGAAGGGATGAGATATTTCTAACAAGGGGTAGAGTGTCAATTAGGTCAAATATGCCAATTAGCATTCGCTCACAGCCTGAAGGAAACTGGTCAAGCCCAGAAACTAGCCTGTAGGCAAATTAAACATTTTAATGCAAATCTTAATTGATATACACTATTACCAACATCTACCTTTATCCTATGAAGGTTACTTTTATGTTCCATGAGATAAATGCTGATTACAATTTTGTGAGCTGAAAAATGTGTCTGTTTGGTTGAGAGGTGCAAATAAAGAAGTCTGACACTGGTAGAATATATTTTGCTTTATAAGGTGCTTCCAAATACTTCATATCTTATATGCTCTTACATCAACCTCCAGTAGAACCAGTTTTGAAGTTACTTTCCATTTTGAAGTTACTTTCCAGTTTTGAAGTTATTTTCCATTTATTGAAGAAAGTAGGGAAAAACACTAGACCATTCAAGTAAGACCTAAATTAAATCCCTTACAATTATGCAGTGGAAGTGACAAATAGATTCAAGGGATTAGATCTGATAGACAGAGTGCCTAAAGAACTATGGACAGAGATTCATGACATTGTACAGGAGACAGGGATCAAGACCATCCCCAAGAAAAAGAAATGCAAAAAGGCAAAATGGTTGTCTGAGGAGGCCTTACAAATAGCTGTAAAAAGAAGAGAAGTGAAAGGCAAAGGAAAAAAGGAAAGATATACCCATTTGAATGCAGAGTTTCAAAGAATAGCAAGGAGTGATAAGAAAGCCTTTCTCAGCAATCAATGCAAAGAAATAGAGGAAAACAACAGACTGGGAAAGACTAGAGATCTCTAAGAAAATGAGAGAATCCAAGGGAACATTTCATGCAAAGATGGGCACAATAAAGGACAGAAATGGTAAGGACCTGACAGAAGCAGCAGATATCAAGAAGAGGTGGCAAGAATACACAGAAGAACTATACAAAAAAGATCTTCATGACCCAGATAATCATGATGGTGTGATCACTCACCTAGAGCCAGACATCCTGAATGTGAAGTCAAGTGGGCCTTAGGAAGCATCACTATAAACAAAGCTAGTAGAAGTGATGGAATTCCAGTTGAGCTATTTCAAATCCTAAAAGTGATGCTGTAAAAGTGCTGCACTCAGTATGCCAGCAAATCTGGAAAACTCAGCAGTGGCCACAGGCCTGGAAAAGGTCAGTTTTCATTCCAATCCCAAAGAAAGGCAATGCCAAGGAATGTTCAAACTACTGCATGATGGCACTCATCTCACACGCTAGTAAAGTAATGCTCAAAATTCTCCAAGCCAGGCTTCAATAGTACATCAACGGTGAACTTCCAGATGTTCAAGCTGGATTTAGAAAAGGCTAGAAGGCTGAGTGCAGAAGAATTGATGCTTTTGAACTGTGGTGTTGGAGAAGACTCTTGAGAGTCCCTTGGACTGCAAGGAGATCCAACTAGTCCATTCTGAAGGAGATCAACCCTGGGATTTCTTTGGAAGGAATGATGCTAAAACTGAAGCTCCAGTACTTTGGGCACCTTATGCGAAGAGTTGACTCATTGGAAAAGACCCTGATGCTGGGAGGGATTGGGGGCAGGAGGAGAAAGGGACGACGGAGGATGAGATGGCTGGATGGCATCACAGACTCAATGGACGTGAGTCTGAATGAACTCCAGGAGTTGGTGATGGACAGGGAGGCCTGGCGTACTGCGATTCATGGGGTCGCAAGGAGTCGGACACGACTGCACGACTGAACTGAACTGAACTGAACTGAGGAACGAGATCAAATTGCCAACATCTGTTGGATCATCAAAAAAACAAGAGAATTCCAGAAAAACATCTACTTCTGTTTTACTGACTATGCCAAAACCTCTGACTGTGTGGGTCACAACAAACTGTGGAAAATTCTTAGAGAGATGGGGATTCCAGACCACTGAACCTGCCACCACTGAACTTTGGCCACCTCATGTGAAGAGCTGACTCACTGGAAAAGACCCTGATGCTGGGAGGGATTGGGGGCAGGAGGAGAAGGGGACGACCAAGGATGAGATGGCTGGATGGCATCATGGACTCAATGGATGTGAGTCTGAGTGAACTCTGGGAGTTGGCGATGGACAGGGAAGCCTGGCGTGCTGTGATTCAGGGGTCGCAAAGAGTCGGACACGACTGAGCGACTGAACTGAACTGAACTGAACTGAACCTGCCTCTTGAGAAATCTGTATGCAGGTCAGGAAATAACAGTTAGAACTGGACATGGAACAATAGACTGGTTCCAAATAGGGAAAGGAGTATGTCAAGGCTGTATATTGTCACCCTGCTTATTTAACTTCTATGCAGAGTACATCATAAGAAACGCTGGGCTGGATGAAGCACAAGCTGGAATCAAGATTGCCAGGAGAAATATCAATAATCTCAGATATGCAGACAACACCACTCTTACAGCAGAAAGCAAAGAGGAATAGAGAGCCTCTTGATGAAAGTGAAAGAGGAGAGTGAAAAAGTTGGGTTAAAACTCAACTTCAGAAAACTAAGATCTTGGCATCTGGTCCCATCATGGCAAACAGATGGAGAAACAATGCAAACAGTGAGAGAGTTTATTTTCTTAGGCTCCAAAATCACTGCAGATGGTGACTGCAGCCATGAAATTAAAAGACACTTGCTCCTTGGAAGAAAAGTTATAAGCAACCTATACAGCATATTAAAAAGCAGAGACATTAGTTTGCCAACAAAGGTCCATCTAGTCAAAGCTATGGTTTATCCAGTAGTCATGTAGGAATGTGAGAGTTGGGCTAGAAAGAAAGCTGAGCACCAAAGAATTGATGCTTTTGAACTTTGGTGTTGGAGAAGACTCTTGAGAGTCCCGTGAACTGCAAGAAGATCAAACCAGTCAGTCCTAAAGGCAATCAGTCCTGAATATTCATTGGAAGGACTGATGCTGAAACTCAAATACTTTGACTACCTGATGTGAAAAACTCACTCACTGGAAAAGACCCTGATGCTGGGAAAGACTGAAGGCAGGAGGAGAAGGGGATGACAGAGGAGATGGTTGGATGGCATCACTGACTTGATGGACAAGAGTTTGAGCAAGTTCTGGGAGTTGGTGATGGACAGGGAGGAAGGGCGTACTGTAGTCCATGGGGTCGCAAAGAGTCAGATATGACTAACAACTAAACTGATATAAAAAGATGCATTACCTCAATCATAATTAAGGACATCCAATATGAGGCTTTTTCCCCCCTCCCCATCTGACTAACATTAAAATGATAATAATCATTCTTAGTTGGAGGGTCCACATGATCATGTTAAAGTGTTTAAATTGGTGTAACTTTTGCCAATACCTGCTATGGTAAGGCTATATTTTGGTGACTGCCCCTCCCCGCCCCGCCAAAGAAGGACATCTCTGGGTGCTCACAGCCTGTGGAGTCCTCATACACTGAGAGGCTGGGCTTGATCACGTCATGACCAGCTCTGACCACTGGGGCACTGACAAATGTGATACGGCAGAGGGCTGTAAGCAACTGCAAGTGAGGCTGTGGCTCCTGAAGTACTCCTTCCTGGAGCCTGTCTCCCATGGCACCAGGCGCCCAAGAAGCTCCATGGAAAGGCCCCAGGAGGAGGTCCCAGCCAACAGCTCTAGCTCAGCTCTCAGCCAGCCTCCAGATGACCCCGGCCATTCAGGTGGCACCTGTGCTCAGCAGAGCTCTCCATCAGGCTTCGGATGACAGTCACCACCTCAGAGTCCCAGCTGAGTACATGTGGAGTTAAGAGCCACCCCACCCACCAATGGACAGTGAGATATAACTGAGTGCTGTTGTTAAAGCTACTAAGTTTTGGGGCAGTTTGTTACAACAGTACAAATTAAACGGGGGAAAAAAGTTTGTTACAAATAGTACTCAGTAAACAAAATAAGAATTCTTATTCTTTGATTCTGTTATTCTACTTCCAGGAATCTATTTCACAGAAACACTCTACAAGTGTGAAAGACAGCTAGCTGTACTTCAGTAAACACTATCATTATTTATAATAATAAAATATTATGAAATAAACCATGAATTACTAGAGCATTAAAAAGAGTAAGTAGGATTGTATCTGTGGACACTAATAAATATTCAAACTATATACTGTTAAGTTAAACAGTATATATTCACTTAGTTTACTTAAAAGCAATAAATCAATCAATTCCTCATCAGTGATGAATGAGTGAGTAGATGGGGAAGGCAGGCAGGACGACAGGTAGGGCCAGGGCTACTCAGGGCTTCTGGGTCTTAGAGGAGGCTCTCCATCTACCATCTCACCACCTTCCAGGTCAACCACAGGAGCAGCAGCACCAACAACAAGGGGCGTGATATCCACTGATGTTGGTCATTAAATGAAAAATTAGAGCCCCACCAAGTTCACTGACAGAATATGGTGAACTGAGGAAGGGAAAACTTCACTGTAACAGGGGCAGGGCTGTAAGAAAATCTGTTTCCTGTGGGCTTTCTGTTTACCTGCTTTAACTCGGTACTAAATATACCAGTAGTGGAAGGTAGCAGGTAAGCTGAAATACATGGGGGAAATGTGAGACAGGGCTTCCCGCCGAGCCACTCTATCATTTACACAGTGGATGCAAACACTCTATAGAGCTACCTGGTACCTAGAGCAAGGTAATCCATGGTCATCTCCTCTTCACCACCACACTTATTTTCATTTAAAAAATATAGGCATAAGGAGACAAAAGAAATAGAACTCATGCTGTCAAATACAGCATAATAGGATATTGGAATAGTTTTCCATAACTTTGAAACCAGATTCCAAAACATAATTATTTTTCCACGTTATTGTCATATTTTTAGAGTCTAAAGGTATTATACAACTACCAACAGCACCAACAACACATTCTTTCTAGCATCTCATACCACTAAGGAAAACAGTTAACTCCAACATTCACAAAGCTCTTGAACTTCTGAGCTTATGGATTTATTGTATGTTTTGGAAAATCTTTACCTGAAATAAGCAGCTCAAACTTTTGAAAGGACAAACTATAGATTATCTTGTTTTGTGTAATGGGTATATGAAATACATATGAAATAGAATTTCATTTAATTTCATTTAATTAATGTGCCCAACATTTAAAATTTTGAGATTCTTTTTTTATTTTTCATTGTTCCATAATACTTGTGAAAACCAAGGCTTTAGCGCTTTATGCTTGTCTCTACTTAAAACAATTTGTCAAGAAAGTCATGCAAAAGCACTATTATTTAAGGGATCTCAGAGTAAATACTTCCATAAAAATGTCATTCACTACTTTTTTGTATGTTTTTCAGAGTCATACCATGCCTCAATTTCACAGGACTCTGGTGCATTAGGAAGAGTGTCAACAGCATGCAGCTTGTGTGCCAGTGAAGCTAGAGAGGGCAGCGGCTGAGACAGCTACAGTCTCAGGGCTGAGTGACCACTGGGGACTGACATACACAAGAGAAAACCCAGCCTGGGTATTTGCTCATGTCAGTGAGAACTCCCGGGGAGCTTGTCTGTCCTACAGTTGTTGATACCATGTCTCTGCTTGGTTCTCCAAGATTATACCCAACAACAGTGTTCTGCCCAGCTCCAGACACACAGCCTACCCCTCACTGCCTTGACATCTATAGTGAACTCTGGTTTCCTCTTCTGTCTTGTTCATTCCCAGGTGTCCACACCACAGGCAGTAACAGCCACCCTCACTTCCCCCTGTCTCCTAAATGCTCACCTCTCAGTCACATCGCTTGGTTCTTCTCCCCTAACCCCCACATGTAACATTCAATCCATCAGCACGTCCTGCTGTTTCTACCCTCCCCCCTCAACATATACTGAGTGGTTCCATTCTCTCCCCCTGCTGGTCTCACCCCAACTTCCTCACCTCTTTGAGGACTCTGACAGTGGTCTCCCCAACTCGACCCTCACTTCTCTCCAATACATTCTCCATAAATGTCCAGATAGTTACTCATTTATTTTTAACAACAACAGCAACAAAAACCCAGTCACCTCACTTCCTGCTTAAAAACCCCAAACTCGCCAGCACATGTAGGAAGTGGAAAGGCTCTGGACCTGGGGCCCTGGACGTTCTCAGCATGGCCCTCGGCTCTCTGTGCCCAGGAGCCTCCACCCTCCATGCACACCAGCCTCACTGCTGCCTCAGCTCCCCTCTCCTGCCCCTCGCCGCCTCGCTCCCA
>SJXQ01008954.1:114740-168819 GCA_006408695.1 Aepyceros melampus | reverse complement strand
GGAGAGGCCTCTCCTCCCGCGACTGCCCCCACCCCCAACACCCTTGCTGTTTGTGTCCTTTCTTCCTGGTTGTTTCTTTTCTTCTGTCAAAAACCATCTTTAGTCACATATACGTGATTTACCTTACTTTTTATTTGTTGTTTGTAGCCCGCCAGTTCCACAAGGGCCTGTCTGGTTTACCAACTTAGCAACCAGCCCATGCCTTAAGACAAGCCTGATGCCGACTCGGGCAGCATCAAGAGCACCTCTGCTTATGATACGTACCAGTCATTCTTCTAAGGCCTGTACTTATGTGCATTAACTCAGCTCCTCTTCATGACCCCTTATTATCCTAATTTCCAGATGAAGAAACTGAGGCACATGGATGCTAAGTAGTTTCCTCATGGCTGGAAATTTAGTAGGCTGTGGAGTTGGGGCTCCAGTAAGTCTCGAATGGGTCAGTGAGTCAGTCACAGGATGGCAGAACGCCCTCTGGACCAACCCTACGCAGAGAGCCCTCGGCATTTACCTTTCCTCATCCCTCCAAAGGGGTCCTTGTTGGGCTCGTAGGGCATCCTGCCCATCACGTCTGGCACGCTCATGCCCTGCTGGTACGGGGTGCTTGGAGTCATGGAGTTGCGTTTGGGGAACGATGATTCACTTGCGTCTGAGAATGGGTCGTGCACACTGACAGTGCTGCTTCTGATGAGATGAGAGACATGAAAGCTTAACCACAGAGCATTAGTCACCTGCAAACGCTGATCCAGAAAATAAGCCAACCTTGAAATCTGTGTACATAGGAAAACCATCCAAAGTAAATTATATGACTGAAACGAGTGGTAGTCAATTTAAAAACTCACTAGAGAACACTATTTTCTCTCTCTCTAAAGTCTGCTCCAGAAAACTAAAAGATAGACAAATCTA
This sequence comes from Aepyceros melampus, assembly GCA_006408695.1. NCBI lineage: Eukaryota > Metazoa > Chordata > Mammalia > Artiodactyla > Bovidae > Aepyceros > Aepyceros melampus. The sequence continues at coordinate 167,916 of SJXQ01008954.1, read as the reverse complement.
ACTTTGTATGGCTCAAAGAGATCTTTGAACATACCTTCCACCTTGCATTGGGGTCATCTGTCCATGAGGGGTGGAGGCTGGAGTAGGCGGCTTCAGGTCACCTGGAACCTCTGCCATCGATTACTGCCAGTTGACTGGGGGGTCTGTGGACCTTGCAAGGATCCTGAGTTAGCTGATAGTAGTGATATCAAGAAAAAATGAGGGGAAAACTAGAGGTTATCAAGTGAGCTCATCCTTGATAGTTATTTTTTTTTAAAGGGAAAGAAAAATAGGACACCATCTCAGGTAGAAAGAGCAACAATATCCATTGCCGGTAATGATGCAGTAAGATTAACTGCTCTTACATTGTTTATGGTGAAAATCAGTAAAAGCTTTTTTTTTCTAAACTATTTGAAATGCACTTCAGATATAAGCTGTAAAATACTGGGTAAATGCTTTCCTGGGTACTTATCCCAAGAAAATCATCTAATATAAAGGTTTTAGAAAACTTATTTCAGTGTTGTTTATAATGGAGATAATCTGAATGTCTAAGAATAAGGAAAAATGGGACAAAAAGTTTATCAATTTGATGGACTATTGTGCTGTTTTAGAAAAACATTATAAAAATTATCAAGGTCTTAGGCAATGAGAAATGTTTAAGTTGTAAAAAAAATGGTACAAATTAATAATGAGCTTTGTATCACTTTTCCACATCTGGATGTGTCTATGCTGTCATTAACAGTTTTTGGAGCTATGAAATAATTTGTTATTTATACAACACAAATCATATTGGTTTAGAGTTCTTTAAACTTATGGCAGAAAGTGAAGAGGAACTAAAAAGCCTCCTGATGGAAGTGAGAGGATAGTGAAAAAGTTGGCTTAAAGCTCAACATTCAGAGAACGAAGATCATGGCATCTGGTCCCATCACTTCATGGGAAATAGATGGGGAAACAGTGGAAACAGTGGCTGACTTTATTTTTTTGGGCTCCAAAATCACTGCAGATGGTGATTGCGGCCATGAAATTAAAAGACGCTTACTCCTTGGAAGGAAAGCTATGACCAACCTAGACAGCGTATTCAAAAGCAGAGACATTACTTTGCCAACAAAGGTCTAGTCAAGGCTATGGTTTTTCCACTGGTCATGTATGGATGTGAGAGTTGACTGTGAAGAAAGCTGAGCACTGAAGAATTGATGCTTTTGAACTGTGGTGTTGAAGACTCTTGAGAGTCCCTTGGACTGCAAGGAGATCCAACCAGTCCACCCAAAGGAGATCAGTCCTGGGTGTTCATTGGAAGGACTGATGCTAAAGCTGAAGCTCCAGTACTTTGGCCACCTCACGCGAAGAGCTGACTCATTGGAAAAGACCCTGATGCTGGGAGGGACTGGGAGCAGGAGGAGAAGGGGACGACAGAGGATGAGATGGCTGGATGGCATCACTGACTCGATGGACATGCGTTTGGGTAAACTCCGGAAGTTGGTGATGGACAGGGAGGCCTGGTGTGCTGTGATTCATGGGGTCGCAGAGTCAGACACGACTGAGCGACTGAACTGAATGTCATTATCAGAGTAATAAGACTTGGCTTTAACTATAATTACACTATAATAACAGAGCCCAGAATTGAATAGATCTTTTTAAAACTTAAATAGGATTCATGTACAGAGAAAGCAATGGCACCCCAGTCCAGTACTCTTGCCTGGAAAATCCTATCGATGGAGGAGCCTGGTAGGCTGCAGTCCATGGGGTCGCACAGAGTTAGACACGACTGAAGTGACTTAGCAGCAGCAGCAGGATTCACGTAAAAAATTAATCCCACCTTAAAACAAAATATTTTAAGGGCTCTTGCTTTATCATTGATCATAGTCCTTAGCATGTTAGGTGTTGGATAGATATTGGTTTCACTTATTAATTAAACAAATACTAATTGAATGAATATTGTGTGCTGTTTCCTACTGTTGGAATTTATCAAATTGACAGAAAAAGATAAAAATTTCTGCCTACATACATACATACAATACTTTCAGAATTCTAACTGTAACAAATAGGATTGCTGGTTGCTTATAAACAATAATTTGCATAATTATCTACAGTTAATGAACTGTACAATTACCACACTACTTTAGGGGAAACTGAGTTACACAAACCCTGGAGATCACAGAGTGTGCTGTGAGTTAGTAAGAAATGGGTCTGTCACTTCTACTCAGAGCCTGAGCTGACCCAACATGTCGGCACGGTTGGCACAGTCGGGGCCTGGTTGGGAGTGAATACTGAGGATTGGCCAACACCGGGTACTTTCCATAACACCTCCCCTGGGTGCATAGGACTAGAGTGAATCAGGGAAGACTAGCTTTAACTATAGATACCTTCTTAGATGTAGATACCTTAAAATAAAAACTTACCAACTCATGCTTCTAAACCAAACCAGAGTTTTACCAAATTCACTTTATTATATTTGTATACCAAGTATGCATTTCCAGAGTTTTACCCAAAAATGCATATTTAAAAAGTAGATATAATGAAAGAAACAAGTAAGAGTCTTTTACAAATATATAAGGATAACCCTACAGACATGACTGCCCCACAGAACTGGCAGGGGAAATAACTGAATTCTTAAACTCAAGAAGCAGACTGTGCAGAAGCCAGCACAGCTTGCTTAGAACACAGCTCACAAGACTGTGAGTTCAGAATGGCCCTTATTTACAAGTATTCACATTTACAGCTAATAAAAAAAAAAATAAAAGGAAACATTCTCCCCTTTTGCCAGTGTGTTTTCCTTTCCTTTCAGGGAAAAAAAAAAAAAAATGAATGCAACCTCTGGAAGCTGCTAAAAGAGGAGGCTGGCTCTCTAGGATATCCCTACCTTTTGCCAGAAGCTACAAATGTATACTGGAAAGTAAACAATGGAAAGGTTACTGAAGGTTAAGTACATTCACACACTTCAGACTGAACGGCCAGACTCCTAGCTGGGAATTAATTTACACAGCATGGACCCAGTGCCCTAGTTCTGGCTGGGGTTGCAGGAAGGAGGGTGGGGAGATGAGGCATAGCTGATAGTCCCAGGTCTACCGCAGCAACCAGAGGTCACCCAGAGGGCACCTCTGTTTATAACCCGAGCCCTTTCTCATTTATCTTCCACTGAGGATTCCCTAGTTGGATCCATGACAGGCTCTGTGACATCACCTGTCAGCTAATAATAGAAATTCAGTAGCCACCTGCCAGCAAAGATGGATGGGTTTTGGTTACAGACTTACTAATTGAAAGTGGAGCTTCCTCCCCCCACCCCCCACCCATTTCTCCCAGCCAGGTCCCCTCCCCACCCTGCCCCTACCCCTCTAGCTTACAGGCAGCTAAGGCCCTGGATCCCCGTGGCTGTTCATTAGATCTTCACTAACTTTTACAGCCAGTTATAACAAGAGCCCTGCCAGGACTTCAGAGAAGCAACCGCACCCCCAGGCCCTGCTCAGGTTTCATTTAGGAGACTTCCTTTGGTCGAACTGCTCTAGAACCCAAAGACACAACCTGGATCTCTGGGGTGAGAAATCACACAGCCACTCGACAGTGAAGATCAGGGTGAAGGCTCCAGGGCTAAGGGGCAACACCTTTCAGAGGCTGACAGGACTGAATTTCAAATCTTATCAGTCGTGTCACATCTGAACTGGAACACAGCGGGATGACCTTAAGTCATTAGCTTTTAGGATTTAAGTTGGTTCAGAATGAACATTTGAAAAAAGAATCTAGAATGTTTCTGAGGAATCTTTTAGTTGTTTGCCTGGATGTATCGGTAAGGAATAAGCTACAGTTAGGTTCTTATGGGAAAAAACCTGACTTAAAGAACACAAATTTTGGCTGAATATTAGTTAAAAATTTTTTCTAGTATATGAGGCCCTGACAAGGCAAAGGTTTGGGAATAATTTGTTTCCCATTTCTGACAATAAAAATGTTTCAGAAACATTTTCCTTAATCATGGGTCTGGAATGCTGGAGGCAATGCCTGGCTTTTGGTTGAGAGGCTGGCGTTGCTCACTGCCCCACGGCCTGGTCCATGTTTCTGTCCTATTGCTGAGCGGTGGGCAGAACACCTGAGCCACGCAGCCTGGGCCCGTACACCCTGCACTATGCCCTCCAAGCTGTGCACTGGCTGAACGGCTACACTCAGGAAGCTTTCCTCCAGTTTCCTGTTTCGCAGACTCAGGCTCCATTTGGACTACTGAGAAGAATGTATTATCAGAGTGCGCCTGCAATCCAAGCTCTTTTGTGCAGTTAAAGTGATAATGTTGCCATTAAAATGATAGTTTAAAATAAATAGATCTTCACTAACTTTTACAGCCAGTTATAACAAGAGCCCTGCCAGGACTTCAGAGAAGCAACCGCACCCCCAGGCCCTGCTCAGGTTTCATTTAGGAGACTTCCTTTGGTCGAACTGCTCTAGAACCCAAAGACACAACCTGGATCTCTGGGGTGAGAAATCACACAGCCACTCGACAGTGAAGATCAGGGTGAAGGCTCCAGGGCTAAGGGGCAACACCTTTCAGAGGCTGACAGGACTGAATTTCAAATCTTATCAGTCGTGTCACATCTGAACTGGAACACAGCGGGATGACCTTAAGTCATTAGCTTTTAGGATTTAAGTTGGTTCAGAATGAACATTTGAAAAAAGAATCTAGAATGTTTCTGAGGAATCTTTTAGTTGTTTGCCTGGATGTATCGGTAAGGAATAAGCTACAGTTAGGTTCTTATGGGAAAAAACCTGACTTAAAGAACACAAATTTTGGCTGAATATTAGTTAAAAATTTTTTCTAGTATATGAGGCCCTGACAAGGCAAAGGTTTGGGAATAATTTGTTTCCCATTTCTGACAATAAAAATGTTTCAGAAACATTTTCCTTAATCATGGGTCTGGAATGCTGGAGGCAATGCCTGGCTTTTGGTTGAGAGGCTGGCGTTGCTCACTGCCCCACGGCCTGGTCCATGTTTCTGTCCTATTGCTGAGCGGTGGGCAGAACACCTGAGCCACGCAGCCTGGGCCCGTACACCCTGCACTATGCCCTCCAAGCTGTGCACTGGCTGAACGGCTACACTCAGGAAGCTTTCCTCCAGTTTCCTGTTTCGCAGACTCAGGCTCCATTTGGACTACTGAGAAGAATGTATTATCAGAGGTGCGCCTGCAATCCAAGCTCTTTTGTGCAGTTAAAGTGATAATGTTGCCATTAAAATGATAGTTTAAAATAAAGAGGGGGGAGAGGAAAGAGCTGACTGTTCAGAGCACAGGCCCTGTACTTTCTGAAGTGTCTATACCTCAGCAGGATTTCTTGTACCGAAGCTTATGACACTGGGAGAGCTATTCTCCATACAGAAGTACAGACCATTCAGTGACATGAGTTCTTTCTTGGCAAATAAAATATACCTTTAGATCTTTGCAGACATCGCCACTTTGGTCCCTACACCCTACTGGGTTTTTATTTTGGAAAAATAGTTTCAGAGCTGTTCAGAGGCAGCTTGTTTTACTCTGTGAACTGAATGTAATGTTGTGAGATTTTCGAAATTAGATTTCACAGTTTTTAAAGTCCACCATAACTGGCAAAGGCTGTGGATCTTTAAGGATGAGGTGAGAGAGAGGAACTTCTCTACTTGCATTTAGAACCAACAGATCTATACTGAGGTGTGCTCATTACACATGTACCCTGGGCCTTAAAAGTATTTATTTGAGATCTCTTGATTAGTGGCCTTAGAGCACTGCCCTCCAGATATCAGCTAGAACAAGTAATTAAAAGAGAAACAACTCCTTTCTTTGGCTCACAGGTACCACTTTCTGTGTGTAAACAGTTTACCTATTACAGCACTGCTTTAAGCACAAAGTGTGGTAGGTACACCTGGCTCTCTAATTTTAGAGCCAGATGTCTGGGATCAAAGCCTGGTTTTCCCCCTCATTAGCAACAATGGGCCAGTCTGCTGAGATTGTATGTGCCTTGGTTTTCTCAGGGGTTTTAGAACAGTATCTGTATCACAGGGCTCACATGAAGATTAAACGGGAAAGCCCTGGCACACTCTACGTGCTCAAGAAACACTGGCTATGATCATTTGACTGCACAACAGTGCTGGGGGACGTGGCAGGTACAATCAGCCACTTCATATGCAGGACAGTGTAGGCAAGTGTGACCAACACAGGGCTTGGACACGGCCAGACACAGACCACAGAATGATCAAACTTAACTTGAGTGAAGTCACCTAGAACTAAGGATGATTCAAATCTCTTCTCATCTCCAATATTGGATTTATCAGAATACAGTGATTCAGTAATTTCAAATCTGAAATGCTAACAGTAGAACAGAAGCCAGCAGGAGAGCCGAAGGACGGTAGGGTGTCCAACAGCTGAGTGGAGAGACAGCAGAGAAGGCAGGTACCATCTGTATGATTTTGCTTCTGTGAATTCAAGTGAATCGCCATTATTCCCAAGCAGTATTTGCTTAGATTCCTGACCTCTAGCTCAAAGCTAAGCTGGACTCCACTTTCGCAGAAAGAGGGCTATACAGATCTTTATCATGAAAGTTTGCTGAATTCCCTACAAGCAAAAACTTGATTGGCAGGGAACATTAAATATGAAGTCCAAATTTCATTTTGCTGTGTACAAATCTGAGTATCTCCAACAGAGGCAGAGCTGGTGGAAGCTGGCTGTTAAATCTGCAGGGTGGCATTTCCAGTATGAGCACAGGTTAATGGGAAGACAATTTGATAGTTAGATGGGATATTTAAAAATAACTGTATAGGAATTAAGCTATATAACTCAGGACCTGAAGTCTCCTTGACTAGAAAAGGTAAAGCAAAAGATTGGCACCTTCAAAGTGCAGAGCAGAAACACATCATCACCCCCAGTTCATTCTTCCTTCCCTTAGGCACTGCTAATTGGGTCCAGTTAAATGAACAAGAGAAGATAGGACGCCCCTTCCCCTCTCTCGGACCCCAGTGTGTCCTGTTTGCTCTGCTGAATGGCCGTTTCAGAGCCCAGGAGGGGTTCCCGGCTGCAGCGCCCCCACTTACCAGGAGATGGCGGCTGGAGCTTGGGCTGCTTCTTGGTGTCACCCGTGCTGAAGACTTCCGGCGGGGGCTCCTCCCCACGCTCGATCTTGCACTCAAAGGCAAACAGGTACTGAATATACTGCTTTTTCAGGGAGCTTGCTGCACTGCTCGAAGTGCCAACATTTAGGTTGGTTGCCAGCTCACGCCACTTCTTGTTTTTATTAACCTAGCCAAAAAAAAAGGGCAGGATCACTGGTTTGCAGCAAAGTGGCTTGTTTAAAGCCAGGAAACAAAAAAAAGCACTTAATATCTTGGTTTACTTTATTTTTTTCATTTGCCTCTTTTAACTAATGCTCTTACTCCCACTCAGTAGTGCACAGACAGCATTTACAGTTATAAAGCCATTAAGGAACCTGCTGATAGCTACATAAAAAGCACTGCTTGTGGAGATTCTTCTGCCCGGTGCATCTTCTAATGCCTCCGAGTCTGCCAGAGTGGGTGCTGCTTGGAGCCGGCGATTTATCTCTGAGCAAAGGTGCTCTTGCTCACCCCCATCTCACTTATTTTTTTTTTAAAAAGGGTGTCTATAAACTAATTTAAAAAGCAATAACAGAATTATTTTGCAATTTAAGTATCTGAGCCTTAACAAGAAAAACAATGTCTCCTTCCGACAGCCACAAGCTTCCAGAAAGATGAGCCTCTACTTTCCGATCATGCCCAGTCTTTCACGTGAGGCTTTCTTGTAGTGTTGGGGGAAGGAGGCCCCAACCAAATGAGCCCAACCTAACAGTCCAGTGGAAGTCGTCAATCCTGTCTGAGCTGTGGAGCCACCAGCTAGCTGACACGGCAGCACCAGTGGGCTTGGGAAGGGGCACATAGGACCATCCAGTGTTCCCACTTACACTCAGGCTAAAGGGAATACAACTGCAAGAAGAGAAGAAAGGAAGGGAATCCTCAAATGTTATATAAGCTTTGAGGAATTGGTTTAACTTTTTGATTGATTCCCAATGGGAACAGGTCACACAAGGCTGACACACGAAGTAAACATGAAGGCCTGCAAATGCTTGGGGAATATTTTGCCTTTAGATGTGTCCTGTGTTAAGTAGCATGGGTTAAAGGGACAGTGAGTTTGTATGAAACGTTCAATTTTTGGATTCAAACTTCCTCACAAAGCTCTTTATGTCCATTTACTTAGTATTAAATGGTGCATGAGAAACCAGAGAATACTCTCGGGAATGCTTAGTGCCATTTTTGATACTGAATGCCAGGCTGCAACGGGCAGGCCTGTGACTGCTTCTGAAATAGCAGGCAGAGCGCTGCCTGGGACACCCTGAAAAGCAAGGCTTTTAGCTGATCCCTCTGGGGCTGCAGCACCTGTCGAACAACATCTGATGGGGTGTGAGTGACAATGTGGCCAAGGCCTCACCGCTGGGAATCACTACTACATTCAAGCAACTTCATCAGCTAAGCCAGTAGCATCTTGCTCACAGACCCAACCTGAGAGTCCACTTGAGTGAGGTGTTCTGACGGTTCCTTGCTTCTGTGAGCTGGGTGAAACCCTTCGCTGGCCACCACCCACACCTGGTCACACCTGGTCTGCATCCTGGGATCCCATCTGATTATGCCTTCTGGAGTCAAGCTCTAATTGCTTCACTTGGAGGCCTCAGTCTCGGGTGGGAGGAGGCTCCTCAGGGAGGGCTGAGAACAAAAGTCTCTCCTGCACACCCTGCAGCCCGGACACCTGGGTGGGTCCTCAGTGATACCTGTGCATCAGCTTACCTACCTTTGGAGAGTGAGGCCCAGAGCAGCTCCTTTCACTGGTCTGGGAGGCAGCCCGGGAACTGACAGGTTTTAATGCTCCCAGGTGCTGCTAATGAACAGCTAGGTAGGAGCAAGAGCAGATAAAGGGCATGCGCTTCACACTCAAACAAGCTTGGCCCCACCAACTACCCCAAGTCCCTGGGCCACGACATTCTTGTGCAGTTGGCCTTCCCTGTTCCCTGGTTCTGCATTTGTGAATTCAACCAATTGTGAGTTCAAAGTATTGGAAAAGAAAAAAAAAAGCCCCCCACCCCGCCCAAAAGAAAGTTCCAAAAGGTAAAACTTGAACTTGTACCAGCAACTATTTGCATAGCATTACACTGTATTGGGTATTATAAGCAACTGAGAGATGATCTGAAGTATATGGGAGGTGGTGTATAGGTTCTAGAAATAGAGGCTCAAGCTCACAGGGTTCCAGTATTTGTGGGGATCCTAGAACCAGTGCTCTGTGGACCCCAGGGGACGACTGAACTTCAGTCTGTTACATCTCTTCAGAGCTGACGACTCTGCATTCCATGGGTGTTGAGAGAAGTGACAAGAAAAAGGATGGTGCCCAGGATGCGGCAGGCACTCACCCGAGGCCCTTCTCTCCATTCTACTTCGGGATATGGACACACAAACCCGACCCAGTGCTAAAAACAGGGCTATGACAAGGGAAAGGAGAATGTGGCCCTTAGGGCACAGAATGAAGGGGGCAAGTGCAAGGGAGGCATCTGTGCAACCCCGAAGGGAGTGCCTCTGGGCATCCTGCACCTGGGTGCCCCCAGCCGTGGGAAAGGACAGCACTGCCCCTCCTGTCACCCAGGTACAGCGGACATGGTTGTAGAAGGATGACAGTTTTCTTGTTAACTTGCTCTGGATAGAGGGAAACAGCGAATTTGATTTATATCTGATCCAGACAATTTAGTCATTTGCAAAACATTTCTGTTTACCATGAAATTGTAACACAGATTGCACAGAATTCTAGAGCTGTTCAGTTCAGTTCAGTTCAGTCGCTCAGTCGTGTCCGATTCTTTGCGACCCCATGAATCGCAGCATGCCAGGCCTCCCTGTCCATCACCAACTCCAGGAGTTCACTCAGACTCACGTCCATCGAGTCCGTGATGCCATCCAGCCATCTCATCCTTGGTCATCCCCTTCTCCTCCTGCCCCCAATCCCTCCCGGCATCAGGGTCTTTTCCAATGAGTCAACTCTTCGCATGAGGTGTTAGGGACCCTAAAGCAAAACCTAGCTCAAATATCTCATTTTACAGTTGAGGATTGAGTCCATATAAATGACCTACTGAGGTCACTCTGCGAATAGGTGGCAGATCGGGGTCCCTGATCCCAGTGCAGCCCCTGCCCCCGACCTGCCACATGTGAACATGGATCCAGTAAAATGACCTTCCCAGAGGCTCAGCTTTTTCTTTGGGAGAAAAAAAAATCCGTTTTCATATTTAAAGCTCATCCATAGCATCTCCTCACCCAGCTATGCTCACCTGTGCCAAACCTCCGATCTCTTTGACGCAGACATAGAGCCGGAACAGGTCCAAGGGCTTCTTGCCCACCGCAGGCAGACTGGAGACCGGGGAGCCCCTCTCCTCCATGAAGGCGAGGTAGCGTCCACCCACAGCTTCCTCTCTGGCTCGTTCCCCAGCTCATATACCTTTGTGATCTTTTCCCCAGTGGTGGTGGATGAGCTGGACTTCTAGAGCCCAGGGCAGCATTTGGAGATGGGGCATAAGTGGGCCGAGGGAAATGGAAGAAGGCGAGAAAAAAAGTAATGAGCTACCAAATACAAGAAGAGAAGGAATTTAAAAGCTACTGCTATCACACAACAATCAGGAATGAAGGCTACTAGTTCAGGCACAAAGTATACATTTTCTTAATTAAGAATTTACTTTGACTTTAACTAAAGGGCCCAAACTCCCCCTTTTATATACTTGAAAAACAAAAACAGAACAAAAATCTTTTTTACTTTATCAATATAAGCGTTGAATCCCAGAAGGCAAGACTCCAATGACCCCTCATGTCACTTTTTTTTTTTTTTTTTTAAAAAGGGTGCAAGTTCACTGAATGGCCACAATGAGTTTAAAGTTTCAACTGAAATATTATAGAGCCCCCTCCTCATTACATAGATGCCTACATTTCCTTGTCAAAATATGAATGACCAACGTATAGCTTTATTAAAACTAAATCATATGGCAGTAGAGCACATACATGTGTGTTGAAAAATACAAGGTTGGTCACATGTCATTGGACCCAGCGGTGTGTACGCTTTACATGAGCCTTCTAAATTAATGGCCAGTTACTAGCATTCTCTCAGAATGATCCGCTTTCCTGACTAAAGATTTCTTGAACTTTTCTGTCAAGGTAATTTTAATAGATTTCTTAAGCAACCATGTGTTCATCACAAACACATGTGCTGTTTCATACTCCCAGCTTATTTATGAACATTTACTATTATGCGCCCATTTGGCTTATACTGATGTTCTAATTCTTGGTATTTCATTTTTCTAATTTTATATTTGATACTGAAATGTCAGAATGGCTGTTTCTGCACACCTGAAGCTCACCCTCTGGATTATGTGATCTGGGAAGGTAATACTTTTTGTCCTAAACAGCCCAACTGTATACTCTCCCTTCTTTTATGTCTCTGTAACAATATTTGTGTACTTGTAATATCGGCAACTGTGGGATTCTTGTGCAAAATCACTTGTAAATTCTCAATTAAATATTTCCTTGGAATAATAATACGTTTATTTAGTCATGTTTATTTACTAGGTTATCATTTGCAATGTATAGTATTATGTTAAATGAAGTTTTTAAACTCTTTTTATGTTTAGCTCAACATAATTTTAAACATGTGACCTGAAATGGGGATGGTGAGTTAAATAACATAACTGTCATCATGGTTTGATGCTACCTTGTTTAGCAAAGTGACTCCCAATAAAACCAGGGCCTAAGAAAGGATGCTTGAGAATGAAACTAATCAAGCTGATGGGTGGCAGAGGTCCTTCCAATTAACACGTAATTTCCCAAGCTATCTTTGCTGAAATTCTAAGCCTTTAGCTTTAGAGTTATTGAAACATAAAATCTTTACATAAAACATATAAAAATGGGTGATACAGCTGATGTAAATAAAAAAATGTAGAGTGGCAGGATTAAAAAAGAAAAACTGTGACCTTTTACAATTTATATTGATGAAGCTAAAGAGCAAGTCACCTAATAGTTACTTTAGATAAGAACTTAAAATGTATATACATATTCCTATATATGTCTTATAAATTCATGTATATACCAGAAATATGGAACACATTTCATATCCAAATAAGTTTGTATATTTTATCACATTCTTATATCCAAAGAGTCTCTGACTAGGGAAAGAAACTGTTCTAACACAGCTTATACCATATTCTCATCATGGGAACATTACAGAAACTTTGTCATCATTAATGAGGTAGTTATTAACAAGAGGTTTCTAAATCCTAGTGCTGAAAAATTTTTTGTCTTTATTGGGAGGCACATTGAAAAAATGGACCCAGTCTTTTAAAAAAATAAAAATCTGAAATAAGAATCAGAGGAAAAAAGCACTATCACCTAAAATCAACTAACATAACAACAAACCAAGACCACCATGAACCTCCCCCTTTTATTTCATCTGTGAAAATTGAGAGGTAAAAATTTGAGATTCAATTTAAAAATGAGATATAAAATCAATCATTTCAATTTACAATTACTCTAAGTGCTCCACCAACATCCTGAATGTAAGAACCATTGGCTATTTCTGGCCTGGTCCACTCTCAACCCCAAATGTGGGAGGGCTCCAGGAGAACAGTTCATCATGACCCAAGCAATGAGACTGTGGTGTTTGTTCCTATTTATGAAAGGACTGAATTCTCATAAACAGAAATGGGTCTAAAGGAATGATTCACTTAGTTTGACTATCCATAGTTTAACTTTTCTTACTGTTCTTTGTTAAGTGAACTTAAGTTTGATTAACTTCTACATATCTCAATTGTTCTCATAAAATGAGAAAACCTTAATGAAGATAATTGCTTTTAATAGTTTTATTTTTCATAGTTTTTAGATCTTTAAAAATGCACTTTATGGTGCTATAATGTAGGCAAAGGCATCTACATGAGAAGAAAGTGGTCAAGCCTCAGCCATGCGTCAGGTCCTAGAAGAAGCCTCAGCTGAGGCCAGCTCCCTGGTCTGAATCATCACAAGCTTTATTTGTCCTTAGTGGCACCTGGTCTCACAGGGCATCGAGGTGTGCGTCCTGCGTGGGATTAGCTGTCTGCCCTCCACTTTTCTGACCAGACCTTGTGTTCCACAGGGCAGGACCTGTGTTGCTTTTGAATCACCAACAGTGACAGCACACTGAAGGTACTCAGTAGGTATTTATTCTGTAAGTGAATACTCAAATGAAGGAGAAAGGTCTGAAAAGTCTTGGCATCATCCAAGTAAGAATCAACAGCTAATTAAAACAGTCTGTAAATAGGCTTTCAGTGAGCAAGGTGCTAAGTTCTGAATGTGGACACCGTCTAATAAGACTGAAAACTGAGAAGGGATTGGTGGACAAGTAACATCTCCATTCCCAGTCTCCAGGTGACACCCCAGCTCATTCCCAAAGTTAGTATCTGGGTGCCCAAACAGAGAAAAATGATATTAAGAAAAACAAAAGCCTAGGACGCAAAGACTATACATTTAATCACTGATTAGGCTCAACATGCACTTTTTTTGTTCTCAGACATTAGTTTTGATGTGACCTTTGGATAAATGTCATTTACATTCTACTCATCAACAATAGGCAGAAGAAAAACAAAAACAAAAACGAAAACACTAGCCCTGCAGGAAGACAGCTAACTTTTCCAGGCCACTTGAACACCTCATTTTGCTTTGATACTGTAAACATTATATCTTACTGCATGATGCATTAAACACTGTCATGGAGGCAAGAAAAAGAAATGGAGATTGCTGAAAAATTACAGCAAGACATTATTATGGTGCCACAAAAGTTTTCCTTGCATATAACTTAATTAAGTCTATAAGTAGACGTTTCCTCAAATCTTTGAGGCAGATTTACATTTCAGCAGTCTTTACCATATGCCTGGTAATATGTGTATATGCATGTGTATGTGCAAATGTTTATTTTTATTGTAGGATGTTTTGTAACAAAACTGTTGGTCCACGGCACACTGTCAAAGCACAGAACATCTTTGTTATTTAGTTCATTTCAGGTCTGTTATTAGACAAGCTTTATTAGGAACACTGTGAGGAACAATTTTAAGTACAATTTAAAGTTGCATCTCAGAAAGAGCAGTTAAATACTCTTCAACATGTATCTGCAGTGATTTGACAGTAGAGATAATCTGAGGTCCTTCATAACAATCTCCTTTCGTTCCCTTCTTGAATGAGCATTTCATTTGAGTGTGGAGTTGTTTTCTCAATACAAAGCAATCTCTAACACCTTCCACTACCTCAAATCACATCCTCCCTTGTTCTCTTTTTCTATGACTGGAGCCAGAAGTGTGATTGTAAATTTTTAAGTAAAAAGTGGTTATTTACAGGGAGCGATAATGTAGTAGAACTATATAGAAAAAAAGAGGACAGTAATATGTGATTTTAAGCATGATTATGTTACAGTTAGAAAAAAATCAATAATTCAGTTTGTTTTTCTTTCTCATATTTAAGTAGAAGGAAGGGTTTGATAATACTTTCCTATGGACTTATTGGATACAGATAACATGACAATAACTTAAAATATAATAAATATCTCAATCATTCTTTATTATCCAGAAATCAGCAAGATGGAAATTTTAAACATGTAGTATGGGTCTATTAGAAGTCTTTAAGAAAAATCTTTTTTTTCTCCACTCATGTTTTATTGGTCATCTCTTATTTTCTAACATCAGTTCCCTACCCTACTTGAAATCCCTTCCTCTCTCCTCTGAATTTCTCCCCTCTTCCCATTAGCAGACTTAATGCTAAATTCCTGTCCATTTTATCTTAAGGTTTTAAAGATATTTTCAACCTCCGAAATTTTCCCCTCTGAGCCAATAAACAAATGTTTTGGCAGAAGTTATACAGGGGGTTCTATTCGTTGACTTGAAAATACTACTGATTCAAAAATGTTTTTTCTTTAAAGAAAAGAAAAACCAGAACAGATTATGGGACAACCCCCCTTCCCATGTTGGCTGCCTTCTGAGACTCAAAGCAAATAACACAAAGATATCAGAATTAAGGAGCTGCACTCTCTCTTTCATTAGTTCTGCATAACTCATACAAGAAGCATTTTGTCATTTCATCTTGGTTGTTGAAAAAGCGAAACACATGTCTAGAGAAGAGGTAACAGTGAATATTGCCCTTTCTTTCTCTGAAAAGGAAAATGCTGGTTACAGTAGAGCTCCACATGAATTTTACAAACATTTACTGGAACTACCAAATCTTCAAACCTTCAGCTCTATCTGTTTAAACCAGTGAATGGATAATTAATAGCAGCCTCCTTGTGGGGTTTTGACTAGATTGCCAGATTCTGCAGTTAAGAGTCTTCTTCCCTCCAACTTGCTTTTCCTGAGCCGTGCTCTTCAATACATTGTCTTACAAAAATTAGCGTATTAATTAAGCCTTCTTGGCAAGTAATTGCATGTTCAGTTTTTTTTTAAAGATCTTTTGATTCCCTATATGAATGTAAAATAAAGGTTACTACAGTGCCATTCTTCTTCTTCTTAATGGCACAGAATTAATTTCTTTAGTAGGAAAATAAAAGCCTAGTTCTACAGACAGAAGAATATTAAGGCAAAAAAAAAATCCCCTTATATACACATTTCCACTTTTTAAAAGTATCATATAAAATCAACAATTTTAAGATTCTCAGCATGCTTGCACAGGATATAAATTTTCTATCTCAAGTGATTCTAATGTAGGCACACATTAATCTATGAATAGCATTCCAAATATTCACATATGCTAACATTTCTACAAATTTTGTTATTTTCTGACAACTAGATTGAAACAAAGTAGGGCTATAACATGCTGAACTGTGCCCAGAGTGTAGTATTTATGTTTTCAAGATACAGGTAATTGTAACATAAGATGTTTTAGACACAATAGCCCATGAAAGATTTAGTCCAAAGGCCAAACTTATCATTTATTCCATGGCTGCTATTAGTTACCATATAAATGGACAGTTAACTCATTTTAAAGATCTTCCAAAAGTGCACAATGGGTTAGACATTTAAACAAAGTCACTGTGTAAAGGAGTTTGGGCCCAGTAGCACAATCACATGCTTTTTATAGATGCTTCTTTATATCAGTGGTTTCATTATCAGCAGTCAACTTACGTTATGGTGCATACAAACTTTACTCATTTTGTTACTAGTATAATTATGAAGAAAATCCTTTCATGGATAAATTATGAAGAAAAAGTCTTATAAAACAAATTAATAAGCAAGCATTAAAATAGAATTAATTATTAAAAAACCCCCCAAAAACCAAAAAACAAAACAAAACAAAAAAAACACAAAAAACCAGAGCCACTTACAGGGCTTGATGGAGTCTTTGGCCAGCCTGGGCTGCTAATGCTATCACTTTCATCTCCATGAAATGAGGAGATGCTAGCAGAGCTGGGGGACATTGGGGAAGGGACTGGCAGATAAGATTCTCAGCATGCTTGCACAGGATATAAATTTTCTATCTCAAGTGATTCTAATGTAGGCACACATTAATCTATGAATAGCATTCCAAATATTCACATATGCTAACATTTCTACAAATTTTGTTATTTTCTGACAACTAGATTGAAACAAAGTAGGGCTATAACATGCTGAACTGTGCCCAGAGTGTAGTATTTATGTTTTCAAGATACAGGTAATTGTAACATAAGATGTTTTAGACACAATAGCCCATGAAAGATTTAGTCCAAAGGCCAAACTTATCATTTATTCCATGGCTGCTATTAGTTACCATATAAATGGACAGTTAACTCATTTTAAAGATCTTCCAAAAGTGCACAATGGGTTAGACATTTAAACAAAGTCACTGTGTAAAGGAGTTTGGGCCCAGTAGCACAATCACATGCTTTTTATAGATGCTTCTTTATATCAGTGGTTTCATTATCAGCAGTCAACTTACGTTATGGTGCATACAAACTTTACTCATTTTGTTACTAGTATAATTATGAAGAAAATCCTTTCATGGATAAATTATGAAGAAAAAGTCTTATAAAACAAATTAATAAGCAAGCATTAAAATAGAATTAATTATTAAAAAACCCCCAAAAACCAAAAAACAAAACAAAACAAAAAAAACACAAAAAACCAGAGCCACTTACAGGGCTTGATGGAGTCTTTGGCCAGCCTGGGCTGCTAATGCTATCACTTTCATCTCCATGAAATGAGGAGATGCTAGCAGAGCTGGGGGACATTGGGGAAGGGACTGGCAGGTTGCCGGGGGTTGGGGGCTGAGAAATACCCTGAGAGCTGTAGCTATCCTGTGGTAGAGGAAAAAAAAAAAAAAAAAAATGACAAAGGTAGGGCAAACTTTATTTAAAATAACAAAAAGCACATCCAGTTTAACAGACTAATTTATATATATAATATATATATATATAAAGACATGTACAAACAAACACACAAAATCACACACATATAAAGGTATTAAATCAACATTCTTAATTGTATAACTTGGTAAGTTTGCTGGATGCTGGATAAGACCACTAAGCCACCATGCTTATTCAAGCTTACATGGAATGCTAAGCATGGGTTACCCCTTATGAAAGAAAGAAAGGAAAAAAAAAAAAAAAGCTGTTCACCTTATTTATCAAATAAGGCAGGAAAGCAAAATATTAAGTATGCTGTTGTTGCTGAGGCGGCCAAAACAGGAAGCTATAAACTGAAGGCAGAGAAAATGGCTGCAAGTATCAAAACCAGGCAAGATCCCTTCCTTTTCCCCACCCCCGAGGCACTTCTCTGGGTGGGTCCTGTCCCTCCACCCCCTCCCACACCCAGTTAAATGCCATAAGAACTAGTAACTTTCAGATCCACACCATGAAGGGGGTGGGGAAAGAAGACTGCAAATGTGTCGCACAAGATGGAGGCATGCAGAAGAGAAGAAACCAAATGAAAAAAAGAGGAAAGCACAAGGCAGCTTCAGCGAGCAGGCCCCACACCACGTGCAGAGGAGAGAGGAGTACCTTCGACTTGCCCTCCGGCTGTGCACTGCCTTCTTCTTTACTGTCGGCTTTGAGAGGCAGGGGCAGTTTGGATTCACTAGGAGACATCATATCTGCAAGACCCATAGATGCTAATCGAAAACAGGAGAGAGAGTTTAGGATTATACGTGTGACTGTCAGGCTGTGCTCACTAACACAAGCTACTGAGTGATGGGGCACCCAAATTTCCCTCCAAGGAAGGAAAGAAAAAAAAGGAGAAAGAAACTGTAACTCAGAGAATGCTAATTTCTGCAATCTAAGTAGCAAGGGATTCTTGCAATTCTTTCTTATCTTTAGGGGGAGAAAACCAATCATTTAACTCAAGACCTAAGCCACTGAAAGTCAACTATTATCAATATTATGTTTTCAAAATGATTACAGTTTTAGTTGTGGAGGTGCAAATAGAAATATGTTCAACGACCAAATTGCTAATTAGGTGTTGGAAGCAAAGGCTGAGTGTGTGTATTTTCACTGGCTGAGTGGAGGATTACTGCTTTCTTAACTTGCTAAATTCACACAATCCATAGTTTGTAAAATCACTTACCACTTAATACTATTTCACTCAAAAGTCACATATATTACATATGGCCTAGGCTACAAGGACAGAAGACGGTTGTAACAGATGATTTCAAAAGCAATCATCGAAAGTCATCTGTGAAGGAGAGGATTTCTAATTACTTTGCAATGGGGCTGGTTTCCTTTCTCTCTGGGGCAGGATGTACATGGATCAGTCCTCAGCTGCAGTTCAAAAGCCCAGGTCAGATACCCACACCAGCTCAAGTCAACCCTGCATCCCAGGCAAGACTCATCTTCTAGCTCCCGGCTCAGAAATTCAGTCAGGTTCATTTAGGCTATAGAATGAAAGGTCCCCAAAGGTCGACTGATTTTACCTGCAATACTAATAGACATTTTTAACTTAAAAATAAGGGTTTAGCTTTCTTTTTAAAGGAAGAACAAGGCTAGAGTAGGGAATCAGTGTAGCTATCCAGGGCATAACTGCTGAATTTCTATAGAACCCCACTGTGCAAACCATCTGCACGGCACTGGGCTGTGAGTGCCACACCACCCAGCTGTGTGAAGAGGCAGAGTGAGGAGAGGTGGAAGGAGAAAGTGAGAGGGGAGAAAATTGCGAGCCTTACAAATGAGTGAAAACCAGAAAACATTCCCATTTCAAAAGAAAATAAAACTCGAGGTTTTATGAACAGGACCCATTTCACATTCTGCGAATCAAAGTGCTGGCTCAACCACTGCCATGCACATGCAGCATAATGTGCCAAAAAAAGAAAAAAAGCTTAAAAAAAAAAGGCTCCACAGATTGCCCACTACAAAATGATTATTGCACATATTCATGTATTACTATGTTTTAGAAAATAATTAGTTTTAATTACTGCAGTGAGAGAGTGAGCAGGGCTCTGGCGAATTAGCTGGCAAGCTTGGTGGTGTTAATTTGCTAATATCGTTAGCATCACTGCAGGTTGAGACCAGAGGTCCTGCCAAAAAAGCCTACCCGCCACGTGCCCGTGAGTTTACATCAGCACACTCAATGATCCACTCTGAAATGCCTGTATTTTCCATGGGCACATTGGCTTGTTTTTCAAAGCCCATTTGCAGCCCAGTCAGCCCTTGAAGTCATCACCACACACACAAATCATAATTGGGATGTTTTTCTTTCTTTCTTTTTTTCAAATTACTTTCAATACTTAGACTTTAAGAACCGAAACAAAAAGCTTTTTCAAGTGATGCAGCTGCAGAGAAAAATCTATTGGGATCAGCTAAAAACGCGGTTATTTTTGTGAATGTGTGAAACCTCAAAAAAGCAGCTGAGACATATTACACCAAGAAGACAGCCTTGTGCAAAGTAGCGGATGGCTTTCCTGCAGCTTCACCTCTTGGGTCTACCAGGATATGAAATTGGGAACATCTTTACATGAAGAAACCCCCTTTTGAGAAGAAAAGAAGAGAAAAAAAAAAAGCAGGGCAAATGTGGAAAGCAGGGCTTCTTTACCAAAGTCCACATGTCTTTGGCTAGCTATTCCCAGAGTGGGCTCAAAGGAACGATAATCACACAATTCCAGAGAAAAGTGGCAAGTCATGGGCATGGGTTTCTGTTAAGTCCTGCTCCTTCTAAGGTTATAATAGTTTGTCAGTATTTATAATAAATTAGGCCTGAATATGAGTTTTGAAAAACAGGAATTAGTAATTTCTTAGTAGTTCCTTCTTCATGCATTAAATGTGTTAATGTACACAAAAGTAATTATTTTTAACATAAAGCATTAGGCCAATTATTGAATTATGATAATTAATGACAATTTAGAGTGATTTAAAAATCACACTGAGATGAATTTATAAGCATATATAGGGGTTTGAAATTCCCCAAATTTCTTCATTTTCTATTATATATTTTAAAATGGGCATTCAGGGTATGCAAATGTAAGTATTTTTTAAAAATTATTTTGAGAGAAACGTAAGTACAAAATATAGAGGAACAGCTTTACTTTGTACTCCTGCTTTGTGTGAGTGTCATATACTCAACGTGTCTGACTCTTCACGACTCCTCTGTCCATGGAATTTTCCAGGCAATAATACTGGACTGGGTTGCCATTTCCTCCTCCAGGGTATCTTCCCTGGTCCAGGGATCAAACCTACGTCTCCTGTGTTTTATTTTACCAAATGGATCATAAGGTCTTTCCTTACTGTGGCTTTTACTCGTCCTTTTGTCAAAAAGTTTATTTTTGACTTCTTACCAGAATTCTCAGTGAATCATTGCAAACAGCCATATGTCTCCCAGGGCACTATTTTTTTCTCATTTTCCAGAAGAGGAAGACCCCCAGTATTATAAGGATGTGTTAAATCAAAGCACTGTTCCTCCTACTGACATCAGTAATCCTATATGTAGAGTTCAGACATGAAAAGGGGCAGTAAAGAACCTGTGACTATAGAGAGAGCTGTGTGGGTACTGTATATACATCTCAAGTATTAGCCTCTGGCTTTACCATTGGAATTTAAGAGAAGAATGAGCTCTTAAAGTAAGTGTGGGTCAAGGTCCTAAGGCAGCTTTCCCACCCTGGATTTAGTATATTCAACAAGAACATAAAAAACATATGGTGTGAGTAAAAGTGAACTTCAACATTCATTTCTACCCTTCCAGCTTCCTTGACCCATCACAGCTACAAAATTATTCCCAGAAGATGGTAAAACAGGACCAGAAACACACAAACAGTTCTTTTTCATGGCAAATAAAATACTCTGTAAAATGTTTAACTCCTTGTTTTTGAAAACACAGAAGGGTCTATTTAAGTGTATACACTTGCAGATATTCACTGTTTTTATATGTAGCAAATATATAGAGAATACAGTTAACACATACAAAGGGTATGAGAAAAGCTCAGGAGAAACACTTCTCTCTGGCTGGGTCAGCAGAGCTTTGAAATAATCCCCTGAAACTTCCCTATGCTGACGCCTCCAAGGGGGCAGTGCCTGGCCACAGTGCCACAAGGCTGATCATTTACTCTCTTAGGTTATTTGGATGGAAATGCGCTAGGACTCTGTGCAGTACTTCTGCTGAGGTGAACTTAGAATCACAGATGGTAGATATATTTTCTAGAATTTAGATATTTTCTTTAAGGTAATGGTTTATATGTAGATAATTATATGACTAATGATATTATAAAATGAAACATGAATAAGTACAATGTAACTAACAGCACCAGTATTTTATAAGGGTATATTTAATAAGGTTAAACTCGATTTGCAATTTTTCCCATAGTAATACATAATTCTAATCTTTTAGGCCAAATATATATTTTAAAACCACTTCTTTAGAGGGAAGCAAGCCCACTGCTCACCATCCCACTTCTCCCCGCATCTGATGGGAGGAGAGAATTGCCACATTCACAGTCACATTGACTCCATTTAAATAATCACTTGCTCACTGACACTTGTAACAATTTGTCACAGTACACAGGAGAACTTGTTTTTTGGCCTAGCACACTGTCTACAGGATAACTGTCTGAACTCAGCAAAGAACATGCTGGAATGCCGGTTGCATGAGCTGCTAACTGAGGTTCCTAAAACACCATTGGCCATCATTTCTATTATCTGTACTTTATCCAAAAGTGTCCATGGTTGAAGAAAATGTTTTGCTGTTATTACTGGTAAGTTATCTCCATGGGCCCAAACCAGGAAGACTGAGGTGGTGATGATCCAAGCCATTTCTGGCCCACTTCTCAGCTGCTCAGTCATGTCTCACTCTTGGCGACCCCATGGACAAGTCTAGACAAGCACAAATCTAGACAAATCAAGTGTACACCTTCAGACCACAACTCTTGTCAGGAGCTGCACTGTAATTGTGGACTCCTCTGTCATTCCCATGTCCCTCAGAGACTTGTAAGGCAGTTAAGCAGATTCACCTGTATCCATCAATAGACACACAGTAAATGCTAAATCATCAATTTTCCTTGGATATGCTTGATGATTACTTTCTATCAGGTAACACTTGACTTAATAAAACTGAAATCAAATCATATAAATGGGTAGAGGAAAATTTAATAAATGCTCAAATTATTAAAAATTCAGTTTTCAAAATGCACAATGCAATAAAAAATATACTACTACTGCCCCATACAAAGACCATGAGGATAAATGGCCTTTCATTGAACATTTCCTCTGTATGAAATAACAAATAGCTGAATTATCTTAATAATAATAATAATAATAAAAAGAAACCCTCTCTGTGAATCTCCATTAAATTGGTTACTACGCAGGAATACATAAATCTTCTTAGGCAGGGCATCTATTTGTTGTTGGTTATTTTTGTGGCTCTAGGTCCAAAGGAAAAAAGGGAAAAATGAGTGCTAATAGTGGGGAAAATTTATTGTGCGGTTTCAGTGCTCTAAAGTAATCTTATTTCAGCAAGCCAGACAAAACACATAATGTCATAACCCAAATACACCATTACCTGGGACGGTGCTGTGAAGGAAAGGGAAAGCTTCTAGCTAACAGTTCAAGCTTTTCACCTTTCATCTTAAATGTAAAAACATCCACCTCGCCAGGATGAATGACTGCTTAACATCAGGAAGGCCTATTTTATTTACTTATTTGAAAAGCTTGATTTTCACCAATATTTTTCCTCTGCTATAAACTTTTAAGGAGAAGTGATCAGGAATGGCACTATTAGGCCCTAGAAACCAACAAACGCTAGATGCTCAGTGGGATGCAAGCCCAGTCTCTAGCTGTCTGTCCTTCCTGATGAAGAGACAACAGCTTCTGGGGCGGCTTTTCAAAGATCTCAGAGAGGTTAGAAAGGTGGCGGAAGGCAGAGGAAATGAAAAAAGGTTAATAAGTGGGAGCCTAGCCTCTGACTCCACGAGGTTTTCCTAACACATCATAAAGCACTGCAGGACACACAGCTGGCCATGCAAACTTCCAGATTAACTACAGGAGGGAATCCTACCCAAAATGTAGGTGTCAGAAAAAGTTAACAGGTCAGGTGAAATACATCAGGCGTTTTCTTATTTAAAGAACAGTGTTCATCATCCCTAGATACTTAGGTGGATTTTAAGGAGGTGGTTCAGGACCTAAAGGGTCTAAGAATGTGGACATGTGCACAGTTTTAGACATTCTTGTTACTTCCACAAACTGCCAGAACACTCTTAGTCCACTAATCAGATTAGATTCGCTAAGAATGCAATTATTGAGATCATGGAGTATTCTGAAAAAATTACATGTCATGAAAAATTTAAAACAAATTGTTAAAAAATGCATGATTTCTCAACAGAGACAGTCTACAAATAGCACTTTAAAAACAACTATTTTCATGTATACATTTAAAGGTGAGTTTCCCTAAATGGAAAAAAACTAAACCCTCTTTCAAATACTACCTTGTCCTACCCTTCAATCATTTCCTTTGAGATATGAATTTTAATGCTTATTTAACACCACCAGCAAACAGAGACTACAGACTTTGTCATGGGATCTTCCAATAATGTCCAAAGATAAAGAGAGCTTAGTGTATGTGAATACTTTGCAAGCAATCTCCAACGATACTTGAAATACGTCCACATATCACACAAATACAGAATCAATAAAATAATTTACATAAAATGTAATGTCCTTAAGACTTAATAGATGGAGCAAGTAACCAAGAGAAGCAGTATTTCCCCTCTTTTCACCGAATGATCTGACTGCTCAGGTTGCTTCTACACTTTCAGTGGTGCAAACGAGAGGAGAAGAGGTGAGGGGAGAGCAGCCTTTGGAAGCAGGGAGCTGCCAAGGTTACCTGTTGAGCTGTTCACCATATTGGGCGTCATGCTGTAGGGGGGCGCCTGGGTGTTCATTAGCCCAGAGCTGTTGTTCATGGGCTGGCTGTAGGGCGAGCTGGAAGCCATGAGTCCACTCTGATTCATGCCAGGAAAGCCGCCTTGCCTACATGAAGAGAAAGCACATGCATCCGTATACTGACCACGCACAGGAGCCGCAGTTTACCCGGCAGTCATTTCTCACCGTGGCAGTCATTATGTAAGGGGTGGGGCCGTTATTTTTCTTCTTCTCTTACAATAATTTATTTCCTGAAGCAAAAAACTGAACTCTACTGCTAAGTAATTATTTAATGCACCACGTAAAATTCCAAATAATATAAGTTCCACAAATAATCATGTCAGGTGTTCCAGGTTATAATTTATAGAGAGGAATATGAACAGGAAAGGGGGAACTTGAAATAAGAACAGGAATTACAAAAGCAAGCAAAATTAATTTCTAACATTTAAAAAGATTTGACTCTTCATTAACATAACTGAATACCCTTGCATCAAAAACTGAAAGTCAAGAAATAAAAAGCAGATGGGCAGTGTGAAAATGTTGTTTAAAAATTTTTTACTTTGACCTAAATTTTCTGATATAATAAATACTGGAGAAAGAAACTCCAAAACTCCCTTTAACATTGTGCAATTAGGTACTATTAAAAACACATCAATTTCCCTACATTAAAATTACACAGTAAACATCAGACTTCCACTTCTTTTTGTAGAACTTCAAGATTGCCAGGAGAAATATCAACAACCTAAGATATGCAGATGATACCACTCTAATGCAGAAAGTGAAGAGGAACTAAAGAGCCTCTTGATGAGGGTGAAAGAGGAGAGGCAAAAAGCTGGCTTAAAACTCAACATTCAAAAAACTAAGATCATGGCATCTGGTCCTATAATGGGTTTGAAAAAGTAGAAGCAGTGACAGATTTTATTTTCATGGACTTCAGAATCACTGCAGACGGTGACTGCAGCCCTGATATTAAAAGACCCTTGCTCCTTGCAAGAAAAGTTATGACTAACCTAGACAGAGTATTAAAAAGCAGAGACATCACTTTGCCAACAAAGGTCTGTCCGTATAGTCAAAGCTATAGTTTTTCCAGTAGTCCAGAGAGTTGGACCATAAAGAGGCTGAGCTGAAGAACTGATGCTATTGAATTATGGTGCTGGAGAAGACCCTTGAGTCCCTTGGACTGCAGGAAGATCAAACCAGTCAATCCTAAAGGAAATCAGTCCTGAATATTTATTGGAAGGACTGAAGCTGAAGCGCTGTGCACCTGAGGAAAAGAGTCAACTCAGTGGAAAAGACCCTGATGCTGGGAAAGACTGAAGGTAGGAGGGGAGGCAGTGACCAAGGATGAGACAGTTGGCTGGCATCAATCACTCAACGGACATGAGTTTGAGCAAACCCATGGAGATAGTGAAGGACAGGAAAGCCTGGCGTGCTTCAGAGTCCATGGGGTTGCAAAGAGTTAAACATGACATGTTGTGACTGAACAACAACAAAGGAGTTTTTATACTGGAGATAAGTGACCCAACAGGCTCCCAGTCAACCGTTCCTGCACTCCTGAGCAGACTCATTTTTATAGTGACTTAGTTTTGTGCCTATGCTCTGAGAAAGACAAACTTCTCTTAAATCCTGCAAAGAGGAAAAGGGTATTCTTTCAACCGAAGGAGATAACTGTCACACAATGTCATTCCTTTAACTGCTGGTAATGAGATAGGGAAAGATAGAGGGAGAGGTTTGAACAGCACGGTGGTTTAATTTTCCCAGGAAAATTATGATACAGGAAGAAAGATAATGACAATACTGCAAAATCTTCCAAAGACTCCACTGTTGGTAGTCAAGCTTTTCTTATGTCAATAGTACGCTTAAAAAAAAAAACTTATCAAAGTTTTGGCTACTAACATTTACTCTAAGGAGTAAAGCTGATAGGAGGGCTAAAAATGCTGAAAGTGAAAAAGCTGGTTTAAAACTCAACATTCAAAAAAATGAAGATCATGGCATCTGGTCCCATCACTTCATGGCAAAAGACAGAGAAACAATGGAAACAGTGACAGATTTTATTTTCTTGGGCTCCAAAATCACTGCAGATGGTGACTATAGTCATGAAATTAAAGGACACTTGCTCCTTGGAAGAAAAGCTATGACCAATCTAGACAGCATATTAAAAAGCAGAGACATTCCTTTGCTAACAAAGGCCTATACAGTCAAAGTTATGGTTTTTCCAGTAGTCATGCATGGATGTGAGAGTTGCACCATAAAGAAAGTTGAGTGCCAAAGAATTGATGCTTCTGAACTATGGTGTTGGAGAAGACTCTTGAAAGTCCCTTGGACTGCAAGGAGATACAGCCAGTCCATCTAAAGGAAATCAGTCCTGAATATTCATTAGAAGGACTGAGGCTGAAGCTTCAACACTTTGGCTACCTGATGCAAAGAACTGACTCATTGGAAAAGACCTTGATGCTGGGAAAGATTGAAGGCAAGAGGGGAAGGGGACGAGAGGATGAGATGGTTGGATGGCATCACCAACTCGATGGACATGAGTTTGAGCAAGCTCTGGGAGTTGATGATGGACAGGGAGGCCTGGTGTGCTGCAGTCTATGGCGTCGCAGAGTCAGACATGACTGAGGGACTGAACTGAACTGAAAAATGCACAGACATCTGGCTTATCTGTTCCAAATTAATTATGATTACAACCCCCTCCACCTCCATTAAACTGTCATTTGGTGGTTCTTAACGCATAACAGTAAAAAAAAAATTTAAGAGATTACTTAAGAAATTAACATAGGTCATTAAAAAATATTATTCTTTAAGTGCAGAGATTTTCAGTGGATTCAACTTTCTGCTTGGTAGAAGTTCAAACTTCACCTAGCTAAATATTCAAAGTATCAAGGGTTTGAGTGGTTTTTTTCTTTCTTTTAAATATTATACCAACCATTCAGAGAAATTCTACACAAACTAACACTTATGATGGCTTGGAAAGAATATTCTAGAGGGCTGAAAGGCTAACGTGAGTGTGGCACTGGGAGGAAGGAGTGTTATTTCTGCCTTGAATTCTCAGCTCACCTAAGTCCCCCTGAAGGTGGCAGGGATTAGACTGCAGGTCACTAGAACACACCTAAGACCACTCGATGGTTTCCGATTTATCTCTAAGTCGTCAAATACTTATAAATACACTGCCCAGAAGCTATGAACATATCCCTACACCGTTAGGGTTTTAAACATCAACAATGTAGACTATTGGCATTAACTTTAGTATCTTAGGTTCTCTTCTCAGGTGTTTTCATTCAACATGACAAGTTAACATTTATGTAACTGTTTCACAAGAAAGCAAGTGTTACCTGTTGGGATCATTCTCTCTTAGCTGATAAACCACATGAAAGCATCCTTGACTATGAACAGGCTGTGTTTTCTGGAGACTACTTCTAAGTCAGCGACTGCTTTCAAGTTTCAGCCAACTTTCACCTGTCCTTCAAAATCCAGGTTTAGGGGTCACCTCCTCTCCGAAAGCCCTCCTTATTCCCTGACCTGGAAGCTCTGCCTTCTCCACACTCTGTGCCTTTTATAGATTTATAGCTTCTGCACTTTCCTTTGTATATTAACATAATTTAGGTCCATATCTTGGCTCTTCTAGTGTATGCCTCTTGAGAAGTACAAATAAGCACATCACAGCTACTAAAAAGTATTTGTTAAATGAATGAATTGACAGAAAACGTTTTTATCATTGTAAATAGGCATTTGGATAGATGACTACCTTTTCAAGCTTCCACCAAATTCAGTTTCACATTTGGTGAAACTAACACGTGTATGAAACTCACAGTTCCTTAGGCACACTTGTTTACAACTGAGGTGGAAAAAAAGAATCAGAGTATAAAATCCACCAGGCAGATGGTTAAATTAAGTAACCTCAAAGGCCCAATTCTAATCTATTATTTCTCCCCCAAGTCTACATCTTCAATCACCATAAGATGATGAAAGTGCACATTAACAGGTTTTAAAAATAACAAAAAGTTCAAGATTTAAAGGTCCGTGCGGTGGATGCCAGTTGCTGTCTTCGATGAAATTATGCCTATGGCTTTAAAAGTCACACTGAAAAGCCAGGGCTCTTGACTCTGTCATTGGTGACACCATCCACTGTCGCTGGGATCCAGGAGGAAAGCTCTCAGCCCAGTTCTTGTATATGAACATAGAGGAACTGATAATGATGATAAATACTAGTAATTTATTAAGTACTGACAAATATACCCAGCATGATTTCTAGGTACTTTATACATGTAATTTTTTAAGTTCCTAGAGGAAAGGAGGGAGCATTATGGTCACATACAGAGCAAGAAAATAAGGATCAGAGAGATGAAACAACTTGCCTGAAGACACACAGCTAGTAGGTGGTAGGAGACGCCCCAAGCCTACTGGCAGACCAGTATACTGTATATCCTCTCTCAGGCCCCCTGTCGGCAGATTCTCCACGGGACAGGGCTGCCTGCTGTGTGCCCTCCTTGTGTCACTTCTCTTTTGTGGTATTGCTACTGTTCAGTCGCTCAGTAGTGTCCAACTCTGCGACCCCATGGACTAGTAGGATGCCAGGCTTCCTTGTCCTTCCTTCCTTATCTCCTGGAGTTTGCTCAAACTCATGTCCATTGAGTTGGTGATTTCATTTAACCATCTCATCCTCCGATGCCCTCTTCTGTTGTAGGAAGGGACAAACCAGAGCAGTGCTTCTCTCTGGGTTCCTGGAGGGCTCACTCGGTGAGGTAGACACAGTAAGAGGTGGTGGAAGTGGACAGATCAACCCCTGGATCTTGAGGAAGGCACTTATCCTGGGGGCTACAGGCCTCCTGGGTGGTGTCCCAGCAGGAAGGAGCTGAGAGGGAAACGAGCCCTCCCAGGAGAGCAGGGCGCTCGTGCTCACGAGCACATACTTGGCCACCTGTCTAAGTCGGGGAGAGAGCCAGTCTGCCATGATCACAGAAGAAACCCTATTCATGACTGCTCTGGAAACCACTGCCAAGACTATTGGTAACTTTCAACAAGCAAAATGGGCTTTATACTAAAAAAGAGCTTTCAATGGCCTCTGTTGAATTTTGGAAATGGAGACAATTTGTTTTTTGGAATGAAACCGAAGATGGTGGCCTCTCTGATTAGGCTGAGTGCTCCAACTACTGTGGAGCCACCAACAAGAACATTTCCAGGGCTCACGACAAAAAGCTAATGTGGCTGGGCCACTGACCACTTCCAGGACCAGAGGCAGTGCTCACGGACTTCCAGCTCTTTCTGACACTGCAATATCTGGAGTGCTCCAAACAGAATCAGGAGTGCAAAGCAGTCACCAGACAGTTCCTTTTTTTCAAAAGGAAACAAGAGCAACAAAACAAAAACAGCCAAAAATACAGACTCACACAAGGGAAACACTTTCAACATAAAACGTGCCCAAATGGAAGAGCAAAGGGCCCCAACCTTGACCTTCGGGTGTGTGAACTGCTGGGCTGCGGTTTCTAGCGGGTCTACGGGCTCAGATGGCTTTTAT
The DNA here is from genome assembly GCA_006408695.1 of Aepyceros melampus. Classification (NCBI taxonomy): domain Eukaryota; kingdom Metazoa; phylum Chordata; class Mammalia; order Artiodactyla; family Bovidae; genus Aepyceros; species Aepyceros melampus. Next base: position 138,081 of record SJXQ01008954.1, on the reverse strand, counting down.
CATGAATGATGCTCTCCTGGTGCCATAGATTCGTTACCCACGATGGCTGTGGCAATGGAGGCCCAATAGCGTCTGAGAAGCGTGGGCTGATGAACACCTGAGAATGACTTTTTGTTCCTGTTATGCTGCTGAGGCGACTATTGGTCTGCGTCCTGCGAAAACGACTGTTAGTGGCTCCACAAACCGCAAGGCACTTACTACACGGCCCTGTGCTGGTGGGGCCAGGGTACAGCCTGGCATGACCCCCGAGTCTGGAAGTGTTGAGATGTGATATGCGGGGCTGTTATTTAGAAGTGTGAACTTGCAGAATGAACCAAAGGAACTTTAATCAGTCTTCCGCTGGGACTAGACCTAGGTGTCTAAGATCTGTGATTCCATGACAAGAAGGAGGTCATCACAGCGAGAATAATTCAGACACGGAGCCTGCCCATATGCACTTCCATCTAGCACCGTTCTTGCCTGCTTCTCAGTCTACACACACACCAGCAGGTTTTCACAGATCCTCCTTTTATTCACGTGGGAGACTTCTCAGACATACACATAAATCTGCCAATAATGGGCTGGCTCTGTGGGAAAAATCCCAGAAGCAAACACAGATTTTTAAAGTGACCATTTCCAATGGTTCACTGTGAAAACAGAAAGGAGAACACAGCTTCCCACTACAGTCTGAATTTAGCAGGTGAAATGAAACCAATAAAGAGTAACCACATATTTCTAAATATCTTGTTTTAAAGTCAACTACAATAAAATCTACAGTAAAATAAAGTCTGTAGATGATTCTGGTGTTTTAAAAGAATATTTAGGTCATATTGTTTTAGCATTCACTACTATTCTTTTAACAGGGATAGATTGGAAAGTGCAAAATGTTCATTTTGAGAATGAATTGATTTCTGATACAGCTCTTTGGAGAAGGGTAGGGGCAACAGAGGGCTTCCTTTGTAGCTCAGTTGGTAAAGAATCTGTCTGTAATGCAGGAGACCTGGGTTTGATTCCTGGGTCAGGAAGATTCCCCTGGAGAAGGAAATGGCAACCCAGTACAGTATTCTTGCTTGGAGAATCCCACGGACAAAGGAGTCTGGTGGGCTGTAGTCCTTTGGGTAGCAAGAGTCACACACAACTTAGCAACTAACCCACCAGAGGCAGACAGAAGAAGTATATTGGAAACAGACACCATGTGAGTGATGTCACTATAAAGCCCCAGTGGCAAAGACACACAGAGGGAAGCTCCACTCTGAAGAGTTCCAGCACTGGAGACACCATTCCCGAATTATGCTCAAAAAGAGCATGCTTTACTGGAGAACGGCATGACCACCAAACACACGTATCTTTCTCTGTATGAACTGTCACCATGGACTTAGTTTAAGTTATGAAGTCAGAAACACAGTTTAAGTTATAAAGCCAGAAAAGATTGCTTACTGAAAAAATAAATGAGACTAACACTGAAATTTAGGGCACTTTCTCACTTAAAACCCAAAGCTATCAGAACCGGGAACATGAAACTCTGAAAAGCTCAATTCCAGCAGTTCATCCTTGGAGAGGACACACTCCCATTGCATACACAGCATCACACAGGACACCCTATTTCAACTGCTTTATAAACAAACATTTTGCACGAATGTCTCCAGATCACTGGTGAAACAGATGTGCAACCTAAGTTACACAGCAGCTCTTCCAAAAATACCAAGAGGGACACACTGAGTCAAGATTAGAGTAAGTCCTCTGCAGACAAACCTTCAAGTTGCAAACTTTCACAGACGTGAATGTGTGTGTCATCAACATAAGGCATGAGTGAAAATGCAGCTTGGACTTACAAACTTACTTTGTTGGATTTATGAACCAACTGGACTTATGAACACTCTCTTGAAACGGAACTTGTTCATACGTAGTGGACTTACTGTATTCTAAATCTAATATCTGAAGAGTGAAAATCACTAGCTCTGCCCCAAAACAACATAATCAGAAGGAAAGCAAAAGCTGTCTGAGCTGTAGCCCACTTTGGTGTGGCTAATCCATGAATACACCTGTCATAACAAACACAACTACAGTTCTAGGGGTGAAATCATGTTATAATCTCAACAAGCCAGTTGCTCTGGCTAGAAATCAACCCTGTGAAGGTAAAGCAGCACTGACGCTGAGACAAAGAACAAACGTGAGTGCCAATGACTTAAGAAACTGTAGGCTCCTGGGAAGATGCACAGCCACATGCTGCTTTTAATAAAACTATCGCACCCTTTTCACTTAGGAAGACATGCTATTAATACAATAAAAAGTTAATCAGAAATGCCCTCTGCGTAGTTGACAGTTAGTCATGTGTTCACGATGGGTGTGGGAGGGGAAGGGAGGAAGGAGCACACCAGTGGGCCCGGACAAAGGCAAACAGAAGTCAGGCCACCAGAGCTGGGAGTGGCCAACAGCAAGCACACCGGGTGGATCATGGGGAGGTGTGAGCATTGGGGATGCTTACACGGATGCAAACAGCTTCACTGAGAGGTGAAGGAGAAAGGCGGGGAAGGCAGGAGGAACGCCCTAGGCATGGACAGGCCCACCTGAGGTGGCCAGCGCGCGTTCCCTGAGGAAGGGATACGGGGCGCGAGCCTTAGGCATGGACAGGCCCACCTGAGGAAGCCAGGGCGCGTTCCCTGAGGAAGGGATGTGGGGCACGAGCCGCTCCTCAGGTGAGATGAGGGATGGAATGGGACTTAATCAGGTGACGGAGGAGAGGAGAGAAGACAGATGAGAAGGAGGGAAGGGCCAGGTCACACGAGGCTTCAGTTCTTTTGCCTGTACACTTAGAGGAGCTGACAGAGGTTAGGGGAGAAATGGCAGAAAAGGACGTGTATTTCAGAGGCATGGTCCTCTGCAGGCACACCTGAGGTGGGAGGAGTGAACACAGGGCAACAGGTATGAAGCTCTCATGAGAGTCCAGGTAAGAGAAGGCAACACAGGGCAACAGGTATGAAGCTCTCTGAGAGTCCAGGTAAGAGAAGGCGGTGCGTGGAGCCAGGCTGAGTTGGGAGCAACAGGAGGCTGAGTGCTGCCTTAGAGGTAACCTGGCAGTACCTGGTGATGAGTCAGACACTGGGGGGGTAAGAAATAGTGGCTGGGACGTCTCCTGGCTACATGAGGGGCAGGTGCGGGGCAGGTGCTGTGAGGGAAGATGGCAGGGGACAGAGCTGGGCTCTGGACACGTGGGGTCTGAGTGGCCCTGAGCTGCCCGAGGCAATGGCCAAGAGGCAGCTGGAGACATAAGTCTGGAAAGCAGAGGGTGAGTCCCTTCCTTCATTCATCCTTCCTCCCTAGGCAAGGACGCCCTTTACAAGGCTTCTTGATCTGTTCTCTAAGGTCTTCTCCTTGTTGTGAACATGATTCTCTTTCTAAGGCAACCTGTTCCCTTAGAGAGAACTGAAATGGGTATGATGCCAGCAACAAACTAGTTAGAGCAAGTCATCAGTCATTTCCCAGATATGAATTAATAACCCCCCAAACCCTTTGGTAATTGACACATTTAAGTTCTTTTCTTTTAAGGGTGGGCAAAGAGGAATGTAATAACATTCGACATCTCTATGAAGAAGGTCCTTCCAGTAGAGTGGGTGAAGACGGTTAGCCTGTTCTCTAGAACCGTCTTTCGTGACTGCACGTTTGCAGATAACTCTTCCGAGCAGAACTTCTCCTATGCAGGTCTCTGCCGTGGGCTTGCGTTAACACAGCGGTGCCCACAGGGCCTGCCTGTGCCTGAAGTGTTCCTCCTGCTTGTCTCTTGTCTCTTTCACCCCGTGTCTCAGTGAAGCTGTTACGACCAAGCATGGAGGGATCCCGCATACGCCATCCTGAACTTCCTAAAAGCCCACACGGGAAAGTTTGTTTCCCTTTTTGTTAACTATTCTGTGCAGACTTCTCAGAGGGCTCCAATTTGTTATCAGTCCTGTTCCTGGCACTCACTTGAAAATGCCACCAGCCGTGCAATTTGGAGATTTAGTACTTCTTTTTTCCTCAGTGCAGGTAATTAGTTTCAGCTGTTCCTAAAGCCGCTGACTGGTCTTCACCTTGTTTCGCAGAGCAGCCAGGAGAACAAATAGAGCTCCAGGCTTGTGAAGTGAGAGACTTCCTTGCTGGGGTGCGAAGAAAATGCAAAAACTCTCTGGCTGCCTGAAGTTTGGTAATTGATAACTAGGAATGTTCTCTTCATCTCAAAGTTGATTTCGGTTTGTTCAGCCCACTGTTCTGTTATTACGAAATGTTTATTGGCAATCATACAAAAATGACTAAAAGTCTTCCTTTTGAAGATGCTACATTCAGAGATTTTGACATCAATGCTTCTCTCAAGTGCAAGTGTGAGAGTTGGACTATAAAGAAAGCTGAGCACCGAAGAATTGATGCTTTTGAACTGTGGTGTTGGAGAAGACTCGAGAGTCCCTTGGACAGCAAGGAGATCCAATCAGCCCATTCAAAAGGAAATCGTCCTGAATATTCATTGGAAGGACTGATACTGAAGCCGAAACTCCAATACTTTTGCCACCTGATGCGAAGAACTGACTCATCTGAAAAGATCCTGATGCTGGGAAAGATTGAAGGTGGGAGGAGAAGGGGACGAGAGAGGATGAGATGTTTGGATGGCATCACCGACTCAATGGACGTGAGTCTGAGTAAGCTCCGGGAGTTGGTGATGGACAGGGTGGCCTGACATGCTGCAGTCCATGGGGTTGCAAAGAGCTGGACACAAGTAAGCGACTGAACTGAAGTGCAGGGTGTTAAGAAAGTCAGAGGGGGCAGCATTGGGTCCCAAACCTGTCTTTCCTGGAGCAAGAGGTGACCCCAGACCTTTGTGGATGCTGGCACCTGTGGCTTCCAACCAGCCTCTAATAAGCCATAACTGGTGCACAGTTTCCTTGTCTGGTAAAAATGGGATCTGTTGAGTCTTGTGAAAGAAAAAATGAATTGCCACTTATGTCCCCCATAGAAAGAAAAAAGTGTCCCGTTCTAACTGCATGATATTCAAGATCTTTGTTTTAAAAAGTTTATCTTGAGATCATAATACCATTCAAGATCTCCAATGACTTATAAAGGGGACTATTCTTTGTCAGTGACAGGAGTTCCCAGCCTCATACCAAGACACTCCCTGCATGTGTACAAGCCATAAGAGAGAGAGAGTTGACACAGGAATGGGTCTCCTTGGAAGTATGGGCACCTCGTACACAGGGAGCAAACCAGCATGACAGGTACTGAGGAGCCAATTAGTAGCTGTAAACAAGCTGACCTGTGTACCGTTTTGGGAGGGAACAACCAAGAGGGCACAAATCTCATGCATATTCAGACTTTTTAGATCCTAACAGACCATTCTTAAGACTTCTTAGACCCTAATGGACCATTCTTAGACTTCTTACACCCCAGTGAACCATTCTTAGACTTCTTAGACTCTAGTGGACTAGTCTGTTGGCTGAAAAACAAACAGAATTTGAGTCCTGAGATCTGCATTTCATATGCTTTACCACAGCAACACTAAAACCCTCTAATGAGGAATGTACTTGTCCAGGGCTGCAGTGTCAGGAAACATATCAATACTACAAAGTTATTTAATTTGTTTTGGTGAAACACTATTCAAAATTAGGGTAAAAATGTGGCAGGAAAGGCCTGGCAGCTGAGCAAAACTATAGTTCTTTATGTCTATCCCAGTTGATCAAAGAAGCAGGAAAGGCAGGATCCAGCAAGTTCTTCCCGGTAGGTTTTTAACAGTCAAAACTATTCCAGTAAGAGTTAATAAGGGACAAAATCTTATGTGCGCTCAGTCATGTCTGACTCTGTGACTCCATGAACTGTAGTCTGCCATTCATATTCCAGGAGATCTTCTCAATCCAGGGATTGAACTCGCGTCTCTTACATCTTCTGCAATGGGAGGCAGATTCTTTACCAATGGCACCATCTTACGGTTGAGTATTTTAATCTATACAGTGGAAATGGAGCTCAAAATGAGAATGAAGGTCAAGATCAGGACAGCCGCAGGGAGTTGCTCCCACAGCCTCACTGCTACCAGCTGAAGGTGCTCTGAGCTGTCAGAGAATCCAGCCTCCTCTCCACCTATGATCTTCACACGGTCACCCGCGACACCTTCCCTGCCCCAGACTGGATCACATCTTCTTTACCACTTAAAAACTCTTCCTGTTGCCTTCAGTCCAAAACTCTGTTGAGGTTATGAGATTTCAGGCTGGCAACCACTTGACACTTCCGGGTTTCAGCCTGAGAGCCCTGCAGGCTGGGGCTGAGGCCAGCAGTACTACCTGACATATTCATGATCACTCAACAGCCGCACTTGAACAACTCTGAATAGCTGGGACTGACTGGGCTTTGTTGCTGATTTGTTCATGGGTGGACTGCAATGCTGATTCCACATATGCTAATCTGTTTGTCCAGTGTAAGTATGTGGTATGTGGAGGCAGATGTCATGAAGCCCATGAGGTCAGACACGAAGACAAGTGGCCTGGATGAGTGAAGAGGGGCGTGCGTTCCACCGATGGGAGAGCCATCTGGTTAGTAAGCGCCCAATCCAATACACATGCCACTGTGAGCTCGCTTAGGCAGCAAGGATGGCACCCTGCAAGAGGTTCAGACTGGGACACAGATGGGAGACCTTCTGAGAAAGCAGGTCTAGGTATGGAGGGGAGCTTGGAATATCAGAGTATTAGGAAGCTACTGTTATCTGAGAGGATATTCAGAGGTAGAAAATTTGATAAAAGATCGCTTAAGCCTGAGTTAAGGTATCAGGTCTGTTTAAACATCAGTCTCTCCTAACTCTACCCAGCATTCCCAGCTCTGGTCCAGCTGTCTTCAGCCAGTGTCTACCAGGTACAAAGCACAGGTCGTCTGAGCTCAGGCTTGTCCTGTCTCCTCCCTCCGTTTTTCAACAGGGCTCTTCAGCTGCAGGAATTTCTAATGCAGGCACCAGAACTTTGCTGGTCCCCACACCAGGATCCCCCAGTTTACAACAATAAACGCAGGCTCACGAGCCTCACCAGTGTGAGACTGGGGTGAGGGTGTGTGTTTTTATTTAAAAATCTCTCTAATAATATCCAGTCATTTAAAGAACTTCACAGACTCTAATCTATTAAAAGGTTTGCTATACATTTCACACTTTGAATCCTTGGATCTCATTAAACTTTAAAAAACAATTTCTCCTGGTCTTTTAAAAACTGTGTTTTACTAATTGTTTTTTTAATTTGAAGACTAATAAATGTAGTTTATGGCTGCCATAGTTATTCTGAAACTGAAAGACTTGTTTGAAATCATAATCTTAAAATACCAACATAGCAATATTCATTCAAATTTTGAATTTTGAAAGAAAAAAGGAGCTAAAAATGAAAGCATAATGTTTAGGTATTAAAGCAAAGGCTTATATTTAATTGCTAAAATTAAAACTCTAAGTCTTTGAAATCTTTTTGCTTTGTCTTTTAATAACATGGCTTTTCAGATCATAGCTATTATTTTTAAACCTAATTGGTCAAAATCCAAAGGGCTAAATTCTTAGTGAACACAGATCACTCCGAGCTCTTCAAGCCCCATGTAGCTGAGGCCTGACACACATACGTTTCTTCCCCTTCTCTTTGACACATTAATGTACTATCTCCATCACTATGTTTCCACACCAGTGGCTCCTTGCCCATCATCAGAGCTGCGTTACTGGTTTCAAGGAAATAATAGAGAAAAAGTGCCTTGCTGGCAAATAGCAACAGGGAAAATGAATTATAAATACACCTCACTAAAGAACAGTTGCTGGAAGGTGTGTGCATGTGTGTGCGTGCACATGCACAGCAGACAGACATAAGCGCCTATGGAGGCCCACGGGGACACACCAGCCCGCCTGGGTGTGTGTGTGCCGTTTCCAAGCAGAGAAACCACTGCTGAGACTCTCACAGAACAGTCACCTGTCTCAACACCAATAGTTAGGTTGCTACTGATCCAGCTACCAAGACTTCATGAAATTTATTCACCTTGTTAAAGAGTGGCAAAGACTGAAAAACAGTATTAATTAAAATCTCTAATCTCCTACTTTACTAAAAACAAAAACATTTAAATTTCAGTTGTCTGTCTTTCAGTATGACTTAAGAAAGAATTAAAATGTAGGTCTCCAGACTCAGGGTTGTGATATTCAGAATAACAATTCCTTCTAGAGAGGAGAAATGAGACTTTTCAAACTGACTCATTTTTGCTCCCTTTTTAAACAACAACAACAAAACTAAGCAGTCTGAGAGTTTTCCTCCACCTAATATTCAGTTAGTCCACTGGGGAGTTTCTCAGGGACAGAAAAGGATGACAGATATGGCTTGTAACAGCATCATGAAAATGTATGCATTCGTAAAAATGCCAACTTCTGTTTCTATTCTTGCACGGCTCAGAATTCTTACTTCAACAGCTATACTCCAGTCTCAAGAATAAATGCAAAATGTTAAAGTGTAATTGGCAGGCAATCAAAGGGTGAAAAGGATAGAAATTCAAGCCCAACTGTGTGCCACCAAGTAAACTGTCACTCCATCTCATGAGGTGTGTGGCTCCAGAAACAAACTCCCTATGACGCTCAGGGAGTTTGCGTGGGGAGCAGCAGAGCACTGCCTTCCTTCCAGGTGCAACAGAGCCTCCGATGAAGACAAGTAGTCCACACTTCAACACATAAAGTTGGGTCGCCAGTAAGACACTGATGAATTTCTGCTTTCTAATAGTAGATCTGCCTTTGAATATAACAGACAACTAAAATTAGGGGAGCTTTTTTTTTTTTTTTTTTTAAAGAAAATCTAAAGAGACAGCACTAAGTAGCAGGAAGAGCAGCAGGCCCAGGAGACTGGCCCTGGGGTCTGCTTTGCCCCTCCTGTAACTAAATAACCATGGCAGTAATGTTGTGGGTCTTGGTTTCCTTCATCATAAAACTGAGGGGTACAGACTGGATGACATCTAAAGTCCTTCCAACTCTAAAATTCTGTTACTGTACCAGTGGAACTCTATATCCTCTTGGAATCGATTCTGATGAAAATATTACTAAAGTTCTCTGCCAGGACTTTGACACAAACCATCTCAAGCCACTAGAGACTTGATTAAGGTTGAGCTACAGGAGGTGCCTGGCTGGCTGACTTCAAGGAATAAAAATCTACCATGGCCTAAAGATCTAGGGCTTGCCAGGCCTTCTGTAAATTCACTGAAGTCATGCATATTCCTTGGAGCTCATTTCTAAGGAAAAACAAAAAAATCTGGATAATGCTGAAATATCCAAATCCACAGATCAGCTGTATTGAGCAAAAATGTCAGCTGTTGGACAATACCAGGTGGGTGGCACCTAGAATGAATGAATGAAAGTAAAACACACTAAATGACTGAGGAAAATTGATTTCACATGTGTGTATATGTGTGTTAAGCACAGAGGTCAATCATTCAACAAATATGAAGGACTATGTTACAGCTTGGGATTCATGGAAATGCTTCTTTAGAAGCAGTAAGTCAACATCTTTCCTAAACTGCTGGCCAACTTTGGCTCGCCTAAGCTTTGACAATGTCTCAGAAATTTTCCAAAGTGATGCTACACACTGCCATCAGAATTGGACTGAATATGAACGTCATCTGCCAGCTCTGACTAGGCTTTTAGTATGACAACTCATATTTCCCACTCTCTGCTTCTCATGGCTTCAAAAGAGCAGAACATTATCTAGCAATGTTTTAAAAGTGAATACAGCAAGGCATCTTCTGAGTAGAAAGTATATCAGATGTGTACGGGGAGGGGGGTAGCCTGGACAGATATTACATACAAACTGTTCATTTCAATTTACTGGCTAGTATTATGTAGCTAATCTAGTAATGAATGGTAAGATTCATAACATTCTATTGTAAATTGTCTGAAAATCAAAATGAGGGAGTCCTTCACTCAAAAGGTGACAAAAATGGATTCATCCATATGTTTCTTAACTTATTCAGTGTCACTCTTAAAAAAGGAAATAATAAAACTAGTTAAATCTATTTTGTTTTTTTTCTCTGAACTATCTTATATCCAGCTAGTTGAGAAACTCTGAAGCATAATTGCCATAATCCTTCATCTTTACAGTTAGCTTTCTGTCTCTAAATGTACACACACACTCTCTCTCTCTCTCTCCGCTCACTCCCTCCCTTCATCACTATCTGTCTTTCTCAGATTCCCTCATAGGCTCTAGGCCCTTCGGGATTCTGACTTGAGAAAGAAGACATTATAACAAATTCTGAATACTGTGTTTTTGAGCTATTTCTTCCCTAAAATCTGCCATTTAGTGAACTGCTTTTTCAAGTTGCCAACCTAACTTTAACCTCACAGAGCTATCCACGAGGAAAGAAAACAAAAGCAAAAACACAATTTGCTGCGAGGAGGTGTTAGGTAAAGCAAAAACAATGCTGAAAATCTAATTTCCTAACCACCAGCACTGAAACATGTACTACACATGCTTTCTCACATTCAAGCTTCTGCTTTTAAAAAAAGGGAGGGCACAACAGGTTATATATATTGCAAAGGAAGGAAGATTTAAAATAGAAATAATACTTTCTTTTTCAGAAAGAACAGTGTGAACACAAATGGCAAAATTCAGAGCTAACAGGAATGGGGCTGCAAGGATGAGCCTTTGCCAAGTGGGTTTCATACAATTTACGGACTCACGCCAACATCTTTCTTTTCCTTATTTTTAATTAAGGAGGAGGTGCTGAATTCTGAGGAAGTTATCTGGATGCTGCTGGCTGAAATGCAGATCTGATCTTCTCATGCTGGTTGGCGAACATTGATTTTCTGCCCCAGTGGAAGAGATTTTACTCTGATGCATGCCATTTAAATTCATTTTACACAGCTGCTTAATGTGGCTTGGCAAGGCCCAGCCAAACTAGCTTTGTGGGTCTAAATAGGACTCCTGAGTTGGTAAAGGACAGAGCCTATGGATTAGCAGCTGATGATAAATGCTTTTCTCCCCTCTTATCTTCCTACCAACTCAAGAAGTGACCTTGAACATAGCACAAGAAAGGAAAAAAGACGAAAGGCAATTTCTCCAAAATAAGTATGTTTACCTCATTCCATACTTATTTCAATTTTAGGATTATGTTTACAGAACTCTTTATTTGTTGGGACAATTAGGACCGTGTTTACAGGATCTAGAACTTCAACGGCAAAATTATCATTTGCACTTGTTGCCTAATACATTAAAAAGCTGTGTCATACACTCATAATGAGTAATGAAAACACAATTATGTAAGTTCAGTCTTTAAACAAAGTTAGTTGATTATTCCCTGTTTTTTATTTTGCAAAAAATAAAATGTACAACAATAAAAATGTTGTATCTTTCTACTGAAAGCAGCTCCTGAACACAATTCAATCTATAGGAGATAATCTCAACATTACTATATGTTAAATAAGATCACTAACAATATTTTTGCTTAAACATGCAATAATAATATACTTTAAGATTATTTACTAACTTAAAGACAGTGACAGCCTGATATTACAGTTTTGTAGCAGGAAAGAAGAGAGATACTTTTTGTTGCTGTATGTAATTCCTGTGTTGAAACTGATAATAATATGGCAACACTGTGTTTGGGGAAAAAAATCCTGTGTTGGATTATTTGGTTGTATTTTCCTGGTGACTTCGATATTCTAATCCTCCTTGGGAGAAGGAAAGAATAGAAATCTTTGATACAGATGTTTGCTCAGTGATGTCACTAGACCCTCCCAAGTCCTATTAACAACCTCAGCCCTGCCTCCTGTGTGGGGCTCTTGTCAATGAGCCTGCAGCTCTCTGAATTCAGGGCGGGTATGGGAGCAGGTCACTGCTGTGACAGGAATGACAGTAACACGGTCATGGTAACAGTGCTGCACAACACAAGTCCTGGACAACAAGACAACAACGGTAGAGGACGTGACGCCGGAGCAGGTGACTTCACTACTTTTACGTGGATAAAAGTTTTGTTTCCCTCTCAGGCACGAAGGAAAGAAGCCATGCCGAAGCCATGCAGAGACAGAATCGGGGGTGGCTGGGGGGGGTGACATGCAGGTCTCTACCAAACTACCACAGTACTGCCGGGGAGGATGAGAAAATGAAACAACAAAACAAACAAAAACCCAAAACAAACAAAAATAAACAAAAGACAACCCCCTCTGAGATGGATCTTCTCTTAGGTCTTTCACGTCCTGCTTTGGGTGTTCCTTTTGCAGCCAGATGGCATGTTCATTAACAGTTTAAACAAATGCCCAGGTCCCGCAGCAAGTCACGGTGTGTGGCTACCTACCCGTACTGGTCAGGCTGGTGCATCATGGGAGCCTGAGAGGTGCCATAGTTGGGGTGCTGGGAAGAAAACATGGGGCGTCCGCCAGCCCCAGACTGGCTGGGATAAGCAGGCGACCTAATGTATGGTGGCCTAAAGTAGAACAGAAGAACAGCTTCTTTGGATTTGTTCTGTAGACAAGTTTGAATCCCCCTGTCCATTACGTTATCTCCACACCAAGGTGTGGTGGCTTATACAGGGTGGCCTGATACTCTGTATTAGAGCTCTGATGGGTGGAACGTGAAGGCAAGGCTTTGGAATGGTCTACTGATTAGAAAAAGAAACTGAAAAAACGCTTGGATGTATACTCATATATTAACTTATATAAAATTATATATAAACTGACTCAGAAAGGGAACACAGCAAAGCTTTTTCATCAAACAACTATGTCTTAATCTCTACAGTTATAGTCTTCCCAGCTCACTACTCAAGGCTTCATGTCAAATGCAATCAAATATTTTCTCCTTAAGAAGGAAATAACTTGTGTATTTTTTGAGTTGTGACAATGGACAATTCATTTAAACCTAAATTAGAACTTCAATTGGACGGGCCCAACCAGTCCTCACAGACAGGTATATTAAAACATTCTCTCTGCAGCCATAGGTTCAGTTCAGAGGTATAGTGCCAGGGCTCAGAAGATTCTAAGTCACTGTAACATGGATAAGAGTGAGAAAGGTGGGGGTAGGAGGTAAGAGAGAGGATCTGACTTTCATTTTGATTCCTCAAAGGAAATTTATTATTTTGTAGAGCAAATAGTGAGACTGGAAGGGTCCCTAATGTTCTCAAATAGCAGCTTCAGAGGAAAAGTAACAAAAAGATACATTTACACACACACACACAAGCTCTTATTCCACCTTGACAAAATCAGAATCTTCTATTTTTCCTCTGAAGATACCGTATTGTTCAGTCGCTCAGTCATGTCTGACTCTGCGACCCCATGGACTGCATATCTTTCAGTGTCCTTTGTTTTAAACATCTTAACATATGTTAAACAAAATTCAAACATTTTTTTCATTTGAGTCTTTTAAAACATGGTCACTTTGCCTCATGAACTTTTAATTCAATTATTTTAAAACAGGTCGAGTATTTACTTCAAGACTTTTTTTCAGGATTAAAAACAAGTAAATAATTGAGGCTAAAGCCTTGCTCTATCAACTTAAAGGTTCAGAAATACAATCGTTGTTTTGCTAACTGCCTTTTGGTTTGGACAGAGAGAGACATATGCCCATAAAAATAAAAGTACAACATAAGAACATGAAGCAATAAATCTCACACATATACATTTAGACAAACACACACAATACACATATGTGCACATACAAAGTTCCTATTTCATAAGTATTTCTACAGTGAGGTTAAAAACAAAAAAAGGAGGCGTTCTTTCTGAATGTTTAGATTTGGGCCAGTTTCTAGGCTTTACAGTCTCCTGCCTAGGCCTCGCTGTGTTAAATGGAGCCACAGAGGTGCTCTGCACCTCTGGCTTTGGGTGGCTAGGTGCAGTGACTCTTCTCAGCCATTTCAAATGACCTCCTTTAACTGATTCCTTCCTCCATGTCTCATAGAACACAGTCTATCATTTATGTCTCTGGCCTCTCTGATAGAGAACATGTTACACAAAAGGGGAGGCCAAGCACAGTGGCCCTCTGCTGCTCTCCACCCCCACTGATGGGATGACTGATTCTGGCTCCGCGCGTGCGCACATGTCCACGCAGACCGCTCGCCCGACGGCATACCTGCTTTGCGCCGAGTTCGCAGCGGCCTGCATCACTGCAGCAGCTGCCTCCTGTGCCTTACGGTTCACGGTTGGCATTGGTGGCCCCATTCCTGGCCCCCCCTGCTGAGACATGCCAGGAGAACTGGGGGTCATGCTGCTCATGTTTCCAGGAAATGGTCTGTTCTGCATGCCTGGGATGGCACTCGTCCCAGGGGCATGGCACCACACGGCTGGCTTGGCCCTTGTCCATGTATCTGGCTGTTGGCATTGACGCCCATGCTGGGCCCTGGGCCGCTGTAGCTTGCACTGGGCACCCCACTGTATGTTGGGGGTCTGGAGTAGTTACCTAAACAAAAATCAAACACAAATTAGAGCCTTGTTCTTAATATCTGAACTTGTGAAAACATTTACTGGAAGTACTTTTGGTCCAACAATGTGATCAACACAGAATATTAGTCACTATCCTCATTAACCCTTCCCCATTGGTGATGACGAGGTTGGCTGTCTCAAAACACATGATCTCTGTACATTCCAAAGGCAAAGAGCCACACAGGACACTGAAACATGGAGAGAAACCCAGGCTGACCTCTGAAGCCATCTCTGCACGGATACAGAAGGAGTGCTGCGTGGTGCCTCAGCTCACTCAGCACCCCAGTTCTTACCAAAATTCAAGCAAAATAATTATTTTAGCCCCCCCAGTCCCTAGATGTACTCCAATCTGAGATTGCACCAGTACATCACTGCTGCTGCTGCTGTTGCTAAGTCGCTTCAGTCGTGTCTGACTCTGTGCGACCCCAGAGACGGCATCCCACCAGGCTCCGCCATCCCTGGGATTCTCCAGGCAAGAACACTGGAGTGGGTTGCCCTTTCCTTCTCCAATGCATGAAAGTGAAAAGTGAAAGTCAAGTCGCTCAGTCGTGTCCGACTCTTCGCAACCCCATGGGCTGCAGCCCACCAGGCCCCTCCGCCCATGGGATTTTCCAGGCAAGAGTACTGGAGTGGGGTGCCATTGCCCTCTCCACTACATGACAATAAAGTGTTCCGAAGGTGCAAGGAAACGTGCACATGTGGTCAAAATTACCCTTCGAGACCCCACAGGAGGGGCCATGCAGAAACCTGCAATGAGTCCAACCCAGTCGGCTTTTCTCTAGAGAGAGAGACATTTTTTTGTTTTTGTTTTTTTTTTTTTGCTTGAGTACCAGATAAAGTGGCTGGGTGTACCCGGCACCATGTCTTTTAAGTATTTTAAGCACAAGCATGGCACTCAGCAAAGCAGGATGGTGGCACTACAGGAAGCAGGCAGGGTCTGAGACTGAGATAAGCGTCTGCAATCTCACCCTCCTATCCCTGCTCATATGGGGCACACGCTCCTGGAGTAGATGGCCTGGACTAGTTCAATAGTTTTGTTTTCTATCTCCTTCCACACCTTTTATTTTGGCTGAGGATACATAAATTACAGTCAAGTAAATTGAAGGTATGTACAATGCCACTTTGATAACAATAACTGCTGAACCACACGCACTATATGTGAAATATCAGGTTAAGTGTTTTGCATCTATGATTTCATTCATTCCTCCAATAAATATATGAAATATAGACATGACCATGACTGCATTGACAAAAGAAGAAAATCAAGAGCTAGTAGGTTAGGATTCAAGCTCAAGCCAAATGATTATGGAACCAATATAATTAACCAATAAAATATGCTGCCTCCTAGTAAGTGACTAGAAATGAAATATATGTAAAAGGAGAAGTGTTTGGAGAGTATGGATTAGTGTTTCTCCATCTGTCCTTACCACTTCCTGGAAGAATCTCATCTACATAACTGTTCTAGGCACAAGGGATGTAAGGTTAAATACAATGCAATTCCTATACTCAAGAAGTTCACAGCGTGGAGAGTGTGAGAGTGTGTGTGTGTGTACAAGGTGAAGTAGCAGGGGAAAGACAAGAAAAAGTACAAAAGCAAAAACAGAAAAGATAATACACTGTAAAAAGTGTAAGAGAAAGAAGAGTAAGTCCTTGTAGGGTAGGGATACAGGGGGTCATCTGTGCAGGGGGGTGGCGCTGAGTGAAGGTCTCTGAAAAACCATGTTGGATCTTGACCCAGGAATCCGTGTGGGGCAGGCTCTGGGATCTGGGAGAACTGGGGCTGAGTCTGTGAATATACCAACCATGTGACCTTAGGTAAGTTGTTTTAATTTTTCTTGGTTTCATTCTCTTTCCTTTAAAAAAGAGGATTTTTTTATTTTGGTCTACTTGAAGAGTTGCTGTTAGGATTAAATGATGTAATACGTGTGCTGCTGCTAAGTCACTTCAGTCGTGTCCAACTCTGTGTGACCCCATAGATGGCAGCCCACCAGGCTCTCCTGTCCCTGAGATTCTCCAGGCAAGAACACTGGAGTTGGTTGCCATTAAAGTGTCTCAAATACGGGTGCAGAAATAGTCGGGGGTTACTGGTGGGATGAGGGTACAGCAGAAGAGGACAGAGAGCCCCTTTGGGTGAGGCAGTGAACAACAGCACTGACAGTGAGAGTAAACTTGAGAGCAAGGCACCGCTGAGCTGGCGCGGCTGTGAGAAGGGCACAGAGGGAAGAGGGCCCCGCTCAGCAGGCTTCCCAGCCTGGAGTGTATTCTGAAGGTGAGGAGGGGCTTCTTCAGGTTTTTCCAGCAGAAACTGGTATCTGATCAGCAATAACAATAAAAGCCAGCAATTTGTGTTTCCTGTGTGCTAACCTCAGCTCCAAGTTCTTTGCATTACCTCCTTTCATCCTTATGTCAAGCTTAAGAAAGCCCGGTCACTGGCGTCCTCACTTTAGGGAGGAGGAGCCTGAGGCAGGATGCAGAGTGACCTGACCCAAGGTCATGTGGCTAACAGGCCTCAGAGCCATGGTCTGTACACCGTATTCCACTAGCTGCACCCCTGACTGGCCTCTCAAACACTTAACAGAAAACCGCACCGACCTAACAGCATCACCACAATCGTGAAAGCAGGTTTTCTTAAGGGCCCCTATAAATCTGTAAGCAGCCGAGTTTTCAACAGTGACTGATGTCAGCTCTTTGTTAGGTGCTGTCCATGAACTCTCTCACATGGCTGTCCATGAAGTGTATTACTCGCTGAAGAGTGAGTATTTTAGGCTTTGTGGGCTAGATGATCTCTGTCAAAACTAAACTGCCATTGCTGCCTTGATGTGGCCAGAGGTGACACACACAAATTGGAGCATCTGTGTTCCAATAAAACTTTATTTACAAACACAGTGGCCGCCAGAGTGGCCACAAGCTGCTGAGCCCTGTGACAGACCAGTCTTGGGACAAGCTCAAGAAAGTGCTCCATCAGCAGAGAAAGCGACCTGTTAAAGGTGGCAGCTACTTGGAAGTCCAAGGGCTGGAGAGGAACAAGAGAGCAAGGCACTGGCCATCTGAGGAGCTGGAATGGACAGGAAAATCAAAGGGAAGGGAAGGGACAGCAGAATTTCGATGCAAATCACCTAGGTGCCCCTGAGTTGCATGCGAGTCAGTATTTTACGCCAGCAACTCAACTATAAACCATGTTTTCAAGAAGATACCTTGCCACTGCAGAAATAATCAACCTGATATTGTTTGTAAATAAACATTGGTGATTCAGATGGTAAATAATGTCTGGAGACTTGGGTTAGATCCCTGGGTTGGGAAAATCCCTTGGAGAACAGAATGGAAACCCACTCCAGTATTCTTGCCTGGAGAATTCCATGGATAGAGGAGCCTAGTGGGTCCATGGGGTCGTGAAGAGTCAGACATGACTGAGCCACTTACACAACACAGAAGGTAAACATTCATTGTTTATCAATTTTGAGTGGCTCAGAGGTTAAAGCGTCTGCCTCCAATGCAGGAGACCCAGGTTCGATCCCTGGGTTGGGAAGATCCCTTGGAGAAGGAAATGGCAATCCACTCCAGTATTCTTGCCTGGAGAATCCCATGGACAGAGAAGCCTAGTACGTTACAGTCCATGGGGTCGCAAAGAGTCGGACACGACTGAGCGACTTCACCTTCACCTTCACCTTCATAAAAAGTTCTGAGGCTGCTCTGAAGCTGCTGTCCCATGGGACCACATGGACGATCCCCGTCTACTTTCCCATGGCACCATCTCAGAGGAGAGGACGCCTTATGCTCACACTGGATCGAGGTGGGGGCGGGGAGGGGGGCGTTGGCGGTCACAGAGCAGTGGACAAGATGCTGTGTTCCCCTCTTCCTGTGCTTTCCCAGAGCACAGTCCTTAGAACTCTGCTCTGTGGCAGGAGGAAGGCTCCCCTTTCCCACCCCGTCCGCCTCTCAGCCCTTCCCTCCAGACTGTCTGATAACATCAGTGAGATACAGTGCTCTTCCTTGGCACTTGCTTTTATTAAAAATAAACTCATTTGTAGCTTGAATGCAAACGAAAGTAATCCACATATTCTTCCTGTTCCTCTGTAGCTAGTTTCCACTCTCCCTCCCTCAACACTTGGTAAGTGACTCATTTGGTAAGAAACTTTATTCAGTGAAAACATATGTACCCTTTGCTTTTGAAGGAAATGAAATGACACTTTAATCTTGTTTTAGAAAACAAGCATTTACATGGTTATTGCAGACTAAGCCCATAGTGCACTTGATATAAGAGGAAGGTCCTTGGTTTTGCTAAATCCTGCTTATAGCTGAAGCAGAATGCTGCTCATACTTGAAACAGAGAAATATTGTCCCTCTGGGTTCCCACACCTTGGGTTTAACTGCCAATCAGGGGCTGTATTTTAGTAACTACAAAGGAAAACAACTGAGATGTTCAGTACCCCTGTCCCCATCTTCTATTTTTCTCATTTATTTTATGTGATAAGAAGAGAAGAGCTCTGTTTCAGTAGCATTGCTCAGTTCCACAGCTGGTCTTCATTGCACAGCAGGAAGCGTTCTGCAATCCGGGAGAATGTGCATCAGAGCACAACCACCACACACACCCACATGCATGCGTGCACTCATGCTTAGAAAGACCCATTGAAAACTGGGCTCCCAGTCTTATTTTCCCTCAATCAGTTGGGCTGATTTCATAAACTGGCACTCAAAAGCACATGTCAAGGGAATATGTTCTAATTATAGAGGCCTCTATTTGGTGGAAGAAATACAAAGTTCCCTTTTCTTCTCCTTGAAACTTTAAAAGACTTTCCTCATTAAACTCACATGCCTGGATAAAAATGGTTTCTAAAGGCTTTAAATGGCTTAAGAGGCAGCAACAGATAAAGCACAGGCTGTAGAAACTGGATTTGAATACTGGTTCTGACACTTTCTAGGGGAACGATCTTGGACACTTATTTAACCTCTTGGAACATGAGTTTGACAGATAAAGTAACAATATTAACGGGCAATAGGCAGAAAGTGACTAGTACAGTGCCAAGCACAGAATTACCTAATAAATTATAGCTATCACCATGATCATCAATATTATCAATAATCACTAATACAATCTTTTTTCCATAATCTTTTAAAAATATGTAGGAGTAAAAAATGATTCACACCCCCCCTCACTTTGCCTACTCAATAATGTATCTTTCTCCCCAAAATAAATAAAAAGCAAATACATAAGCCAAGCAAAATATGAGAGGAAAAGCCAGGAATGAGGAGTGCAATCTTATTTCCATGTTTCTCTAATAGATTAGTAATTTGTTGGCACTGGCTCTGACAGAAAACAGATGGATCCAGCATTAAGCACAATGAAGGCAGCAGATGCTAGGCCAGCCCACCTCAGCTGGACGGGCCTTGCAGCCAAGTTCGAGAGCCCACAGTTTTCAAGTGGGTTCATCTTGGCACACCAGCTTTGGAAAATTGGTCACCAAATGAATTCAGATTTTAACTCACCGGGAACTGTATTCAAGCACCAGATAACGGAAGCAGGAGCTACACTCTGTTCACATCACCAGCATTATTTTAGGAGGATCATCCGTAATTTTAAAATTTGCTAGTTAATATTCCAAGGTTACAGCTTCTATGGAATTATTAAATGTTTCCACTTATTTTGCCTCTTGGTTTCAACCATCCAACAATGACTTAGGAACAACTACTGCATGCAAGGTCCTATAATATTTCCCTTTGCTGTGGAGGGTAAAATGGTGCACAAATCACAGTAGAGACACTTGAAAAAAATGAATAATTAGCTATATATTATGATGAACACATTTGTGAATTAGGTTTAAATCAGCACTTTTTATGGTCATCTACTGCTACATTTGTCATGTTTATTGAGGTAGAATTTCTATGCACTAGCATGCATACATGCCCTATGACCACCAGCACAGCTAAGACATGGCGAGGGTATTTCTATCAGCACAAAGGTTGCCATCTGTTGGTCAAAGCCATCTGTTGGTCAATCTCGTCCCCAGCCCTGGCAGCCGCTGGTCTGATTTCTGTTCCTACAGTGTTGCTTTCCCCAGGATGTCATGTAAAGTGACTCATACAGTACTGGGTCTGGCTCCTTTCACTCAGTATCATGCTTCTGAAATTCATCCATAATGCTATGCATATCAGGAGTTTGCTCCCTTCTGCTGCCGAGCAGCATTCCACTTTCTGTGGACATGTGGGCTGTCCCTGTTTCTGGCAATCATGACTGAAGCTGCTGACATTTGCACACAGGTCTCCCAGTGGATATGTTTCATCTCTCTTGGTAAACTCTAGGGATGACTGCTACGTTGTACATTAAGTGCATTTTTAACTTTGTAAGAAACTCTACTATAATACATATGAGAGTTCCAAGCGCTCTACTGTACATCCTTGATGTTGCAATTTTTAAGAAATATCAGTCATTCCAGTAGCTGTGTTGTGGATACTGTTGTGGCTTTAATTTTCATTTTCCTAATGACAAATGATTCTGAGAGCATTTTTCATCTAAATAAGATCCTTGCTGTGTAAAAAAGTTGTATTTCAAAAACCTTCTTCCAATGCTACTTTTCTAATCAGAATGATCACATAGTGCTATGCTTTCAGGAACAGATTTAGGACAGAAACTGACTAAGTAGTTAAGAAGACCACAGATTCAATATGAAAGCTCACTTACCCCAAGTTGCAGTAAACCCTACTATTTGTGAAAATTGAGATAATTTATCTTTTGAACTGATACATGAGGCACCACATTTTTCCTAGGTCCACATGCATTTTAAAAAGTATTTGAAATGCAAAAGCAATAAAATATTATATAAAGCTTATAAAAGAAATGGAAAGATTCATTACCTTACAGTATGACTTTAATGTTTCACTTCTGGTAGCTTTCTCCCATTATGTTATAAAAATTAACTCCTTTAAAATGTAATTATACAGTGATGCAAGCTCAATATAGAAAATATAGAAGCACAGAGAGAAAAGACAACAACAATCCTTAGTGCCATCTCCCAAAGATAATTCTTAAGCATCGAGTAGTCAACCTAATAAGTATCAAGCATCAGAGCAGCATCAAGAGGGAGCACTGGAATACTCTGGAATTCTCTCTGTCTGAATCTCTGGAATACTGTCTCCATCCATTCAGGAAATAGTTTTTAAGAGCCTCTTTTGTGCCCGCTCTGTGCTCATCACAGATGATGCAGCAGTGAGCAAACACAGACATCTTCCACTCTGGTGGCAGGAGACAGGTCAATAGATAAACCTAGACCATGCCATGCGGTACCAAGTGCTCTGATGGAAAATGGAACAGGGAGAGCTTGGACAGAGAAGAGAGGGCAGGCTCCCCTGAGAGGGTGACTGAGGAGAGCCGTCGTGGAAAGGGAGCAGTGTGCGTATGAAGGCACCTCTGCACCACCACCATCAAGGCTGACATACACCCAGGCCCGGGAACATATGGGCAAGTCCGATGCTGGTTCTGACTTCAGAGCAAGGAGAGAAGAGAGGAGGAGCACAGGCTCTCAAGGATCAGGGGCATAAACCTTTGCCTGTGTGTGTGACCTTCACAAAGACAGTGGCCACCACAATGTTCAGTTTCCTCATCTGCACAAAGGGTATAATATAAAACTCTCTATCTCCCGTGGTTGCTGTGGGGAAAAAATATTCACAGTAAGTATTGTTGGACGCTAACAATGATTAGAATCTGTCAAGGACAGAAGCTGCTCCAGTGTTAGTAAGATAACTATCCAACAGCAAAATTTTTTTTGTATATTGTATCACAAGCCTCCTTTAACTTTCAGTATGCACAGATATTCAAATCTATTTCAGAGTAAAGCATAAGAAAAAGTAATTACTGACCTAAAAAAATGTAAAATTATCTTAATTCAGTAGCCAAAGTTGGCATAAAACAGTAAAAGCCCTATGGTAAGGAAGGAAGGATTCTCAGAGTCTCTGTTGTCACAGGTGCCTGTGCACCTGCGTCCTCCCTGGGCTCAGAGTTGCTGCGCCCGTGCACACCCGCGGATGGCGGGGGAACAGCGCCCCCTGCAGGGAGGGCTCTGATCTGCTTCACCTGACGGCATGCGCAGGAGGCCTTCAGAAAGGACTGGTGGTGCCGACGCTTATAGAATTGAACGTGGCAATCCACTCCAGTATTCTTGCCTGGAGAATCCCATGGGCTGAGAAGCCTAGTAGGTTACAGTCCACGGGGTCGCAAAGAGTCGGACACGACTGAGCGACTTCACCCCACCTTCACCTCATTTCTTTTAAAACAAGCAATTTAAAAAATGGCAGAGCTGTGAGCCTCAGGAAAAGGCAGCTTGCTAAGACATAAGTCAAGCAGCCTGTCCACATGCTGCATTTCCACACCGCCATCGACAACGGTCCTGATCCAGGCTGGCGGTCCAAGTTCAAGGGATGACCATGAGGGGAGGGGACACTGGCACCCCAGGTGCTGTTGATTTTAATGAGAAAGTGAAATAATTATCTTCACACTAGTCAAAATTCATGTTGCTGTATGTTTTTTCTTTCTTACTGTGAAGTTGATTTGCACTTTAAATTTTCCTTACTTCTTTCCTAATTCTCAGGTTTTGACAAAGTCAAAATGATTATCAGTCTGCTAAGAAAAATTCAAGCTTAAAGCTTATAACTTGAAGGCTATATCTGAGCATCAAAAGATGAGGCCACTAATCACCTCTGGCTATAATATGATCTGTTACAATTTGTTTTTTCCTACTATGAGCAAGATAAAAATTTAGAAATTTTGGAACAAAGCCTTACAGACTGTGGAATCAATACTTATCCCTAGCACTGTCCATTTAACGAAAAAATTAGGTTAACATAACAGGATGAAGCAAACAGATCAAGAGCACTGCAACCTGTTTCAGGCAAGAAATGAGTGAAACTGATGCAGGACTGACCTGCACACAAACCAGCCTCCGGAAAGCCAAAGAACAAGATCTCCAA
>SJXQ01008954.1:73073-114546 GCA_006408695.1 Aepyceros melampus | reverse complement strand
GGGGGCGGGGGGGGGGGGGGGGGGGGGGGGGGTGGGGGAATGAATCCATGGGGCAGACACACCTCACTTCTATAGAATAAAGGCTGAATTCAGCTTAATTTAAGAGCAAGAGTGGGGACTAAAATCATGGGTCGTGGTGACCCCAAGGCTGCCATGGCCTAGAAGGCTCTCTGGAGTAGCTGGTGGGCTGCCAAATGGTTGACATTTATACGTTGTTCCTCTTGAATTGAAACACTTGTAAGATTATTAATGTGCAATTCACTATCTTGGAGCTGCATTCATTTCAACTAGGTATCATTTAAAGTTTGCCATTGCTGACTTCTAATGAATGACGGAGAAGGAAGAGTTCCGCTGGCATCTGATTTATTTTAGAGGGAAGCACTCTAAACCCTTCTGAAAAGCACCTCTGACAAAGTACTTTAGGAATAAAGGCTAGTCAGACTCATCTTCTTATAAGCTCCCTGCTTCCTAAGACGACTATACAAATTCAGGCATAAAACCAAGGCTGAGTCCGTGTGCAATGTCTACAGCTGTACATGGGGACCCCAGACACTCACACAGAGAGTGACACCTGGGGGGAATCACAGCTCAGAACTCCTATCAGTTGCCCAAGAAAATACTCCTAATTCCTTGCACCACTAAGGCTAGGCCCCCATTTTTGGCAATTAGTGACAAATATGCAAAAAACATCTGTGAACAGTCTGTGACAGACACTGTTCTAGAGAACATACGAACAAGAAAGTGTCTGTCCTTAGGAAATAGAAAGGCTATGAAGATGAAATGGATTTCGGCTCCCTTTTCCACATACAAATTCATTTATTAATAATTAACATAGCAATTAAAGAATTCCTTTTTATTTATTAGAGCCAAGTCTCTCTGGCCCTCTCTACTCGCAAATACTTTGTAAGGGGAATTATTTTATATGTGCCTGCTTGAAGGTAGAAAAGCACTATTTCATAAAATACACTGCAATTAAACATTTTTACACATTTAGACTAGCTTCATCCCATCTGTATATTTAATAATTTATAGTATTAATATACATTAAAAAATTCCTCTTTAATAGGAATCTTTTTCTTAATCTCTAGGATTTTTGGTGTCTCTCAAGCCCATATGCCCCAAAGCTCCCTGAAGGCTCATAGTCTGTCTTCTGTCTCTCCAGAGGCTCCCTGAAGGAACCAGCAGGAAAGAGTGTGTCTAAGTCATGAGAAACAACACAGCAGGCACTCTGGGAATGGCCTCTGAAGTCTTTCTTGGTTTGAACCCTGGCTCTGCACTGACCAGCTGTGGGACTGTGGGTAAATTACTTAAACCTGCTCATTTGCAAAATGGGATGACATTACAGGTTTCCTGTTAATGAAGAAAAATGGGAAAGTATACCTGAATTTGAATCCCAGCATGACCACTGTGTACCCTGGGCAAAGGTGTTTATGAGGTGCATGCCTCAGTTTCTTCATCTATCAAGTGGAGTGATAGTGGTACCAATAACATGGCATGTTGTGAGGGTTAAATGAGTTAATATATGAAAAACACCAAGTCCAGGACTCAGTAGTGTTTAATAAATGTTGGCTGCTGTTACTAATAATTTTGAAGAAGCTATTCCTGACAACAAAAAGGTTTAGCAAAAAGAGACTGCAGAGTATCTTCCCCCGAGATCTCTTAAAAACATTAACGCAGAAGAAAGCCATCTAGCTAGAAACAGAGAAGATATGACAAACGACTCTGGATCTCTGCACAAGTGACTCTTTCCAGACATCAAAACCTGTAACAAAGATGGAAGCTGAATATTCTACTAATAATTTGAGTAGTTAATCAAGAGAAAGAAAAAAAAAATACTTCATTTGGGTCTCTGTTTAAAAGGATCAATCAAGAGAGAAAGTAAAGGTAAGAATATTTCTTGAATTGAGTAATACAAGTTATAATTGTCATTTCCTGTCATTTGTTCGGTGAGGACAGGGGGAATACAAGGAGGAAAGCAAATAATTCTGATTTGAACCAAGAGCACCAGAAAACGGATTTTCAGTCCATGCTTCAGGAGCCAGTCAAGAAGCCTGGGGGAGTGGAGGGGGGCGGCGAGAATATGCCGGAGATGCCACCTGGAAGAAGAACATTGCTGAGGGCGCAAAGTTGGAGCACGCCATGTGCGGAAACTGTTAGCCTTAGTTTAAACTGTCCAACCTAAACTCAGTATTCATACCTCAAAAAATTCCAAAACAACAACCTTCTTGACTATATCCAAACTGTTATGCAGTGGATCCAGTGGGCCACATTAATGTAAAAAGGTGCTGGAGTCGAAGCAAAATTTAGACTCAGAACATTAGAATTAGAAGCAACTTCCAAGGTAACACAATCTAATTTTCTCATTTTCTATAGGAAAAGTAAACCCAGAGAGTAAGCAATTTTCCAAAGGCATACAAGGTTGGGTGAGAACTCTCACAGGAGCAGTGCTATTAAATCAAGATTACTATTCAATGATTCCAGAAAACTGAGGGTTTTATTCAGAGGATAAACCCATTTTATGGAAATTACCTTCTGTGTTATTAGCTAACTCCTAAAGTTTGAGCGCTTTATTAGCCATTCACACAAGACTCATCAGATAGTCCAAGGCTCTGCCTTCCCACCCTCCCATATTTGAGAGCGGCAGAGGGTGAGATTGCAAGAGTATTTCAGAGTAGAGTGGCCAGTTTTCAAGATTATATACATGAAACCCTTGGAGTGGCAGTGGGTAAGTCCCAGGCCCTAGCCACCCCTAACTCGGAGAATAAGGCCCTAGCCTTGTCTCCAGTTACATTCTGAGTAAAAGTTCACATTTTCTGTGCGTGTCACAACTTATAAGCTGCTTTCCCAATTTTCACTAAAGTTCTCGTCCTTTCCAGATAGTCAAAGTTCCCCCATTTTTGAAGATACCCACTGAGTGGCACAGAGGGCAAGCAGGTACTCTCACGAAGCTGAGTGACACGCCCTGCCTTAGCTCAGCAACAAACTGCTACATGTCACAACTACCTTGGCTGATGGGGAATTGGCAGACCCTGGCTGTCAACCGGGACCTTAAATTCCTAGAGCTTTTACAGGAATTAATAACACAGAAATCTACTGAGACATGGCATGAAGGGAATCAAGTCAAACCCACGTTTATATCACTCTCACTACATGCTCATGGACAGAGGCAGAAAGGGCCATGGGAAACATTTGTTTTGGGTATTCTAATACAGTTTTCCAACAACGCAAATAGCTGGAATACAAAATAAGAGAGCAACATCAGGTGAGGTGACGGTGCTCCACTGATAGTACTGAGGGTGCTAAAATCCTCCAGAAAGAGATCTTCAGAAAACAAGAGAATTTTCAAACTGTGAGGTAAGGAAAGCTTTCCTGAGAAATACCAGGTAAAAAGCTGAGACGGCACCTGGCTGCCTCCTCAAAGAATTGTCTGGCCTTGCCGGTACTTCTGTGGCTGGAGAGGCTCGAAGGGCATCAGCACAGCACGTTTGCCAGATGGACACTCTCAGAAGTATCAAGGCTTGTCTGTGGCCATAGCACCCTGAACGCGTCTGATCTTGGAAGCTAAGCAGGGTCGGGCTGGCTAGTGCTTGGATGGGAGAAACATTACAGCTTTAGTGAGTCAGGGGACCTGGTTTGGCTGTGGAGGCACGGTGAACATTGTGCTAGTTTCCTAGAGGGCATTGCCTTCACTTGGAACATTCCTGGTATTTTCAGAAGTGAGGAAACTCTGGGAATTGTGCCAGATTAATTCTGCCTCTCTCTAAATTATCCATTAATGTCTAATTTAAATAAACAAAATATAAAGAAGGTGCTAAATTCAAATGCCTTATTGCTAGAAGTGACTTAGAAAAAAATATGTATCAGGTTAAAAACCTTGCTGAAAGGATTCTGCACATGTAAGACAAAACAGACATCACTGTCCAGGAAGGCAGAATGTAAATGGGGCATTTTGGGCATGGTTCCACTTGTTTTTCTACTCATGCCTTATCTTCCTTTTTGAAAGACATGTCCATTTCAGGCTTTGTCCTGTCTTCTAAGAGTAAAACTGGCAATGACTGTGAAAATTAGAACTATTATTTACCCGAGAGAGCACTTTGGGGACAGATTAGGAGGAAAAGTATAGGATGCAATCCTTCTGAGTAGTGAGCACATTGTTACAAAGGTAATTACAGAGAGGGAGGGGCAAAATCAGGACTCAACAGAATAACCTAAGTTTTGAATCAAACTTTTTCAGGTCAAGGCCTGTGCTGCTTTCTCAACAAGCATTTACAGCTACATCACAGAAACAAGGGTTCACTCCTTCATTATTAATAACACATGTATGAAGAGCACTTACCAGAGTGTCTGATGCATGAATGCTTAATGAACAGTTGCTATAATTATTCTTCCCATCACTATGGGAAACCAAAAGGCTATGGTTTGCATTAACCTCACAGATCTGTCAGGTAACAATGGGATCTTAAGAGATGTTTATAACACTGAGGTTTTAAAAGGACTCACATAGGAACAAAATTTCTACAACCTACTGAGCGCATTCTGGAGAAACTTTTCTTTACCTTGTGGTCCATACTGGCTCATCTGTGGACCGTAAGTTCCACTTGAGTTACTCTGCTGAAAGCTACTGATTCCAGGGTGCATCTGGCCTCCAGGAGAAGGGTGAGGCGACATGGATGGTCCTGTCTGCTGAGGTCCATATTGAGACATCTGAGGGTTTCTTTGCGTGCCTGCCATAAAACCTAAGTGAGAAATAAATGGAAATATATAAATGCAGGTGACGAAAGTGGACATGGAATTGTGTGCAAGGTGGATGGGAGAAGATCGGGGCTGTGGGATTCCCCTACACAACACTGAAAGACATCTCAACCCAGTGTGGAAGATGCGAAAGGGCCCAGGGGGCTACCCGAGTCTCTCATTAGGGTTCCTAGGAAAGGAGACTTAAATTAGGGAAAGGAGAAGAGGGATAACAGGCAAGTAACCTTAACCTCTCCTAACATCCATTCTTGCCAGGCTGGACATGCTATGTGCATCCCTCAGAGCCTTGGCTCAATTCTGGATCTCAGGGCCGCATGTTGCCATTCAAACACCCCAGCCCTCTCTCAAGCCCAGGACAGCACCCAGCTCTCCTCTGCATAGAACTCTCTTTTCCCTCTGACCTCCTGGAGCCACAGCTGCTCACTTTGACTCCTGCAGTGCTGAGACTTACCACCTGACTCACACTGTTCCCTAGGGGGTACTGCACACAGGTGGAGGGTCTGAAATGTACTCTGCTACTCCAAATACACTCTGACTTCCTCCTGCAAAGTTCTGCCCATTGTGTCCCCAGCACAACCCCTGTGATCCTTCCTTCCACCCCATAGCCATCAGCATGTCTGTTGCCTCTACTTCTGAAATGCATCTCAGGTCACTTCTCCATTTCCACGTCTAAAGCTCCTGTCTTTCCCTCCACAGCTTGTCATGGTCTGGCTCACCCCCTCAGCCTATCCCATGTTTTGGTTCACTTTCACAAAGCTGCCAGGTTTTCAGGAATAAAAAAGGAAATTAGAGTGTATCTTCTCTGCCTAACACCCCTGCCCCCAGGATCACTGGATCCAAAGTAAAATGCCAGCATTTGATTATAGTCTCTGGGACCTTGTGTGGTCTGAGGTTGCTTTTCTCACTCTAACTGCACTTTCTATAGTTTTCTCTCCTCCTCACTACGCTGAAATCCATGGCCTTCTCATGCTTCCCAGAAGATAATGTCAAGCTCTTTCCCATGATAGAGCCTCTCTCTCCGGTCCCCTCTCCCAAGAACCTTCTACTACTGCTGGTTCCTTCCCATCCTCCAGGTCCACCCTCCCTGACAGCGCTTCCTTTTCTCATGGAAATTTTCCTAACCTATAATCAGCTTACTCTATTTCTGACTCACTTAACCTCTCTCTTCCCCACGAGAACATAAGCTCCAGGAAGGCAGGGATCATGTTATGTGATCCCTGCTGCACCCTCAGGGCCCAGTTGGACATTTGCACATAGTACATGCAAAAACTATGTGTTGAATGAACGAATTTTAAATTCCTCTTGTATCCAGAGTGCTGAGCACCATGTGGTAGGTGCTGAGCAGATAGCTGGGCAATGGATAAAGAAAATCCATCTTTCAATTGAGAAAGACTATAGTCAAGGTATGTCCCATCCATCAGTAGTTTGGCAAAACATTAGCAAGTATTATACATAGAATGAACTGTGAATACATGTTTAGACAAAGAATATCCCATGTCAAAGTGTGTATTTAAGAAAAAGATAAATTATCAAACCAGCAAATTAACAAAGGGCAGTTTGCAAAACAACTCCCAGAACCTAGGGGTTAGAGCTGGTGAGAGTCCCCGCTTGTCAGCTGAAGGCTCTAGAAGAGTGGCAAGCACGGAGTGGGGTGGGTTTCATCTGCTCTGGAGGAGAACCAAGAGCAGTAGCTTCCAGAGAGTCTCCTGAGGCAGCCGGAGGGAAAGATGGTGCCTGCATCCAAGATCAGCTTATATTTAGGGGTTAAAGAGTAAGGCATTTACAAAGGCCATGGTTTATATTTCAGTAAGAAAAAAAAAAATCTTCTAACACTGCTTCTGTCTAAAGAGAGAGACATAAAATACAAGTAAGTAGAGCTGTTCCTTATTATCCTATTTCATTTATTTATAAAAGATAAGGCTTGTTAAATTGGGCTCAATTGGCAGCTCCCAGATATAAATCATCATAGAAAATGTTTGCTTTTCCAAATCTGAAAACAAACAGAAATCAGAGTGCTAAAATTACTATAAATGATTGCATCTTCAGATGTAACATGAAATATTTATCTAAGCCTTACTATAAAATTCTCAAGAGTTTCATACAGAGTCCTATTTAATAAAAAAATGTGTCTGAATTCCATACAGATTGTATAAGTTTTTCTTCCTTTCTCTCTTTGGAGAATGACTCTTTTCTTCATTATTTAAGGAAAATAATATGTGTCCTTTTTTTAAGCATTAAATTTCACTTCAATCAAGAAGTGTCCAGGCTGAAGGATTTAGAACATGTGTAATATAGCACATCCTTAAGTTACTGCTGCCTCTCAGACGCTTACCATAAGCTTAAGGTTTGTTCAAATGACTTCTAAGAATTCTTATCTGGCAAGTTATTTCATCATTTCTAACTCTTAATTTAGTCCTTAAAAATATGATGCCAGATCCAGTTGAGTCATCTCACTCATCACTGGAATTTTGCAGAAAATAAGTTTGTGAAAAGGCTCCTAAAGAGGTGAAATGTTAAAGTTAATCCGAATGGAATATGTAACAACATCAAATTCCACAACTTGGAGACAAGGTTCTACGGCATATGGAATCCACCTCCTTTCACAGAAATTAAAATGAAAATATACAGAGAAAAAAATTCCATTCTTTTCTCTGTATGCTTTTACAATGGCACTACTTACAAGAGGTTTCTGAAATCTTATTTTTTGGTTAGACTCATCCCTTTCCATGTAATTCCCAAGACAATGAAAGGAGGTGACATAATTTCCCTGACTCTTTTCTGAGCTATAATCATCGAATGGCAGCTAACTGGGAACAGAAGGCCTAGATTATAGTTTTGCTTCTGTCAATAGCTCAGAATCTAGTAGGGTAGACATATTTATGTAAATACGCTGCAGTATGTGAACTGATCAAAACTAGCAGTATGACCTTAGATGAATCATAATTTACCTGAGGCTCAGCTTCCTCAACTTAAAATGTGGATGAGGTTGCTGTAAGATAACTGAAATGGCACATGAAAATGTTCTGTAATCTGAAATGTGATACACAAAAGTAAGAGATGATGATGATAATTTTCTGGTTTATAAATTGCTACGAGTATATTTTAACTTCTGAACACTCCACATATTCAGGTGCAGTTTCCAACCAGCATGAAGAAGGTAGTTTTTTATTTCTTCATTTTTTAAGTATGTGGGATCCACATTACTCCAATACTTGTGTAACTGTCTACAAATTCCAAAAGGTTAAAAAAATATACACTCCTGTCTCCTACTACTTAGGTGGCCAAAGGCACGTGGTTTTTTTAATGTATCCTTTCAGGGATATTTTATAATTTGTGTTAGACTGTGCATTTCCTTTATGAGGAGTAAAGTTGAACATTTTATTTTTACAGCAGTTTTAACTCTTTTTCTAGAACTATTTATATCATTTGTCCATTTTCTGTTGACCACTCTGTCAGACTAGGAAGAATTTCATCTTGCAGATTCAGCTGTTATTACCAAATAGCTGCGTGGTTCACCAAAACTTTTGCATCTGCAATCCTATGAAAATCTGGTCTGATTAACGCTGGCAAAGGCCATACACAGTCTTGGCAGGAAAACAATGTGATCTGACTTGCATTTTCAAAAGCTAATTCCACCATAATATGCAGCATAAAGAAAGGACTGAGGGAAAGTAAGGCTACAGGTTAGAAGCCCAGTTAGGAGGTAGGAAAAGCGATACGTAATATATTGTCACAGCACCAATCCTGCTAAAAATGACTTCCACTATGGATTGTTGTTGTTTAGTTGCGATCCAACTCATTGTGACTCTATGGACTGTAGTCTGCCATACTCCTCAGCCCATGGGATCTCCCAGGCAAGAATACTGGAGTGGGTTGCCATTTCCTTCTTCAGGGGATTTTCCCAACCCAAGGATTGAACCTCATCTCCTGCACTGGCAGACGGGTGGATTCTTTACTGCTGAACCACCAGGGAAGCCTCCATTATGCATATAACAGTATTTTTAAAAGGTTATTGAATATAGTCATAATCTAAACTAATAAAAAACTAGAAGGCAGAAGTTAACAAAAAAAGAAGTATTTCTACTTTTCATCCTGCATATAGAGATCTGCACGTCCATTACTTGTTTCCTCATCTATAAAATAGATTGTTATCTCTCTCATAAGGTTGCTGTGGGGATTAAATGAGATGATCCATGCAAAAAACTTACAACAGCACCTGGCACACATACACAGTGAGCTTTCAATAATCACTACCTGTTACTATTATTATATGCTCAAAAAAGAAAAGCAAGAGAGGCGGCATGGTATGACAGCAAGGACTAGGACATCAGTCATGGGCCTTCCACGTCTGCTGTACAGAATACAGCAATTAACCTAGCCTTTCTGCCTCCATTTCCTCACCTGTTAAATGCAGAGAGGGAAGACATACAATATTTGTAGAGACATTTCTAGTTCTCTATGATTATGGCTTAAACTTTTAAAAAAATCTAATTCAGGTCTATAATTTGCATGCATATTTATTTGGGGGACAGTCTTCATTTTGTTTTATTTTAACCTTTATTTTGAATGAAATAAATGTTAAAATGTTTCCAAAAAATAAATTTCAACCAAGAATTTTCTATTTATGGTGATACGTTTGATTGTATTTTATTTCCTTTAGAAAGTTATTATAAAATGGCAGGTTGTAGCAGTTTATGAATAGAAAAACTGATGGTTAAAAGAATGAACCCTTTTTTTAAAAATAAAAAAGCTGTGTAATTTTTCTAGTTATTAACCATCTGAGTTTAGAAAACCAAACTAACTAGTAAGGAAAATTTAGGAAGTATAAAGTGAATTTCCCATATAGCATAAAAGCTTGTTGAACTACTAGGTGTATTATGGAACTGGCAAATAATCTAACATGGAAAAAAGTACTATTTAGATAATTATTATTCACATTATATAAAAGAACTTATTTGGAAATCTTAGAAACTTTATATGAAAATATGGTTTATACATTTCATCCATAAAGTAAATGCACAGAAGGTTTATATAAGTGGATTTACTATTTTTGAATCCTTCATTATATGTATATGTGACCACAAACACATGTACAATCAAACTTGACAAAGTGAAAGCTCTATTCTGAGAGGAAAGGTACTGCAGTAATAGGAAACACACACAAACATACACATGCATGCATGCCATCTGTTCGGAATCAGATATGGATTACAGAGGCTGCCTCCACTATCCACTCTGCCTCCACTATCCACTGTGTGGACCACAGGTTCTCTTGTATAAAACAGTGAATGCATTTCCTATCCTGGCTTACAAGACCATTCTGAGAATCAAATAAGAAAAACATATGTGGCTGTACTTTTCTAAACTGAAAAACACCATGAGAATGCCATCCAAAGGTATTACTGTTGCCTTTTTAGTGATGCTACAAGCCATTCACTGTGTGTGTTCTGATCTAAGGTATCACATTGGTAACTCAACCCACAATATTGACATAGAAATTACCAGCATGCCCCAATTTTACTCTGGCATTCATGGAAATGCAGTTAAGAAAAAACAGCATTTTTTTTTAAAGTAAAAGATGTGATCCTTGTCTTTGAAGAATTAAAATTTAGTTGAGTAGACAATAAAACTTATCAACAGGGAAAATGATAAAATCACAAAATAACTGAGACAGATTCTAGGCAGCATGCTAGGAGCTGGGATGTAAACAGTGAGCACTCAGGCTCTGCCCCTTGGACTTCACATTCTAATGGCAGAGACAGCCACCAACAAACTAAGAGTAAGTATGAACAAAAGAAAACAGAAGTACAGGTACTCTGAAGGTATAGGAAGGAAGTGAAGTTGCTCAGTCGTGTCAACTCTTTGTGACCCCATGGACTGTAGCCTACCAGGCTCCTCTATCCATGGGATTTTCCAGGCAAGAGTACTGGAGTGGGTTGCCGTTTCCTTCTCCAGGGGATCTTCCTGACCCAGGGATCAAACCTGGGTCATGTGCATTGCAGGCAGACGCTTTACCCTCTAAGCCACCAGGGAAGCCAATCTGGACCGGGGACAAGGGAGGTCTTCCTGAAGAAGTCCTGTTTAAGTTGAGCCCTTAGCTGAAGGTAGGATGGAGGTAAATCTAACTAGATCTGAATAAGACTAAGAATAGGTCTGACTAGCAAAGTGGATGCTGCAATGTTCATTCCTGGAAGCCAAAGTCTGAATCCCAGTGGTCACTGGGCACCCTTCTATTTGCTCTGGTCTTGACTATGAGCCCTGGTGGCTCAGATGGTAAAGCGTCTGCCTGCAATGCGGGAGACCTGGGTTCTATCCCTGGGTTGGGAAGATCCCCTAGAGAAGGAAATAGCAACCCACTCCAGTACTCTTGCCTGGAAAATTACATGGACGGAGGAGCGTGGTAGGCTATAGTCCATGGGGTCGTAAAGAGTCGGACACAACTGAGCGACTTCACTTTCACTTTGTCTATAGTTAGGTTAACTTTTCCAATCCCTTTCTTGAAGCCTTCCGCTAGCCCTGCTCTAAATGTAAAGAGACCACAGGAAAAGGCAGAGCCACCCTTAAGACAGCCTGCTCTCACCTATGTACCCCAACATCCATGTCCTACCTTTACGGATTTTCCTCCTTTCTAAAGGAAATCTCTTCCTAGCACCCAAGGCAGGACCTCGACTTTATGCCATGGATTTCATCCTTTCTCATCTCTCCAGGGATAGTCAAGTGTTTGTTCAAAAACTAGCCACTGACTCCATTGCTTAACAGAATGAAGCTGAACAGTCCAGCAGTCAAGTCTCTTCAAATGTGACCTATTTCTCCAGACCCATCATGTCTACATGGTCATCATGGAGTGCCCACTCTGATTCGATCACTCACTCTTTTACCTCACTTGCCTTCTTCATACATTCATCCACTTAACAAATATTTATGGACCATCTCTCACGTTCCTGGCAATGGACTATTCACTAGTCTAATAACAGTTGACTTTTAATAAGCAGCTATTATGTGCTACTGGCTTTGTTCATTATTCTTTTAAACTTCATAACAGCTATGAAGACAGTGAAGCTCACAGAGGTTAATTCACTGAAACCACTTTCAAGGATTTTTTTCTTTTTTACCACAATCCACAGTAAAGAAATATATCTTCTGCCACGATTCAATGTAAGTACATGAGTATACATATATGTCTATATACTAACATTCAATATTCACACATACACTGTATGCTTCATAAAAAAGTTTCTACCCTGATTATGTGCAATTATCTCTGATATTTTATATATATATATATTTTTTCAACTAAAAAACCCATGCTTAAGAGGCACAGATTGAAAACAAGACTGCTAGACTGTGTTCTCTTTTGAATACTGAGTGCCTAGAGGGTCATTTTCCACCATGAGACTGACATGCTGTCCTTCTTGGCTCCTCCTCCTGCTACCCATGGCATTCCCTGGCCATCCAGAAAAAAAGATACTTTTCTATGCTGTATGTTAGCTGACAGAGAGCAGCTGTCACAGTTTTATCATTATTTGTGGGGGTGACTGTCTTCCCCAGACTGTGAGCACTGAGGCTTTAAACAAACACATTCTCTTTGCATCTGTCTCCTCTGGACAAGCCAGGTGACTGGCACAGAACTGGAACCAAATAGTACAGGTTTTTTAATGAATAAGAAAACATCTTCATTCAGAATCCATTTACTTTTACTTTGGGAAAACAGTTTAATAAATGTGATGGTTTGGCTCCTCATTCAGAGTATGTTCAAGTAATCATTTGTGGCAAAAAGAGGACAGCTATTCAAGGCAAGAACAATCGACGGCTGATCGCCTAATGGGCCAGCAAGCACCATTATTTCCATCACCTAAATACCTGCCAAATACACCCGCTCTGCCCATCTCCACTGTCACTGCAGATTCAAGTTCTGGCCTCACCACTTATGGTTAGGACACTTCAGCAAGTTAATAGTCAAGCCTTAATTTCCTTCTCTAAAAAAGGTGGATGACTACTGAGTCTACCTCATAAGAGTAAATGTGGCCATGCTTTGTAAATTATACAGCTTAGTGCCTGAACACAGCAGAGGCTCGATAAGTGACAGGTATTATTATTCATATTATTTTAAAATACAAACCACATTTATTACCCATCTGAGTGACCTCAAGTTTTAAAACTAGCTTCCCTTGCCAGGCTCCCTTTCAAACCATGCACCATGGCAACAGTGGAAAGTGCTTCAAATTCCTGGACCGTGGTTAATTCTCCCAGTGGCCACACCCTATGGTCTCCTGGCAAATGGTTTGATGCCCTTGCCCAAGTGCATGCAGCTCTGCGTCACTGTGCTGGGCTGGCTGGCTCCATCCTCCACCAGAGCCAGTTATAGCTGATCGGCAGCCTTCCTCATTCAGCTGACTATCCAGAAGCCAGTGCCCTTTTCCTGATAGCTAGTTCCAGACACAATTGGCTGGCCATATTACTTGGCTCAGAAAACAGAAGCCTGTCAGTTTCAGGCCACTCAATCAATAGCTACAGTAGTGATTAGTTCTGAGCAGTGTTAAGACTCAGCATACATCCTTCCTAATCTGCAGGGTCCCTGGAGTTTGCCTATTAAGACAGTGAGCGGGGAGAGTGGAAAGAGAAGAGGGGGAGGAAGAGAAAGAGAAGAAAGCTAGATGGTGAGACAGATGTCAAGAGTCCTGTCAAGTGCCTGAACAAACTCTCAATGTAAAGAGGAAGGATCTTGATTTTTGTTTATTACTGAGTCACAAGCACCTATGTGAATCACTAGCTTGATAAACACTTATGCAAAGGACAGATCAATCTATTAGGTTTTTTTGAAAGGAGATTCTATTTCCAGTTATAAAGAGAACCTCCTAGACCTTGCTCCAGATAAGGGCATATCAGTCTTCAGCTGAGGGCTTGTTGAGGAACCTTGAACTTGTGTGATAAAGGCACAATTTTGGCCAGACTTGTTCCCACCACCTAGTAAGGGGCAACAACTTGTTCTAAAGTTCATTCCAAAGGCACATGGGCTCATTTAGATATTTCATTATAATCTGATAACTTTTTGAACACCATTTCCCATTTACCCAATAGCTGAAAGCAGCATTGGTGGTGGGGCTGCAGGACCCAATCTGGAGTCATTCAGTCTGCAGGTTAAGAATGATCTCACCAGGGTCATCCTCCTATGGATATTCAGATCAGTGGAAAATTCCTAGACAGTCTATTCTATTACATGGCAGTAGAAGTCATGTTAAGTCTAGGAAAATGTTATTAATACTTCAATCTTTATACAGAGGCTAGTATTAAAGACTAAGCTAAAGAGGCTTCTGTTTTCCTTAATGTGTTTTTAAGAAAACACATTACTATCATGGAATCTTAGAAAACACGCCTAACAGAATTAGCATTTCTAAAATGTCTATCCACATCATTATTAGATAAGTGAGTTTTCAAGACCTTTCAAATATTTTTCTTCAACATGCTATTATTTGTGGTTTATTAAGTGGATATTTTTCCTGGTTTAGAAAAAAATGCTATATGATGCTCTTACTTGCAAAAAAGAAAATTCTTATAGAAAAGAAAAATCCACAGTGACTGTCTAAACTTGGCAAATCAAAAAAAATATTTTTAAGGAACTGATTTATGTAGTCATTATACACAAATCACGTTTTCCATGTAGGAGTTGAAATGAATATAGAATATTTTTATGTGGTATGAATGAGGAAAAATTCTTCACTGGACAAGACAGAGATATACCTTATCTTTAAGAATATTTTAAAAATTCTCAAGAATAGATGAAATTATACTGAGGCCTTAAAGCATATCTGGAGGAGATGCTCTATGGAAAAACAGAGAGGAAAGCTCCATGAATCCAACAGGCAACAACAGGCTGTCACAACTCCAAAACAATCACTGATGGGTTAAAGGGCCATCCACGGAAAATGCATCTCTAAGTTGAAGGGTGTTAGAAAACTGACTTAGAAAGACAGTTGAATAAGTAATGGAGCAAATACAAGGAATTTCAGAAAATTAAACTGGAAGGCATTTAAATGTGGACCTAAGCCTCCAACTGTATATCCTTTCATTCTTCATGCAAGACAACAAATTCTGCAATGTAAGCAATGGAGACCTTAAATCCTGATGGAAAAAACAGCGTTAAGCACAAGACCCAGATCATGGTTCACCCATCCATGAAAGAGAACAGCAAAGAGAGCACAAGTGCTCCGGCTACTGCAGGGGAGCATGTGAGCCTAGCACCAAGTCCACGTGAGCATGGCGCCTTGTTGGGGGGGCCTCTTGAGCATGGTCAGGACACCCACAAAACACGCAAGGCTCCACAAGCCACCAAAAGGCAAGGCACGTTTCTCCTTTGGCATATGGATGGTTTATTTTCATGTTGGCATCTGTTAAACATTCACAGAAGAGCTGCCTTGTTTCTTCAGGGCAGTTCAATAAAAGATGTTCCCCCACATGTGTGAAATCATGGTCACACGCTGCACCACCTTAGCAGAGGCTCCGACTGTAAACACAGAACCATTTCTCATCGCAAACAGGTGTCAGATTCCCATTTGGAGAGAAAAATAGATTTTAAAGAATATTCTTGTTACATTTTAATATCTTCAGTGTTAGTTGCCTGCCTGTTTCTCTTCACAATATGAACTGCTCCAAGTAAGACAGAAACTAATGACCCATTCAAGGCTGTAACCCAGGTCCCCCAGTGTTCTCCCAGCTGTGCTTTCAGGTTAACCAGCACAATCGCTCCCTCTCCCTTTCCTGTCACCACCACACCTTCTACTCAGAGGCACAAACGACAGCATCTAAGGCCTCCCCACCCGCCCCCATGATGCCTTCTCAGCTACTGACATCATCTATCATCGAGAAAATCAGAGTCAGGGAGGGACTGGACTGACTACCCAGATGGCAGATGGGAGCAAAATATTCAGCCTTTCCTTAGATAATTCTTTGGAGTTTAGCTGCAAAAGTCAACTTCAGTGCTGAGGGTGAAGCCAATTTTATGTGTCCCTACCTGCTGGAAGAAGCAAAGAAGTAACTTTTTCAGGCTTTTAACCCAGTGTCACCACCGTCATCTGTGCCTGATGCTTATGATTGCCAGTATTTGCACAGTGCTTTGCAACAGGTAACTTTTTGATACAAGGTTGCATTTGATCCATGCAACAAATCCATGGGACACTCTGATCTCTACTTTACAAATGAGGAAGAAGAAATTCTATTACTTGTCCAAGGTCACAAAACCAGTTAGTAGTAAGTTTGCACCTAAATCCAGACTTTTGGCCCTAAATTCCCTGAAGATTAAAATGAGGAAAAGATGGCGGGTGAGATGGCACCCTGTAACCAAGCACAGCAAGGCCTCTCTCTAAAGGCAGGGCAAGCTCTTAAAGGCTTTTATGAAGGAAATGACGTGGTGTCACCATTCTTCTGGAGAGACCATTCTGGATGCAGCCTGGAAAGCGGAGTGGAGGGAGCAAAGTTGACAGGAAGAGTGGCTGGGAGGTACTGATGGAGCCTCAGTGGCGTGGGCTGAGATCATGCCGGTGAAAGCCAAGAAAAGGAGGATGTGAGAAACCACTGAGGGGTAGAGTCCGCAGAACAGGGTGACTAGTGTAGAGCTGATGGTGGGAGAGAAAAAGAATCAAGGATGCCTTCAAGCTTTCTGGCTTGGGGAACAAAGCAGACAGCAGTCTTTCACTGAAGTGAGGTGAGGTGAAGTCGCTCAGTCGTGTCCGACTCTTTGTGACCCCGTGGACTGTAACCTACTAGGCTTCTCAGTCCATGGGATTCTCCAGGCAAGAATACTGGAGTGGATTGCCATTTCCTTCTCCAGAGGATCTTCCCAACCCAGGGATCGAACCCGGGTTCCTGCATTGGAGGCAGACGCTTTAACCTCTGAGCCATTCACTGAAGTACAGACCCATAAAGCACAGGAGAAAACATGTTGTTATGAATAAGTGCACACAATACACAATGCTGAATTTACCTAAGATCCAGATGTTCTCAAACACTTTCATGGAAGAATAATGAGCCAATTACAAATGAGTGTTAACTATTAAAAACAAGCTTGAATCGGCAATTCAAAAAAATTACTGCACATACAAAAGTAACAAAACTATGCTTCTTTTAAAATATTCTAAAATTCAGACTAATGATTCCACAACGAACACAAACTGATTTTTATTGTAGTGGTATTTATTTCCCCGAGCTCTTTGGTGAACAGATCTCTAGATAGCAGACTTAATAGGAATTCAGTGCTAACCCTCATACAATTCCTATACTTCTATTCCCTTCATTACTGACTAGCTTTGGCTTGGTCCACAATCCAGCCCAGAGGCAGAGTTCTGGGGCTGAAGAAATTAGAAACAACTTCTTAGATAGTCTCTCTTGTACGGTACCTCCCATTTGAGTTTATTTTCATCTGCCACCGATTATAAAAAAGGGATCCTCAATTAAGAGTGGAGGCTAAATTAATTGCATCTGGGGGTGAGGGTAGACTGTCATGAATGCCTTAACACCCTGATCTACTATATTTACACAACAAGACTTGAGGAAAGGAATCTATTCAGCTTACCCTTGTCCTGAAAGGCAGCATCATTTTACAGTTAGTATGCTCACAATGTAAGTGATAAGAACATTTACATGCAAGAACAAATAGACAATCGACTGGGAGATCCTCCTCTGAGAACCTCAAGAAAGAGCGACAAAATAATTTCTGTAGTTTGCGCATACACACACACACACACACACACACACACACAATCCCATTTCCAACTCCTTAACCATTATCTCAGTGGTATCTTCCATTTCTGTACTTAATGGTTAATCTGTTCTTGCAACTGAATTAGGTCAATTAAGACGTACAAAAATAATTTAAAAAATTTCAAAACTGATTTTTGGTGTGGTTATCACTAGGAAATAAGCCAGCAGCTTTAAAAACTTTTCCAAAGTTTTACTTATTTCCCTTTAAATATTCTGGGCTTGCAAAGAGCATGGTTGGCCTCTAAACAATGGACTTTTCTGTGAGGCTCCAGGTGTGAGCACCCCATCTCAGACTGACACTTTGTCTGTATGGTTGTAGAAATATTTATTGAAGAATGGAAGACGGAAGTGGTAGCTTTAATCTGGTGCAAGAGAGAAACACTGTGCTACAGCAAATGATTTATAATGGTAAAACTGAAAGAAGACATATCAATATGGTAAGCTTTCTTAATTTCAGAGCAAGAAACATTTTGTTCTTTGGTTGTTCTGTGGTCTGAATAGATCTGAAACTTCTGAATGGTTGTGAAGGCTGAATTATTCCCTGTCCTTCAACTCAATCTTCATTGAGCACCTATTCCATAGAAGGTGCTGCTGTAGCATAAGGATGCAGGGTATAAATAAGACTTGGTTCTGGCCCTCAAGAGTTCAGTCTAATCTATAGAAGGACACTGGATTTACTTTAATAGATCTCTTTTCTGTCCTTCCCATTAAAAACAAAGAGAAAGATCGACCCCGTCCAAATAGAATGTGCTTAGAAATCTGATGAGGAATTCTACTCATATGCTGAAAAGAAGCTAACATACACTATTAAAGAGTGGGAATAAAACTATATCAAAGCATTTAACATTTGGGATTAATAACAGAACAAAGACATATTCTATTCAATCTACTTAAAATATGTAAGTTTGAAACCTTATATTTCAAGTACACAGATTCTGAATCACCTTCTTATGGTAGCACACAAAAAGGACATCTAAATGCCTGAGCTCACCCATCTGCTACACACTTTGTCTGGAAAATGGCACTATTTGTGTTTATAAAAATGGAGCTACTGATAAATATCACTGTGAATATCAGATTCCAAAGATGAGAATTTTGTGATTCATCTGACATACAGTTGTCAAGAACTAAGTTTGGCTGGATTAAATACTCAAGATACGTAAAACTGCAATATTTTGTTATTTTTTTCCTTGTCCTGAAACTACAGAGTAGCTACACAACTTGTCCAGCCTGTCTAATTTTGGCACCACTGATACAGTAAAAGGCAATTCTCAATTAGGTATAGTAATACTGTAGACTTTAACTACAAACCTATTTAAACAGTTGAGAGAGGAAGAAAGGTTGTCCTGTAGCTGGACAAGAATGAAGGCTGGGGGTGGGGGAACCCAATAATTCTGGAAAATTTCACCCATACGGTCACGGAATGGTGCCTAAGTACTGCCTCCAGCAACAGAATATATTTCCTAGCACATCACAGTCCGGGAGCAGCATCAATTCTGCTTGCAAGCCATATCCAAAAGGGAAGGTTCTTAGTGGTTCTGCTTTCAGCATATCTCAAGGACTAATTAAATCCTCATTACTACCTTCTAATTATTCAAATACTATGGGATTACACCAAGGAAGTCCCTGCTGGCATACTAGATGAAAAGGGTTAAATAACCTATGTTGATTTTGAGAATCCAGATCTAGTTCAGACCTTCAGAAAACCACTAGCACTAACATGAATATTTAACTAGACACCACTGTGAAAATTAAAAGGGAATTCAATTAAAAGGTTTTCAAGAAATTAATTCTGAACCTCTCTACATCTGTCCAAATAAATAAGCCTTCTCGAAACGTTTTCACCTAATTGCTAATCCAATAAACTAGAAGGGCATTTGCTAGTTTCATTAAGCTTAACATTTTACAGAGGTTAAAAATGTGATCATTTTGATGTTAATAATATTATACTTATTTATCTACTCAGATGGCTATCCTATATTCCCTGCTAGAAAACAGGACAATTTACTAGTAAGACATTTCTCACTGCCCTTTTCAAATTTTAAGATATATATGTTAAAGATTAAGAAATAAGGATAAAGCGAATCTAAACATATTGGTTACAATTTTCCTGTAAAATATATTTTAGTATTTTAGGGTTATCTTAACTATTCTTCCAATGCCTTAGTTCGTATAATTCATAGTATTTGATTTTTTGGGTGAGAGCATGTTGTTATATGAGGTCTGGAGAGAAAAGACTTGGTTTAAATAAAAATCAATGGCAATACTAAGCTGAAGTTTTGACATTTTAAAAAAACAAACATCAGTAATGAAAAAGTTAATATGAAAGAATCTGAACTAATTTTTTTTTATTCACTTAGTAAGAAGCACCACATAGTATGCAAACAGGAGAGTATAAATCAAGTTTTATACTGGGAAGTACATGAAACATAGAGGAGACAATACTACATAAGGATAAGGAAGTCTATAGATCTCCAGAGTGTCTCCCTCCTTCCTATGAACTCTGATGGCCATACCCACATACACCTTTGTAGATGGAAAATAGAAAACTATATATACACTTATTCTTGCCTACACACAATGTGGGAAAATGAATTTGTGACTGCTGCCTTTTGATACACTCGACACCAGGACCACCAAGTAAAGAGAGAGTGGGCACCGCAGGGCCCCAGGTCTAGATGGAGCACAGACTCTGTGCTCAACCTCGGGACAAGGAGATGGCCTTGCTGCTGCCAGCATGGTTCGGACCCTAGGACAGCCTCAGATTTGCAAAATTCTCAACAGGATATGTAATTTATTAATAAATGTTCTTCCTGAATGGGAATATAAAGATCAAAGCCCCAAAATGACAGCAGAGCAAGACAGCAACTTCTTGAGCCTGAAGGGACTGAGCGCCAGGGTGGTAGGTCAGCCTGGCTGACCCCCACAAGGAGTGTGGGAAGGACCCAGAACATTGCACTCCATAGAAAGCAGGCTTGTTTTGTGCAGGTGTCTCTGGGCAAGTGTGTTTCTGGATTCTCCACCATTAAAGTAAATCTATCTCCTATGGGTATATTAAAGAAAATGTGTATAATTGTGGAATTTTACTCCCATAATCTTACTTGTTAAAACAAATAAGTGTAAAAGGAAGTGTTTAGCTTGGTTATTTTAGCACTCAGCAGTACAGAAGCTGTGCCTTATCTTGTCTATCAGGGTCCATGGTTTCTGAGAAAGAATACACTTTAAAAAATAAGATGCTAACTCAATATATTTTTGTTCTCTTCTTTCATTACTTCCTTAAATAAAGGGAGAGGGTATATAACTTATAAAGGTATAAAGTAAGTTAAATTACATGGGAATCAATACTGGGGAATTTTATAGTAAAGGCTTTCTTAGATTTACTTTGCACTATATATATT
The DNA here is from genome assembly GCA_006408695.1 of Aepyceros melampus. Lineage (NCBI taxonomy): Eukaryota > Metazoa > Chordata > Mammalia > Artiodactyla > Bovidae > Aepyceros > Aepyceros melampus. The sequence continues at coordinate 93,643 of SJXQ01008954.1, read as the reverse complement.
GTTGGTACATACGAAATGATGGTAAAACAAAAAATGCTTTTCATTATTGTGTCAAATCATTAAAATGATTTATGTCAGCTGCCATTAAAACACATGATCAAATATTATCAGGTAGGAGCTAACATATCTTCCTATATTTAAACAAATGAAGTCATTAAAAAAAAAGTACTTGCCACCCAATTTTAGAGAAGATTTAACTCATACATGGCAAAGCCCCACCCAAGGGATGCACATGGTGCCTCTAGCACAGTCTCAGGAAAGTTAGAAGAACACGTTCATAAAAATCAATTCAGATTTAGCACATTATAAAAGTCATCTTTTACTATTTGAAGGAAATGGTCATTAAAACTAGCCTGGTTGTCAGTTATGTATCCACTACTAGTTACCAAAATCACACTATACATAAGAGGGGGAAAAAACCCAAACATATCAAACATATCAACAAGTGATTTTCCATGCAGTGACACCAGAGGAACACCTTGGATTTTGTCTTGCAAATATATTCATTTAGGTTAAAAGTTTGATTTAACTAAATTTCCTGTCATCTTGTCCTTCACATTTGGCCTTCTACACTTTTAAATTTCTTAAATTGTATCAGGTGGAAGGGGCTGAAAAGACACTGGAGAATGTAGAAGAGGGGTTCTTTTTCAGTTTGTAGCAATAAAGGTTAATTGTAGGATTTCCAAATAAAGTACCTCTTATCTTCTGATGCTTACAAAATAAGCAGAATTCTCCCAGTAGGAATGATGTTACAGGTTTATGGTGAAAATGAAACAATAAATATCTTCATTTTAGCTCTGGGGCTGGTCTGAGTGGGCTTTCAGTGCAGGATTAATTTCCTCTATTCTTTTTTACTTCACTTCCTTGACCCAGTACCACAAGGTAGGTACACCTGATAGTCACGAAAAGGGAGTCTGGGGAAACTCCCACAGGCTTGGCTCCAGTGCTCCTTCCAGAAGTGTCTGTCATATTTCCCAGACAACAGAGCCATAGGGGAGTTCATACAGAAAAAGTGATTTATAGAGAGGATGTGACATACAAGACCAATTTACGGGAGGCCACAGTGGAAAGTTTATAGAGAAACAAATACACACATCACACAATGATTAAAACACACTATAGCATCATTATAAAGCAGTAGTTCTCGAGTATGGTCCTTGGACCAGCAGCATCAGCAGCACTGGGGAACTGGTTGGAGATGTAGATTTTCTGATGCAGAATCAGAAATCTGCAGTGTGGCCTGGCCTAGCAATCCAGCTTAACAAGTTCTCCAGATGGTTCTCGTGTACTCTAAAGCTTAAAAACCATTACTATTCCATTATTAAAACATATTGTAGTATTTTGATAAGGGAATTAAAGTATTAACTGCACATTAAATGATAATAAAAAGTTAAATATGTAAAGGTATTAGAAATTAAAATTTCACTTTATTTCTACTAAACATTCATTTTAACAGAAATGATGTAGAGATAAGGGTAATCCATCTTTTTATTGGTATAACTTTCTAAATAACATGTTGCTGAGTTTTTAATATGTAAAATAACTGAAACTTCATCTAATTAGAAACAAATTATCATCTTTACAACTCATACAGAAAAAATTATAAACATTAGGGTCAGGAGCCTTTAAATATTAGCTACCAAGCCAGCAACTTTTGTCTTCCTGGCAAGTGAGAGAGGAAAGGGAGTGAAGGAAAGCGGCATCTCCACTGCAGGGGGTGAGGCAGGTGGGCAAGGCTTGACTCGTGGGCAGTAGGAAGCGGCGGCCAGGCACAGCACTAGAGGGAACAGCACACTTGTAAATCCTGTCTACACTCACTGGGCTAGATCACCATCTCCACCATCAGTAAGAGTCTTTCCCCCCAAAAGGGGGAAAGAAGACAGAAGCAAACCAATGAAGGACTAAGGCCTCAGTCAAGGCAATAATATATGGAGGTCAACTTGCAGAACTGAGTGAAAGGTCAGAGTCTGCAGATGTGGATCAACCTGAATGCTCAGGAAAAGCTCACATTGTTTTTTCTGGCTCTGACACGAACTAGTCTCTGAGAATGAGAAGGTCATATAGAACCTCTACGGTCCTCAATTTCTTTATTTATAAACTGAGATGAATGGACTCTACAGTCTTCCAGGTCGGCTCCATTTCTAAGATCCTATAATTCTACAATATAAGGTTTTACCATGCATTTAAAAATTTACTGTTAAATATCATGGGATAAGTAATTGATCAAAACAGTTAAACGGATGCACTTTACCTCATTAGGACCAATACCAAAATTGAATGATTAATAGTCATTTTTACACAGCTATATCAAATATCAGACTGCAGTCATGTTTAAACTATACCTCCTGGTTCTATGTGGACATGCAGATTCTCTGGAGCTTGAACTGGGATTTGGTAAAACCACCCAATCTACCAGAAACCATCCTTCTTTTCAGTATTTATTGTTATATGTAGGTTCTTAGGTATTTCTTTCATCTGATGAGAAAATATAATAGCCTTTAAAAAAATGTGTATAAGCAGGTACATAGGTAAGCAAACTCACTTAAACCTTATATACTCAAAACACAAAGGTATATAAGATATGAACTGAACACCAACCTCTTTCCTGTGGCATTGGTGACTGGCTCAAGGCAGATGAGAACTGGATTCTGACTGGCTCCCAGGTGGCTGAGGGGGCATCTGACTTCCTGTAAAAAAAACAGGAGAGGAAGTGGCAATAAGGAACCCTCTGCATTACTGTTACAATTGTGTAAAACCAAGACACAGTTAAATGTATTTAATCTTCATGATCACAAAAGGTATCGCTCCACAAAGAAAAACATACAGCTCAGAGAGAGTGGTATTTTATACTTTTTTTGTAAAACAAAGAGGAAGCATGCATAAACATATTTATCAAATCACCTCCTGAAAAGTTCAATTTTCTACTGTATGAGTTCCCAAATTCACAAATCAATCTACAAGCTCAAATCTCTTGACACACACTTCTATAATACGTTTAACAAAATCCCAGACTGATGAAGTCAACTCAGACTCCCAAGTGGGCAGGCAGCATAATGGCCAACAATCTTTTATGAGTAATATTTACTTAACATAGCAGTAACAACTGACTTCTAAAAACTTCTAAGTCAATCACAGATTCAATAAAAATTTAGAAGGAAAGCTCAATTAAAATACACACAACTATAAAATATAGTGTACATTATCACTAAAGAAGAAACACTATTCTGCATCTTTTAATCTTTATTGCTAACAGAGCAATAGTGTCTATTTACCAACTATTTGATTTCCATTTAATTTTTGCTTTTTGTCTTTTCAAACTATAAGGTAAGTGCCATGAGATAGGAATCAAGTCGTTTACTCCTTTAGTCCCTCCATCAGCATAACAAATAATTAATAAATCTTTGTTATTTCATGGTCCTTAATCTGAGAATAGGAATTAAAGCAAAACACTTTAATTAACTTTATTAAAATAAAACAAAAAATTTTATTAACTAAAGACAGTGAATTATATGAGGTCTAGACACATGATTTTTTAATTTAAGAACAATCAGCTCACTTTCCGCCTCAGAAGTATAGATACATTTCTGAGAGTAAAAGTATTATAGAGTAACAAAGGCAGCTGAATTTAGCATAATCCTCAAAGCACTGTTTAACCATCATTTACTCTTAGACATCTAAGTAAATTAGTATTACTACCAAATAAATAAAGCAAAAATACTTACATTTGGGTAAAAACAACTTCTAGGGTAAACACTGCCATCAACTTGGCTACAGACACACAAAAGTTGCTGTGTATCCACTCAGGGTCAGGGTGCTTCCTATGAAATATCCTACAGCCCCTAAGGTCCAGTCCATTTAGAAATTTAAAGCACTCTGCAGCCAAATACTGACTTTTTAAAATGTCACTGGGGAATCAGTTGAAGTAAGATAGTAAGTGCTTACATTTTAATGATTGTTTCTACATGACAGACTGAATTCATAGACACATGACAGTTAAAAAAAAACAAACAAACCAGTAATTCTGTGTTAATACAGGACACCACTGCTTACACTATACATGCCCCAGGCACTGCTCTTATATACCATATTTCAAGTAAACATAAAAAAGGCTGTAAGAAAGCTCATGAATTTATAAAATACAGCCATATCCAAGCAGCACTAGTGGTTGTCTGGTACATTTCTAAGATATCTCTCTTTAAAGCTATGAGTTATCTACTCATTTACTAAATCTGTCCTTTAAAGAAACAAAAAGTCTTTCATGGTAACGACAGACTTGCCCAAACTGTTTTAAATTCTCCATTTGGTTTCAATCCCTGTCTTTCTATCAGTAGTTTCATAGTTACTAAGAAATAACTTCATCTCCCATTAGCATAGGTATAAGCGTAGTCACAGCAGATGACTGTGACATGATCAGAAAACATGTTTGAGAAACATAATACAGATGATCCATTTCTGTCCACTGTCCATATAAAGACGACAATTCAGAGCTTTTTGAACCAACGTAAATGAATAAACACCTTTTGAACCATAGATTTCTATATGTCATATGTATGATGTTAAGTAAAACCTTTTAAACAAAGTGTGGTAACTATTTTAAAAGAGCATGTTTTCATATGTAGTATATAAACTAAATTCATGAGAAGGCTTTAACAGTAAAACTAAGTGTTTAAAGAAAGTCCATTTTCCCCCTAGTCTGTAGAGGAGCTAAAAAGCCTCTTGTTGAAAGTGAAAGAGGAGAGTGAAAAAGTTGGCTTAAAGCTCAACATTCAGAAAACGAAGATCATGGCATCTGGTCCCATCACTTCATGGCAAATAGATGGGGAAACAGTAGAAACAGTGTCAGACTTTATTTTTTGGGGCTCCAAAATCACTGCAGATGGTGACTGCAGCCATGAAATTAAAAGACGCTTACTCCTTGGAAGAAAAGTTATGACCAACCTAGATAGTATATTCAAAAGCAGAGACAATACTTTGCCGACTAAGGTCCGTCTAGTGAAGGCTATGGTTTTTTCCTGTGGTCATGTATGGATGTGAGAGTTGGACTGTGAAGAAGGCTGAGCGCCGAAGAATTGATGCTTTTGAACTGTGGTGTTGGAGAAGACTCTTGAGAGTCCCTTGGACTGCAAGGAGATCCAACCAGTCCATTCTGAAGGAGATCAGCCCTGGGATTTCTTTGGAAGGAATGATGCTAAAACTGAAGCTCCAGTACTTTGGCCACCTCATGCGAAGAGTTGACTCATTGGAAAAGACCCTGATGCTGGGAGGGATTGGGGGCAGGAGGAGAAGGGGATGACAGAGGATGAGATGGCTGGATGGCATCACGGACTCAATGGACGTGAGTCTGAGTGAACTCCGGGAGTTGGTGATGGACAGGGAGGCCTGGCGTGTTGCGATTCATGGGGTCGCAAAGAGTCGGACACGACTGAGTGACTGAACTGAACTGAACTGAACTGTGTCTATGATGATGTAAGCACAATGTGGTGGTGTAAGCACTATCTGTGAGGCAGAACAAATCTCACCACTTCACATGGAGGTATTCACTCTTCAATGGCTATGTACACAGCACTGTCCAACATTTTTCATGCAACTAAAAAATGAAACATCAGTAAATGGCCTTAATGTCTGCTTTTGCCAACTTAAAATTCTAAGCACAGGTTTACATTAAAATTTTTCACAGAAGAGCTCTTATGTGTAATTAATTAAGACTCAGAGTAAAGCTATAAAGCTAGTACAAGAGTGCTGTGCTCAATTGTGTCCATTTCTTTGCCAGACTCCTCTGACCATGGGATTCTCCAGGCGAGAATACTGGAATGGGCTGTCAGTTCCTCCCTGAGGGGATCTTCCCGACCTAGGGATCAAACCTGCATCTTTCATTTTTGCATTGGCAGGTGGATTCTTTACCACTAGCACCACCTGTATAAGGGGCTGCTGTATATCCCTTAGCCCACCTCTCCTAGTGATCACATCTTATAGAACCTTTATATAATTATCAAGAAGAACTTAAAATGGTAAGAAATTACTAAAGATATTTGAATTTTACCATTTTTTTCCAGTCAGTGCTTCTTTTTTCCATTCTAGGGTCTTATATTGCATCTAGTTGTTATTGCTCCTTGGTCTCCTTCAGTCTAATCTGTCTTTCCTTATATTTATGACCTTGATGTTTTTGAAGAGTTCAGATCAGTCGTTTCGTAGAATGTTCCTCAATTTGGCTTAGTCTGTTATTTTGTCAGGATTGAAGCAAGGTAATGCATTTTGGGACGTGTATGATAAAAGTGTTGTGCCCTTTTCAGTTCATTCTACCAAGAGGTTAATGACTTTTGCCTTGATTACTTGGCAAAGGTGTTGTCTACCAAGCTCCAATAAAAAGTTACTGCATTTTGCTCTTTGTAGTTGGTGAGTATCTTAGGGGAGATTATTTGAGACTCTGCAAATTCTGGGTTTCCTCAATCTTGCACCCACTAGTTTTAGCATCCATTAGAGAATCCTGTCTGCAGCATTTATTACAATGGTGCTTGCTAATGGTAATTCTTTATTTCCCTCTTTCCCTCCACATTTGTGAATGGGAATCTACTATGAGGAAGAATTCTCTCTTCTTCTCCACTTGTTTAGATATTTATTAGACTGCTTCTATCCATATGGACTCAATGTGGCAGACACATCACAGAATGACTTCCAGTGAGTCAAATTCTTATGTAAGAAGTCAAATTCTTATGTAATCTCCATTTTTCACTGAAGGCAGAACCTGTGACTTGGTTTCTAATCAAAGAATATGACAGAAGTGATGGGATATCATTTCTAAAATTATTTTATATGGCAAAGTTAAAGGGATTTTATAGACATAATTAAAGTCTATAATCGGTTGACTTTGAAATAATCAAACGGGAAGTAACCCTGTGAGGCCTGATATCAAGAGAGGGCTTAGGCCTTCTTTGAGCTGAAGGATGCTCCCGATGGCCTTGACAAAGTAAGCTTCTATGATGGGAACTGAGCCGCAAAGCAAGGACAAGCAGACTCTGGAACTTCAGGGCCTCACTTCTACAAACACTAGAAACAAATTCTTCCAAACAATCTGAATGAGACTAGAAGCAAAGTATCCCTGAGTTGAGCCTCCAGATGAGTATGAGACAACCCAACACTTGGACTAGAGCCTTCCAACCCTGAGGAGGACCTAGTGAGGCTGTGACTGGACTTGTGACCAGGGAAAACGTGAGATTAATAAATGTGTGTTGTTTTATGCTGCTAAATTGTGAACAGAAAACTCACATACTCATGGATTAAAATCCAATTGTGCCATTATTTTGTTGCTCAAATTGATCCAGCTTTGACCATTAGAAGCTCCTTCAAATCTTTATTCTTTAGAAGTCACAAGGTATTCCAGGTTCATCTTTTATTTTCCTCACCCCAGTCCTATAATCAATCACCTCTCTTCAGAGCTCTGGTTCTTTTTAGTGGAAAATGGTGTTAAGACACTAAAATCTGGGCATTGGGCCTACTCATTATTTCTGAGGAGTTACTGCTTCTAGCCTCTCTCAGTGAAGAGATTATGTACACCAATGTGTTCATATATACACTAAACCTCAGTATTTCTGTGTGTGTAAAATCGTGAGTTTGGGGCTTCCCTAGTGGCTCAGTGGTAAAGAAACCGCCTGCCAATAAAGGAGATGCAAGTGACCTGGGTTCAATCCCTGAGTTGGGAAGATGCCCTGGAGAAGAAAATGGCAACCCAATCCAGGGTTCTTGCCTGAAAATTCCATTGACTGAGGAGTGTGGTGGGCTGTAGTCCATGGGGTTGCAAAGAGTCGGACATGACTGAGCAACTGAACACACACACACAATTGTATTTGGTTAGCTAGTATTTTCCTTAGAATTTTAACACTAGGAGAGGCTTTGAGGGAACTTTTCTAATTAAAAATAGCTTTTAAGAACTAAATCAAGATAATCATCAATTAAACATTTGAAAGAACAAAACATTAGGATTTTAGTTTATAATAAAACTGAGAGAGACAGGCTAACAGGTATACTTTTGGTTAATTAGCACACATCTAGTAATGTATAACTTACAGTAGGCGGCCTGAGACACGAATATATTATAGCCTGGTATGCTTCATAGACCAAGATGGTGGGGCAGTCAGTACTCACAAGTTTAAGTTCTGTTTCTTATAGGCAACACAGTCTTAACACTCCCTATAATTCTTATCTTACTTCTCTGTATCATTTGTCCTATTCTCACCAGAACATAAGTTCTCTGAGTACTGAGAACTCTTTTTCCCCTACTATATCCTTTGAACCAGACCTATAAGTAAGCATTCAATAAATATTTGTTGATTAAATAAATGTGTGGCTGATTACTCCAGAAACCAAGTGCCGACTAATAGCTAGATCCTTATAAGTTATCAGTGTTCATATAGCTTTATCTTACTATTCCAGAGTAGGAACAGGCAAACTTTTCCCTATAAACTGCCAGACAGTATACATTTCAGGTTTTGCAGGCCATATGTTCTCTGTCTCAACCATTCAACTCAGCTGCTGTTGTGCAAAAGAAGCCACAGACAACATGTAAACAGAGCAGCATAAATAAAACTTTATTTACAAAAACAGGTGGCAAGCTGGATTTGGCCCAAAGGTGGTAGTTGCTGATCCCAATTCTAAACTACAATATCATTAAAGAAACATTCAAGAACACTTGCTTAGAAAGCCAGTAAATATCAAATGGCATTTATTAACAGTGATGACTTAGAAAGCCAGCACACCCTCCAAACTTAGGAAGAGGCCTACATAAATAAATGCCAGTAAGAATTTAGTTTGTGCCCTTTCCCAATCAGATCTAGTATAGGGTGCCCTGGATTCCCCAGCACTTAATTCGAGTGCAGTTCTAAGATTTAAATGGCAAGTGCATTTAGCATATATAGTTTTAGAGAAGCAATTCCTTGTAGTTTTATGCTCCCAACTTTTTTTGGCCAGACTGAAACAAATAAATCAGAACTATTGATCAGATGCAATCATATTTAAGTTACACTCTTATCACTGTTGTGTTGGGGCAGCAGAGAATAAACATGAGATAAACAGGATTTCTACATTAACCATTTATTGAGGCCAAAAGTTCCCTGGGTTAATTCCTTTCTAAATTACTATAGCATACTACAGGAACTCAATAAGAACAAGCACACTAACTCTGAACTACAACAGCCTCTGGCAAGCAAATCATTCACCTTTTTAAAAGTAATACCATGCTATCTCTAAATACTAATAGACAAAAAAAAAAAAAAGTAATGCCATGCTATCTCTAAATACTAATAGACAAAGAAATAACCAGAAATCTTTTTCAAAAGTTGTAGTGGCCAGGAGAAAAGCATTTCTTCCCTTCACACTGTTGTCGCTTAAAAAAAAAAATCAACCTAAGATGGATTTGGGCTTCCCTTGTGGCTCAGCTGGTAAAGAATCCACCTGCAATGTGGGAGACCTCAGTTCGATCTCTGGGTTGGGCAGATCCCCCGGAGAAGGGAAAGGCTACCCACTCCAGTATTCTGGCCTAGAGAATTCCATGAACTGTATAATCCATGGGGTCACAAAGAGCTGGATATGACAGAGTTACTTCACTTTCACAAGATGGATTTAGTCAACCAAGGCGGAATAATGATATAATTAATCAACAGGGTAAATCTGGAGTTTTAAAGACAGACAATACCAGATCTCAACTTTCCTGCCTGGAATCCATTCTTCCTCTCCAATTTTACTATATTAACTGACACTGGGAAAAAGTGGATAAAGACAGAGCAACATCTGGAAAAATATTTATCTGTCTTAACAATTTCTTATATAAATTGGAGATGGTTTTACTTGAATGTAAAAAATGACATTTAAAAAAACCTCTCCGTACTTACTATATACAAGGCACTGTACTAAATGATATTTCACTATTAGTATTTCAAGAGGACTGGCTTCTTTAAATTAACATGAAATGACACATTGACTCACAGAGACCTTAATGATTTTGTTAGCCCATCTTGCTCAATAAAGATCGTTAGGGTGTGCGGGGATCATGAGGTGTTTAGTGACAAAAACTTGATCCTATTCATAATTTATTTTTTTTAAATTAATAAGGGTAAGACAGGCTTGTTAGGAAACACACAACCTGCAAATTATGTGAATTAAATTGCCAGCTGTGGCTGTTGTTGAATATTGAGAAGAAATGAGGAATATTTCCATTTTGTGAATAATTCTACTATGACCACATTCTTTCCCTGGACTGCTGCTACAAAAATCAATATATATTTTATAGTTTGAGCAATTAGCAACTGAATTATTCTCCCACTTTTCAAGAAATCTTGGTAGTCACTAACTTTAGTGAGGAGTTGCTATGGTTTTCTCTGAAAGCACACACTGTAAAAATTATTGCTACCAATTACGAATACATCACAGTCATGATCAACTTTCATTTGGCACTGTCATTCATTATTCAATTCTGTGCATCCCAAATTAAGACATTGGGTTGCATTTTTTTTAATACATCCTCATACTTCATGTTATGGAAATCAGCTCTCTCAAGCAGAACATGAGACTCCTCTGCCACAGTCTGACTTTATAGATTTTTCTGGAGGATATAATTTCTTATATTTTGCAGATACTTCCGCTAAGATTTGGACACGACTGAGTGACTTCACTTTCATGCATCGGAGAAGGAAATGGCAACCCACTCCAGTGTTCTTGCCTGGAGAATCCTAGGGACGGGGGAGCCTGATGGGCTGCCGTCTATGGGGCTGCACAGAGTCGGACACGACTGAAGCGACTTAGCACCAGCAGCAGCCTTTCATTCTAAAACAAAGTACTTGTTGTTATTATTCAGTCACTCAGTCGTGTCTAACTCTCTGTGACCCCGTGGACTGCACTATGTCAGGCTTCCCTGTCCTTCACCATCTCCCAGAGTTGCCCAAGTTCATGTCCATTGAGTTGGTGATGCCATCCAATCATCTCATCCTCTGTCATCCCCTTTTCCTCCCACCTTCAATATTTCCCACATTGGGTCTTTTCCAATGAGTCAGCACTTTACATTAGTTGGCCAAAGCAGTGGCATTTCAGCTTCATCATCAGTCCTTCCAATGAATACTCAGGGTTGATTTCCTTTAGGATTGACTGGTTTGATCTCCTTGTAGTCCAAGGGACTCTCAAGAGTCTTCTCCAACACCACAGTTCAAGAGCATCTATTCACTGGCGCTCATCCTTCTTTAAGGTCCAACTCTCACATTCATACATGACTACTAGAAAATCACAGCTTTGACTAAATGGACCTTTGTTGACAAAGTAATGTCTTTGCTTTTTAATATGCTGTCTAGGTTTGTCATAGGTTTTCTTCCAAGGAGCAAGGGTCTTTTAATTTCATGGCAGCAGTCACTGTCCACAGTGGTTTTAGAGCCCAAGTCTGTCACTATTTTCAGTGTTTCCCCATTGATTTGCCATGAAGTGATAGGACCAGATGCCATGATCTTAGATTTCTGAATGTTGAGTTTTAAGCCAGATTTTTTCAATCATCTCTTTCACCTTCAAGAGGTTCTTAGTTCCTCTTTTCTTTTTGCCATAAGGGTGGTGTCATATGCATATCTGAGGTTATTGATATTTCTCCCAGCAATCTTGATTCCAGCTTGTGTTTCATCCAGCCCAGCATTTCACATGATGGACTCTGCATATAAGCGAAGTAGGCAGGGTGACAATGTACAACCTTGATGTACTCCTTTTACAATTTGGAACCAGTCCGTTGTTCCACGTCCATTTCTAATTGTTGCTTCTTGACCTGCATGCAGGTTTCTTAGGAGGCAGGAAAGGTGGTCTGATATTCCCCCTCTTTCAGAATTTTCCACAGTTTGTTGTGATCCACAAATCCAAAGGCTTTAGTGTAGTCAATCAAACAGAAGTAGATGTTTTTCTGGAACTCTCTTGCTTTTTCTATGATCCATTGGATGTTGGCAATTTGATCTCTGGTGTCTTTTCTGAATCCAGCTTGAATATCTGGAAGTTCTCAGTTCATGTACTGTTGAAGCCTAGCCTGGAGGATTTTGAGTATTACTTGCTAGCATGTGAAGTGAGTGCAATTGTGTGGTAGTTTGAACATTCTTTGCCATTGCCCTTCTTTGGGATTGAAATGAAAACTGACCTCTTCTAGTCCCTTGGCCATTGCCGAGTTTTCCAAAATTGCTGGCATACTGAGTGCAGCACTTTCACAGCATCATCTTTTAGGGTTAGAAACAGCTCAGCTAGAATTCCATCCCCTCTACCACCTCGTTCATAGTGACACTTCTTAAGGGCCACTTGACTTTGCATTCCAGGATGTCTGGTTCTAGGTGAGTGATCACATGATTGTGGTTATCTGGGTCATTAAGATCTTTTTTATATAGTTCTTCTGTGTATTCTTGCCGCCTTCTCTTAATATCTTCTGCTTCTCTTAGGTTCATACCATTTCTGTCCTTTATTACACCTGTATTTGCATGGAATATTTCCTTGGTATGTCTAATTTTCTTGAACAGATCTCTAGTCTTTCCCACTCTATTGTTTTCCTCTATTTCTTTGCAATGCTCACTTACAAAGGTTTTCTTATTACTCCTTGCTATTTTTTGGAACTCTGCATTCAGGTGGGTATATTTTTTCTTTTCTCCTTTGCCTTTTGTTTCTCTTCTTTCCTCAGCTATTTGTAAATAGCTGATCCTAACACAAAGTATTGGTTAGGATTTTTCTTTGTTGTGGTAAAGGACAAACATGATTTTGTTTATAGATGGCAATGGTGGATAGCATGGTGGGCTCCAAATCTATGGAAATCACTGAACATCTTATCTACAATCATATCCAAATCAATGTGATTAGATAGTCACTTCTGCAATGCCAGCAGCAAAGACCTCCCCGGTCATCTTTATAGTAAACCAAAATACCTGCCTAACACCTAAGAGCAATGGTGTGAGTGAAAAATGAGCTTTCAATAATCCATAAATTCAATGAATGTCCTAGTCTTAGGCATTTATTTAGATGTTTTAGAAAATCCATAAATTATTTTGAGTGTAGCATCTCTCTGTAGGTTTCTCCTGTTTAATCTGTTTCAATAAAGGGAAAAAATTTTTTCTTATTCAGATTCATGAAGCCAGCTACCCCAGTGTGCTCCAAGCAAACATTTAAAATGTGGAATCTGCTCAGTGTGCAGCTTAGTGCTTACAGCGAATAGTTTACTAAAGGACTTGACTATGGACTCCCAGTACTTACTAATGTTTGGTGTGTTTTAAATAGGATCTCACTCTTACCAGGAGGTGCTGTATCAGGGTAAGGAAGGTGGAAAGCCAGCTGTGAACAGGCTGTCAACACAATACCTTACTGTGAACCAACTCTATCTCAAACTAGAGTAGTATAAAATAGAAAGGAACACTTTCCTCTATCTGTACCCTCCAAATGGGAACAAAGAGCCATAGCAACCTGCTCCCTCAACTTCAAACAGTGAACATGAACCTTGGATGATGACAAACCGTTCTATGTCATATGGCTCAAAAGTTCATTCAAAATAGGGTAAAATTTCCCAAGTTCTTACCCAAGAAAATGCAAACTGTTGATGTGTCACTGGTTCCTGAAAATAAAAATCAGTACTTCAGAGGCATAACGTGTGGACTTCTAAGGCATGAAGGTAATGAACAAATCCCCAAGAACTGACAGAACCCTTACAAGAACCACATATCTTCACTCCAAACACACAAATACCTGCTGTATTGTGTTTCCAACTATTCCCTCCACTGTAGTCTCAGGGTTATGAGTCTCACTATTAACTCCACTGCTGAAGTCCAACACAGAGTAGCTGCAAAGGCCTATCACCCATTCTACATAAAAATTATGCCCTCAAAGGGTTGTACTAAAACTCTCCGGGTTTTGTTTTTTGTAAGCTTGCTATTATACATTATTATTTCACTTGGCCCACTGGATTCAAACCAGAAGTTTTCTGATTGCCCTCTGGTATTAAGTACTAAAGCTACCTAATGTCTTTCCTGAGGAAGCCCATTGGATAACCTCACTACATGACACTCATTAAAGTTTTGGGTAGACACTTTCCTACAAAGAACTGGAGGTAAGAAACTAAAAGGCTCGCTCACAAGGCACATGCTAAGTCAAGTCAGGGAATACGAGGTAAAACAGACTATTCAGTTCAGTTTCAGTCGCTCAGTCGTGTCTGACTCTTTGCAACCCCATGGACTGCAGGACGCTAGGCCTCCCTGTCCATCACCAACTCCCAGAGTTTATTCAAACTCATGTCTATTGAGTCGGTGATGCCATCCAACCATCTCATCCTCTGTCATCCCCTTCTCCTCCTGTCTTTAATCTTTCCCAGCATCAGGATCTTTTTGAATGAGTTAGTTCTTCGCATCAGGGGGCCAAAGTACTGGAGTTTCAGCTTCAACATCAGTTCTTCCAATGCATATTAAGGACTGATTTCCTTTAGGACTGACTGGTCAGATCTCCTTGCAGTCCAAGGGACTCAAGAGTCTTCTCCAACACCACAGTTCAAAAGCATCAATTCTTCAGCACTCAGCTTTCTTTATAGTCCAACTCTCACATCCATACATGACTACTAGAAAAACCATAGCCTTGACTAGATGGATCTTTAGCTGGCAAAGTAATGTCTCTGCTTTTTAATATTCTGTCTAGGTTGGTCATAACTTTTCTTCCAAGGAGCAAGTATCTTTTAATTTCATGGCTGCAATCACCATCTGCAGTGATTTTGGAGCCCCCCAAAATAAAGTCTGTCACTATTTCCACTGTTTCCTCATCTATTTGTCATGAAGTGATGGGACCAGATGCCATCATCTTAGATTTCTGAATGTTGAGCTTTAAGCCAACTTTTTTACTCTCCTCCTTCACTTTCATCAAGAGACTCTTTAGTCTTCACTTTCTGCCACAAGGTTGGTGTTATCTGCATATCTGAGGTTATTGATATTTCTCCCGGCAATCTTGATTCCAGCTTATGCTTCATCCAGCCCAGCGTTTCTCATGATGTACTCTGCATATAAGTTAAATAAGCAGGGTGACAATATACAGCCTTGATGTACTCCTTTCCCTATTTGGAACCAGCCTCTTAAGAAATCTGTATGCAGGTCAGGAAGCAACAGTTAGAACTGGACATGCAACAGCAGACTGGTTCCAAAGCAGACTATTAGACTTTACTATTTCAATCTCTAAAATCTTTTAACTCAAGATAAACCAGAGCCCTAAACACATACAGGAAATTCTCATCACTAAAATGTAACATTCTTAGTCTGGACTATTCCTAAAAGGTGTACAAGGTGTGAGAGGGGGGCAGGGTCTGAGTTTACTGAGGCATGGCTTCAGTCTTGTGCTACAGCTGCTGAGGGACCTGAGCAATGCGGCTTAACCTGGGTGCTCACTCTGTTCCCAGTGCCATTCGGTTCAGATCTTTACTCCTCCAATTCTGGGCAAGTGATTAAAAACTGTTTCTTTGTGAGAAATATCACTAAATCAAAGACAAAACCTGGAAAGTTTATCAACTTTAAGTGTGAAGACATGTTATGACCAAAGATTTAATTTGATTGAAAGCAGAAGCCACTTCCATCTTTGTGATATTTGAGGATCTCAGGAGGTATCCCTTATGAACATCAGAGACACCCTGAAATATACAAACTACCATGCTGAAAATCTGCTCAATGCCTGTACTCAGCATCCTCATAAACATACAGTCTTTCCGACAGCTTTAAAGCTCAGGTATACAATTTAAAAGTCTTTAAGGTACAGAAAGATCTTTGAGGAAAGAGATTTGTTTGGATATACCATAGCTGGCCTGTCCTCCACCTGGAAGTCTAGATCCACAGTACTCTGTCATCTATAAGAAAGAGGTAGGTTCTGAACTTTACTCCTACAGAACACCAGACACAAAATGCAGAATAGCTCCAGCTAAATCTGTTCTAATCCTTGCTTTGATGTAAGGTAAGAGGCAGGGGAGGGGAAATCATAGAGCAGGCAAGTTTCTATTTCTCTTGAGAGGACAAATTAATAAAAATAAAACTTAATTTCCCCCTACTCTTGCCCATTCTTATTCCTCCTCAATATTTTTCCTCTTTCTAGGATTCCTTTTTGCTTTGAGAAGCTTAATATTTGGCTGCCTTCTGAAGAAATGGGTATAGTGACAGATGAAAGAGTTGTATTCATCGTATAATTCAGAATAAGGGAAAAAATCGACTGCTGTGCATTTAAGATTCTAACAACCTTGCAATTTTGTATAGTCGTTTCCCCCACCCGTTCTTTTGAAGAAATCTGCTTTTATTCTGTTAATAACTAACTGCAGTTGCAGCAGCATGGATCCGATTAGCAGTTCTTATGGTACAAAGGGGAGAGGGAAAAAAAAGCTGTGAACAGGGTTGCCAATTTGTCCACCTGGGCCCCCAGGAGAAAGATTAGATGAGGCGCCTGCCTGCTCCCTTTTTTCCACTTGATCGCTGCTCTATACTACCTGATAGAGACAGGCCTTTTGAAAGCCAAGGGACTTTGTTTCCTTTAATAACAGTTTCACTTACTTCCATCCCCTCTTATCACAAATTTCTCATTCTGGGTCCCAATACGTCAGGACAACTCTCAAGTGTAAACAAGTAGCTATGGAAAGTACCCACACAGTGACGCTCACCTGTGTCGAGATGTCTGGCATCTACCATAGGGACTCAAAGAGGAGTCTACACACAGAGACCCTGCAGGGAGGGGGACCACGCTTTCCAGACAGCAAGGTGGGACACATGGTCAGTCCACAGGCATTTTTGTGCTACTTCTGGATGAAAGAAGGTAGGAAAAGATAAACAGTCTGGGGGTTTACTGGGATTTGAGGAAAATGGCATAGTATATATAAATTTGGGACCGACAGTAAAAATACTGGCATTGGAGGTGACATGGTTTCTACGTATTTTCTATATAGATGTGTAATAATGCATGTACTAAAATAAAATACTATTTTCTCAAAGTGTTGTCCATCAGCAGATGAATGGATAAGAAAGTTGTGGTACATATACACAATGGAGTATTACTCAGCTATTAAAAAGAATACATTTGAATCAGTTCTAATGAGGTGGATGACGCTGGAGCCGATTATACAGAGTGAAGTAAGCCAGAAAGAAAAACACCAATACAGTATACTTACACATATATATGGAATTTAGAATGATGGTAATGATAAACCTGTACGCAAGACAGCAAAAGAGACACAGATGTATAAAACGGCCTTTTGGACTCTGTGGGAGAGGGAGAGGGTGGGATGAGTTGGCAGAGTGGCAATGTAACATGTATGATATCATAAGTGAAACGAATCACCAGTCTAGGTTTGATGCAGGATGCAGGATGCTTGGGACTGATGCACAGGGATAATCCAGAGAGAAGGTGTGGGGTGGGAGGGGGGAGGTGGGGGTCAGGATTGGGAGTTCATGTACACTCGTCGCTGATTCATGTCAATGTATAGCAAAACGAATACAGTATTGTAAAGCAAAACAAACTAAAAAATAAAAAAAATAAAAAAAAAGAGTTCACTGTGTTTATAATTACACTTAATAATGAGAGCTTACTGTCATGATAAAACTTCCTTGGTATAAAACAACTTTTGCAAAAGTGAAAGCACTATAGTATGCTGAAAGAGAGGGTGGGATTATTTGGGAGGATGGCATTGAAACATGTATAATATCATGTGTGAAATGAATCGCCAGTCCAGGTTTGATGCAGGATACAGGATGCTTGGGGCTGGTGCACTGGGATGACCCAGAGGGATGGTACGGGGAGGGAGGTGGGAGGAGGGTTCAGGATGGGGAACACGGGTACACTCGAGGTGGATTCATGTTGATGTATGGCAAAAACAATACAATATTGTAAAGTAAAAAATAAAGAAAGAAATGATAAATGGTAAAAAAAAAAAAAAGAAAGAAAAGAAAAGAAACCCAAGTTTACTTAAAGGTACTAGGGTAGCTGGCGGGGTGGGGTCGGGAGTGGTGATGAGCTCAGGAGTATGCCTCTTAGGAACAAAGGATGACTAGGCTATGGGCAAAGCACCACTCTAGAGGCACCTGCAGAGGGGCCTGGTGGGTGAGCCCAGGTCAGCAGAGCCTCTGATACAGGGGCCAGTCCAAGAGAGCAGGATATTAACTGCTGCAGCACAAACAGGAAGGAGGACATTCTGGATCACATCCACATGTGTTTTTATCTACTCTTTTATTTCAGATTTTAAATAAATGTTCAGCAACTATCCTTTTTCATGAATACTGTTTCTTACCTACCTCTGCCTGTCACTTTCACATATCTGGAGCCTATATTATTAGTGTGTGTTGCTGCCCTTAGCAACATTCCAGCCCTTAGCTAACATTTTGTGCTTACCTATCCAGTGCTGACCATCTGGGTAATGACAAAACCCTCCCAAGAGCCAATCTGTTTCTAATTGGCCATTTTCTTTGAAGATATGGTTAGTTACTAACAACAGATATTAATTTTAAAAAAAGATGAGATAATGAAAAAACTGGACAATACACAAGCCCAGAATGTTGCTATAGTACTTATGTGACATAATTTCTATACATGATGGATTAGAATCAGGCAGGGTCTACATATGTAGAGGTCTGGTTTAAATTGACAGATTTTGGGACCACTATTTCAGGTTCTGTTTTTGAGAGGAAGAAAACAGAATAATCTTATCACAGTGGAATCTCTTCCCAGAGGGAAGGCAAATAGAATGAGCCCATAAACTGCAAATTGTGGGCTTCCCAGGTGGCACTTCTGGTAAAGAATTCGCCTGCCAAATCAGGAGACGTAAGGGATGTGCGTTCAACCCCTGGGTTGGAGAGATCCCCTGGAGGAGGGCATTCTTGCCCTCCAGTATTCTTGCCTGGAAAATGCCATGGACAGAGGAGACTGGCAGGCTACAGTCCACAGTGTTGCAAAGAGTCAGATACGACTGAAACAACTTAGCATATAAACTGTGAAACACAGATGCAGAAAGATGGCTTCCAGCCATAGGATCAAAGGCTACGTAAGTTATAATTTTTAGTACTTTCTTTTCTTGAATACTTGTTTATTCTAAGAGAACTGTGAACTCTTTAATTGGGCCAACATTTCTGGAGTGCCTTTTAGTTGTCAAGCACTGTTCTTGGCACTGAGGATAAAAAGGAAGCAATGATCACTGCCTTCAAGAGACTCCTGGGCTAGCTAGAGGACCCTAAACAACAGGATAGACAGTAGGACTCTCTTTGGTATGACCTTGCCAAAGAAATGACAATGAAGAGTTGGGTCTTGAAGGGTAAGTAGGAGTTTGCCAGTTGGTAACGGGCAGGATGGATCCAGGCAAAAGGAATTCAGTTCTGAAGGAGGAAAGATCTGATCCAAAGCCACTCTTGGTAGACCTGAAACAGGGAATACTAAACTAGTTTACTCTGTCCACTTTCAGTAAAAAGTAACATGCAACATAAACAAACAAACAAAAAACTGGGGTTCAACTCTCTTAAAAATATGTTTTTGCCTTTTTTTACAAGTAGAATTAAATGACGTGATTCTTGGATTTTGTGTGAAACAGACTTAAAGGAACAACTGTGAAAATAAAGGATTCTATTACAAACTGAATTAGGCCTGAGACTATAACAATTATTTTATCATAAAGATTTTTTACCATGACATTATAATTTCAATTGAATTAGAACCTAGCTATAGAAAGTTTTTTTTTAAAAGGTAATATGCTGCCCCATAAAAAATGAGCTTTTTATGACCCATACATGCATGACCATAACTGGGAGTACTAGTTTCCTTTTAAAACATGCCCTGCCTATTCTAAAGTCAAGGGAAGTGTTAGCTGAAATGGATACAGGTGGTTTCACATTCCACAAAATCTTACTCTGCACCACTTCGAGAGCACCAGACTCTCCTTATTTTCCCTTTCTGTCACTGGCTGTTCTTTTTCCTCTTCATAGTCTCTTACATTTTGGAGTGCCCTAGGGTTCAGTCCTCAGAATTCTTCTCTCAGTAGTTCCAACCTTGGCTACACATAATAATCACCCGGACAGCTTACCACAGAGTATTCCAGTCAGACCCATTAAGCTGGCATCTCTAGGGTCCGGCCCAGGACGTTTCACATAGCCAGAGTTGAGAACCCCTGACCTCACTCATTCCCCAGATTAGGAGCTCCCAGACGGCAACTTCAGCTTCAGCTAGGAACTTGCCAGAAACGCAAACTCTCCAGCTTCACTCAAACCTACTGAGTCAGAAACTGGGTGTGGGGTCTAGCCATCTGTGCTCTCACTGGGCCTCCAAGTGACTGTGGTGCAGGACAGGTGGCCTGGGTGACAGCATCTAGATTCCTAACGACTCACAGGCTTTCTTCTCCAGCCTAGATCTCTACTCGGAATCCAGAGTCTTCGTATAACCAGCTGCCTATTCAAAAATTGCCCTCTGGATGCCATATAGGCTTCTCAAATGTTACATCTTCAAAACCAAACTCCAGATTTCTCTTTCAAAAATTTACTCCTTCTTTTGTCTTCCACTGGACAGAACCACTGTTTACCACCAATTCTCAGGCCAAAAACATCCTG
>SJXQ01008954.1:0-72833 GCA_006408695.1 Aepyceros melampus | reverse complement strand
GCTGTTTCTGCCCCACCCCCTCTACAGTCCACTCAGCAGCCACAATGACCCTTTTACAGTCTGCCCTGGATCATGCCATTCTCTGCCTTCTCCACCATCACACTTATATTCCTCAATTCCAATCATAACCTACAAAACCCTATAGAAGCTGATCTTGGGTTGCCCTCTAACCTAACCACCTATCATTCTATTCCATCTCCCTTCCCCACTATGCTTCAGCTCCAAAGACTTCCTTCTGGGTTCCCTGCCCAGCACTCAAACACACTCCTGTTTAGGGCCTTCGTACTCACTCTTTGCTCTGCCTGGATACCTCACTCCTAGACTTGCTTTTGACTTTCATTCACTGAGCCTCTTGTTTGAATATTAATTTCTTAGAGACACATCCCTAATTATTGCCATCTAAAGAAGCAATTCGAAATAGAACTGCCATATGACCCAGCAATCCCACTGCTGGGCATACACACTGAGGAAACCAGAATTGAAAGAAACACGTGTACCCCAATGTTCATCGTAGCACTGTTTATAATAGCCGGAACATGGAAGCAACCTAGATGTCCATCAGCAGACAAATGGATAAGAAAGCTGTGGTACATATACACAATGGAGTATTACTCAGCCATTAAAAAGAATACATTTGAATCCGTTCTAATGAGGCGGATGAAACTGGAACCTATTATACAGAGTGAAGTAAGCCAGAAAGAAAAACACCAATACAGTATATACAATATATATACTAATGCATATATATGGGATTTAGAAAGATGGTAACGATAACCCTGTATGTGAGACAGCAAGAGACATAGATATATAGAACAGTCTTTTGGACTCTGTGGGAGAGGGAGAGGGTGGGATGATTTGGGAGCATGGCACTGAAACATGTATAATATCATATGTGAAATGAATCGCCAGTCCAGGTTTGATGCGTGATACAGGATGCCAGGGGCTGGTGCACTGGGATGACCCAGAGGGATGGTATGAGGAGGGAGGTGGGAGGGGGGTTCAGGATAGGGAACACTCGTGTAACCCATGGCAGATTCATGTTGATGTATGGCAAAACCAATACAATATTGTAAAGTAATTAGTCTCCAATTAAAATAAATAAATTTATATTAAAAAAAAATAAGCAATCTGATTCCCTCCTTCCAACAATAAGCTATTTACTATTTGCATATTTCCTGTCTTTCTTATTAGAATTTAAGTTTCATGAGGACAGGTCCCTTTGTCATTTATATTCAGTTTTATTTCTTCAATTCTAGAAACATGCCCACAGCATAAGATCCATTGAGCACTTTGCTGAATTAATGACTAAAAGAAGAAAACTAGCAGTCGGGCTAGTGGGCTTTCCTCAGAACATCATCTAATTCTCCCAACAGCAAAAGTGCAACATGCTACTAAAAAAAAAAAAAAATTCAATGAATTAATACATTTGGCATCCTCAGCAAGGACACATTCTTGGCATTCAGCTATATGCATTTAACGTAGTTTGCAAGTACAAACTCTTATGTCACTTTCTGTTTGGAAAAGAGAGTATCAACATTAACAATCTCTGGTTATATCATTTATAAACACGCAGATGTGGATTATTAAAGATTAATGCATTTTAGGACTGGTGTCGGCATTCCGTTTGTCTCTTGCCGAAACCAATTCTGTTCTTCATTAGTCAATGACAACCCATATCACCCTGCTATGGAAGAGAAATCAAAGGTGTAAGTGTGAATTGAGAGTAAGTGATGAAACTGATTAGTAAGAGACTTAACGGCTATAATCAATCAACACATCATAATAATCTTGGCTTCAGGGTTATCAGAGGATAGGGAAAATAAACATGACACTCCATGTAAAACAGTTTTGTTCCTTTCACAACTATCATTTTTTTCCCTTTAGAAAGTAGAGTAACACATAAAAAGTTAGTGGAAACCAATTTCAGAAACATCTTGACTGGAAGAACTATTCACTTTATCACCATTTTCCAAAATGTAGTAAAGTGACTTTTGAAACTTGTACTTTTAGGCTAAAATTAGTTCCTAAAAGCTTTTGTGCCCCTCCTTCCGATTCCTCACTCCCCTGAGGAAGAGAGTACAACAGGTCGATGCCAATAGGGTTAACACTGGCAGTGCACTGCTGGTTCAAGAAGTAACAGCAGTCAGTCAGTTAAGCACAGGATGAGAGCAGTATCAGTCTACTGAGCTCAAGAAATGAAAATAAACGGCAAACAAGGCTTTTAAGTGCTTCTTCAGGGAATAAAGTAAAAAAATAAAAAATAGGGGAGAAGTGGGAGTGGACTGCTGGATCTAGTACGTCAGCACTTTCATCACCGCTGAGCTTACAGAGCTGGATGAGGCACAAAACAGCACCCTGGTGACACAGGCTTTCCTGTATTTTCATATGCAGAAGATCAAAGAAAGGAAATGGAAAATGAGAGGAGAGTTTAAACTGAACTGCATGATTTAATTTTAACTAAGAGTGGGGAGCAAAACCAAGTGGGACTGTGTATTTTGAGAAAACCCCACTGTTCTCATTTCTGAATGTGAGAGGAGGATAAAAGGCTTACTTTGAAATTTGTTCAGATGGAAGAACTGGAATGATTTCTGCTTTTGGAAAGGAGGAGAAAAAACTCATTACCCAATGATCAGAACACCTGACTTGGGTCAGGAGAGACCTCTAAAGGGCAGAGTAGCTAAGAACGCTAGAGCAGCTGCTTTCAATGCAAGGACCTGGCTGCAGGTCAGCAACAGGGAACCTGCCCTTTAGAAACAGCAGGAGACCTAGGTACAGCCAGGATCCTGGCTGCATTCTAAATTAGTATCTTAAAGGGGGAGGCTCTAATAACCAGTAACCATGCCACTGCAGCTCTCTAAAAGACAAAATACATTGTTGCTTTCTTAAGCATTGCTAAACATAATTTGGAAAGGATCTGAAATTACTGTTTTGTGTAACACAAACATTTTACTTTGTAAGGGAAAAAAATACTGGCTGAAGTTCTCTTTGGTTTGTAGAACTGCTGAATCGATGTTTTCTGGGCTGCCACAGATTAAAAAAACTGATATATCAATGGCATTTTGTGTTAAGAATTTTTTTTTCTCTGCACAGCTTGCCAATAAGCAGCATGCATCTTCCCTCAACAAGCTGTTGCAGGATTTCCACTTCATGAGAAGCCAAAAAGGAACACTTGATGGATGTTTCAAAATAAGATTACCAGGTAGGGTGACTGTGCAGACTTTCAATAAAAATTTTTAGTGATTCTAATGTTATCATGAAAGGAAACTGGTTTAGAAGCACTTATAGAAATTAACTCATAACTTTACCCTGAGTTTTATTAAACAAGGATAAATTAAAAAGTAGAAAAATTACTTATTTAGAATGGCTTGGGCTTGAGCCCTAAGAGTTCTAAAAATCCAAGGGGAATGGATTAAAAAAGAGAGAGACACTGATTTGCATCCTCTGGTGTTCATTTCATAGGTACTAATCTTGACAAATTAGACCAGGAACTATCATTTCCTCTCACTAAAATCCTTCCTGTTCACTCCAGCCTATGACTAACTCCTAACTGCAATTCATTTTTCTCTTTCCCATTATAGCATCCTTCCAGAATCTGGTTGTCTGAATGTCAAATTAAGCAAGAAAATTAGTTTTTTTTTTTTTTTTTTTTACCAGAATATCTTCTTGTTTGTATCTGCAACTGTATCAGGTCATACAGAAATCTACTTAGCTCTCATTTTTGAAGCAGAGAGTAAAGCAGGTGAACACTTATACAGAAGAACTCTAAATATACCTTAACACTGCCCAAAGAGTTATCTTCCATGTTTAATCTACTATGTGCCACCTTCTTCAGAATTCTTTCAGCATCTGAGATTTTCCTGAGGGGCACAAATTCATTATTGTAGCTGGTACGCTAGATGCATCGCTCACCATCCGGGAACTGACATGATAAAGCTTCAAAGAATCAGGCTTAACCATAAAGTAAC
The DNA here is from genome assembly GCA_006408695.1 of Aepyceros melampus. Lineage (NCBI taxonomy): Eukaryota > Metazoa > Chordata > Mammalia > Artiodactyla > Bovidae > Aepyceros > Aepyceros melampus. The sequence continues at coordinate 68,868 of SJXQ01008954.1, read as the reverse complement.
TGGTGCTTTATGAGAGCGGAAGGGCGATCTCTGGCAAAGCCATTTCTGTAGGCTCCTAAAACCTGTGATCCTTTTCAAAGGACAGCCGCTTATTTGGCAGGTATGAGTCTCTGTAAGGAAAGAGGACAGAGCAGCTCCGCCCGGGGAGGCGCCTGTGCAGAGAAGCTCAGGAGGGAAAGGCTCCAGCTGGTTGCAAAGGGAGGAAACCGGACGGGGGGCGGGGGGTGGGGGGCCCCCTTTCTGAACACAAAGGCGCAGGTCTGCCCCCTGGTGGAAGTACAGTGAAGTGACAGTTGCTCAGTCGTGTTATTCTTTGCGACCCCACGGACTATACAGGCCATGGAATTCTCTAGGCCAGAATACTGGAGTGGGTTGCCTTGCCCTCCTCCAGGGGATCCTCCCAACCCAGGGTACGAACCCACATCTGTGGCTTTTGCACTGGTAGGTAGATTCTTTACCACCATGCCCCCTGGGAAGCCCATTGGTTTCCTAGGCCTGCTGAAACGTACCTCAAAGTGTTGGCTTTATACAAATACCCACGTACATACCTGACTAGATTGTCTCGCAGGTCCCCCGGCTAGAAGTCCGAAATCGAGGTATTGGCAGGACCCTGTTCCCTTTGAAATCTGTGGGAATACTTACTTGGCTCTTCCTAATTTCTAATGGTTTTCCGATTTCTTCCACATTTCTCAGCTTGTACGTGTATCACGGCTATTCTCCATCTTTACATGGTGGTCTCCCAATGTCTATTATTTAGTTTCCCTTCTGCAAATGTCTGTATCTGCGTCCACATGTCCTCTTTTTTATAAGGATACCAGTCATACTGGGTTGGTGCCACCTTACTCCTGTATGGCCTCATCTTAGCTAATTACATCCAGAATGACTCTTCTTCCAAATGAGGTCACATTCTGAGCACTGGGTTAGGACTTCACCATCCCTTTGAGGGGGTTACACAATTCAACCAATAAAAGCATGTTTCTTTACCTTCTAGGCCTCAGCTTCTTCAAGTGTAAAATGAAAATAATTGTGACTGGTTCATAGATCAATATATCTAAACATAGAAAGATGTTGAGATATTTCATTCAGACAGGTAGGAAGTTTCAGAGTAAAATGTATGCTATGGTCTGTGTGTTTGGATGTGAAGAAAATTTTCTGGAAGGATGCTTAAGAAATACACTGCGTTATCTCTAAGGAGGGGGATAAGCAAGGTTGATGGCAAGGGAAGGAGGGGGTGAGCCTTCACATTAGTCCTTTTAGTTCTGCTTGAATTGCTTTATTTTATTTTTATAGTTTAATAATAAAAAGTGGAATAAACCACAGTGGCTTCTGCCTGGTTGGGTTGCTGTGAGGATCAAGTAAATGTGAGCTGTAAACCACTCAGCCTGGCCAGTGCTCATTTGAATAGTGACTGTGGGCATTCTCATTGCAGTTTTCACGAAATCATCCATTTAATAGCTCCAAATGGAAACAAGGTCAATTGTCCAACGAATGGAAATGATTTATTCAAGAAATTACCATACAGCCACTTGGTTTATTATTAAGCAGCATTAGTCAATGGCACCTCACTCCAGTACCCCACTTCAGGCTGCAGCCCATGGGGTCACTGAGAGTTGGACATGACTCAGTGACTTCACTTTCACTTTTCAGTTTCATGCATTGGAGAAGGAAATGGCAACCCACTCCAGTGTTCTTGCCTGGAGAATCCCAGGGATGGGGGAGCCTGGGGGGCTACCATCTATTGGGTCACACAGAGTCGGACGCGACTGAAGCGACTTAGCAGTAGCAGCATTAGTCAAGGCTATGGTTTTTCCTGTGGTCATGTATGGATGTGAGAGTTGGACTGTGAAGAAAGCTGAGCGCTGAAGAATTGATGCTTTTGAACTGTGGTGTTGGAGAAGACTCTTGAGAGTCCCTTGGACTGCAAGGAGATCCAACCAGTCCATTCTGAAGGAGATCAACCCTGGGCTTTCTTTGGAAGGAATGATGCTAAAGCTGAAGCTCCAGTACTTTGGCCACCTCATGGGAAGAGTTGACTCATTGGAAAAGACTCTGATGCTGGGAGGGATTGAGGGCAGGAGGAGAAGGGAACGACTGAGGATGAGACAGCTTGAGAGACTGCCTTGCCCTCCTTCCTCCTTTCCAGCCGCTTAGCACTGAGGATACTCTGACCCACGGCCTCACGCTCTCTTCCGGCCAGTAGTCAATCTGGGGAAGGACGAGGTGGGAGGTGAGACACGGCAAAGAGCAAAGGGATTTCACGTTCATATTTGATGAAATTTTATTTTGTTTCTGTCTATGACAGCTAGGAAAATGTTGACTTTGATTGGTCTTCTCATAACAAACAGCTAATACTATGCCAGAAAAAGAATGGTTTGAAACAAATGTCTCTTCATCATGACCTTAATGAGAATATCTACTTTTCTATCTTTGGTCCTAGTTTATTATTGCCAATAGCCCTCTGCTGTCAGAAGAAAGTGATTAACTCTATCTAAAACTGGATTTGGTACAAACACTTAAAAAAAAAAGTGGGGAGGGGGCAGGAAGTATGTTCAGGAATTTACAGATATTATCCTTAGATCTTTAATAATAAAACCAATGAACTGTCCTCAACAGTCTGAACATTTAAAGTTTCTATAGACAAAAATGTCTATCAGGCTATGAACAGTTAATATCTGCCTGCCTATCACCGTCCCCTACTGATGTTCACCGTTCTTAATATTTAAACACTGTTGCTGCTTACAGCACATGGAGAAAAAAGCTGACAAAAGCTTTTGTCCAATAAAATAAAAATTAAAAAGTTCGGCTTATTTACATTTTTGCTTTGTTAGTAAACTGTAATGGTTGGCTCTGGAGGCAAGACAAGTGAAATTAACATTCACTAAATCTTTTGGCAACAGCAATGCATTCTGATGTTGTGCTGTGTCAGCTTCCACTATGTGTTAGGACGAATTAGGCCTGGTGTAAGACCTACACAATACACTGTTAGGACAAATTAGGCCCAGTGTAAGAACTACACAATACATTCAAGACCCAACAGTTTATTCTCCTTAAATCAAGGTACGTAACTTGATTCCTGGCTGTAACCCAGGAAGCAATGCAAGGGGATCATTTATTAGAAGGAAAACAAATACATTTCGGAATCAACTGCACCCTACGTTAGATTTACTTTATTTAAATGTGTACATACACACATACTAACAATTAGAAAGATGGGGAGATTTCTTTTTCTAAATATAAAAACATCAACCAGAAGAGGATTGAGAAATGAAACACTAAGTAAAAACCTAGAAAATGTATAACAGCACTGAGGGAACATATAACATATACATTTCTATTTTCAAATGCTTGTTTAGATTAGACCACCAAGCTGAATCCTTTCCCCCCTAACCATAGACAGCTGTGATGCTGGAGCCCAGTAATGTGCAGACAAAGGGAGAGAATCCATGTGGCTACTCACCACAGAAAATCTCCATCCTGCTTCTCAAAAGAACGCAGGAAGGAAAAGCCCCACTGAGTTAGGGATGTGCCAGGGCCGATGTCGTGCCAGCACATCACAGTACTTGTTCCCATGACACTCACAATGTTCGCGAGGCAGCATGACAGGAGGGCGAATGTGCAGTGGATGAAGAAATGGCTTAACAGGCAAGAAACAGAGTCAGCCATTCGGGGTGCTTTCCTGGGCTTTTGTTTATCCACCTCTGTGATACTTATCATTAGCTGTTGATTTCATTTACCAGAGCAGAGATGGAGAAAAATGACTGCTCTTCTTCAACAAACCCAGGGAAAGCCACGCTAGGAAGACTCTTCCCATAACATTCTGGCTTTACCTCACCCCAGCTATCAGATACACAACAGCTGTGCATTTTAACAATGACTTGCTGGAGAGACGGTGACTGAAAAAGCCAATCTGTGACACATGGAGAGGAGGCAGCAAGATACAGCAGGAGTTAATGGGAGAGAAGTAGGGTCAGGGAAGACCAGTCAGTGCTGGGAATGGGAAGAACGGTGAGGGAGAAAAGAAAGCAAAAGGCTACAGACAGAAAAATACAGGGAAATTCCAAACAGATGTTTTCAAAAAGTAATCTGAGGATCATGCCCAGGGTGAGAAACCATGTAATCTCTGTCGGACATTTTTATTTCATTGGTTAAACTCAGAAGCAAATGTAGACAGACTAGAAATTATCTTAGAATCTAAAGTGTATGTGTGTGCACGCTGAGTCTCTCAGTTGTGTCCGGCTCTTTGCAACCCCAAGGACTGCAGCCCTCCAGGCCCCTCGGTCCTTGGAATTTTCCAAGCAAGAATACTGGAGTGGGTTGCCATTTCCTACTCCAGGGGATCTTTCTGACCCAGGGATTGAACCCATGTCTCTTGAGTCTCCTGCACTGGCAGGTGGATTCTTCACTACCAGGACCACCTGAGAAGCCTTAGAAGCTAATGTACAGACCAACAAAACTTAACATCAGGGCTAGAGATGGGAAAAGGAAGTGAGACTACTAAATTAGCTCTGAAGGGCTCATTTATTCCCTAAGGAAGCATGCCTGCATTTAGTTAAATATAAACCCCCAATAATCAACTTTACATCATCTCTAAAGTGTGGTTTTATTATTTATGACATAGTTCATCAAAAGTGTATTTAAAAAAAATTTTAAAGAAGGGCAGACAGACTAAAGGGAGGGGAAGACCATGTTTTTTTCCCTCAATAAAATATGGCATGATTTTTAACAAATCCCCAAAAAATAACACCACATAAAGTTTTCTGATGAACATCTGTTAAAAATGCATGTCTGAATGTCCCTTGGGCGTGGCTATGGAAAAGAGAAGAGAAACAGGTGACATGTGGCCTCAAGGATGACTACCAAGAGGCCAGGACGAGAGTGCTGACAGCTCTGGGGCCCCTCTGTGTGAATTGCAAAAGGGCGCCCTTTCTCCCTGGAGGGCTGCCATATTTCACTGCCACTTTCTCCTCTGGTCCACATTCCTGGTCCAACAAGCAACTTGCTCGAGTGAGTATGGCAGCCCTGGCTAGGAACAGGAAGAGGGTGGGACTGATGCTGTCTAAATATATGCAAAAAGTGTGAGAAATAACCCAGAATTCTGATCTGCTCATCTATTGGTAAATTTTATGCTCAACTGCCTGCCCACTACATCACACAGAAATCGATTTGCCACGATCTGAGTGAAGCAAAGGTTTAAAAAAAATATTTGTCTTCTGTCTCCTCTTAACTTTCTCAGACTCAACCTCTCAGAAGAGCAACCACTGACCTACCTGTTTGTTTGTTTTTTTCAAGTTAGAAGAAAAATGGATTCAACTTCGTGAAAATACATTACGCTTTCACAGCTAGTTCTAGCGGTCTTACTGAATAATCTCAGTAAACTCAGCAAGTCATCACTGGGAACTTTATATACATGTCCTCTGAATGGTACAAGAAAACCACTGGTGTAAGATTCAGATTTGTAGCCCAAACCCCCTGTGCTACTCTGGAGAGTAATGATCATGGACAAGTCTCTACATCTCATTTTGAATAACAACAATAACTATAATCACAAGAATAACTGTAATCACAACAATTAACATGCACTGAATGCTTACTGCAAGCTTGCTTTATATACATTAACACATTTCATCTTCATAGTAACCCTGTGAGATGTGGTTATTATCTTTATAGACATAGAAACTGAGGCACAAGGAGGCTTAGCAGCTTGTCAAGTGGCAATAAGATGAGGAGGCAGGATCAGATGATTAAGAAAGTTTCTCCAGCTCAAATGTTACTTATAATTCCATCTGAGAGAAAGGTAAATAGATGCCAAAACCGCTTGCCAGATTTTCTAAGTGGTTATTCCTCTCAGAATGACACTATTATTAAAGAAATGTTCTATTTTCCATGTTTTACATGATTTTATTACTATTCAGCTTCACACTCAGCAAAGATAATTCTGGATTTACCTGGATATCATGCCTCTGAAAACAAGTGTAACTTTTGCTGTGTGATTTCAACCCTGTACTAAATTTCGCTGAATAATTTTACCGAGCATGATGTAGAGTAATACAGGCTGCACTATGATGAAACGAAATGAAGGCCCTGGCCCTGAGCAGTTAGAATTTCTAGCACAAGTTTACAAAACAAATAGCCTTAAACATAGTTGCCAAGAAAGCTGAAAGTTTTCTATTGAAAACCCACTTTCCAAGAAGTAACAGAGAAAAATCACATTCAGCTCCTCCCCTGAAGGTCCTATGAAGGACAGGCCTCATAAGGCAAAAGGAGAAGAGGGTGGCAGAGAATGAGGTGGTTGGATGGCATCACCAACTCAATGGATACGAATTTGAGCAAATTCCTGGAGATAGTGGAGGACAGGGAAGCCTGGCGTGCTGCAGTCCATGAGGTCGCAAAAAGTCAGACACGACTTAGCAACTGAACAATAAATAATAGGTCATCAGAATCATAATTCACTGAACAACTTTATCCTATGCAAAACACAACTGAGTACCAGACTCAGGATTTCCCTGGTGGCTCAGGCGGTAAAGCGTCTGTCTACAATGCCGGAGACCAGGGTTTGATCTCTGGGTAGGGAAGATCTTCTGGAGAAGGAAATGGCAACCCACTCCAGTACTATTGCCTGGAAAATTCCATGGACAGAGGAGCTTGGTAAGCTACAGTCCATGGGGTCGCAAAGAGTCAGACATGACTAAGCGACTTCACTTTCCACTATAACGTGCTTTCATGCCCTCCAAATTAAATTCTTTTGTTGGGTTGTATGTGTTCCATACAGCATCAAAATCCAAACAGTGAAATAAAACTTTCAAAATCCCCAACTAGAATGCTAAATCTATGTATGAAAACCATCAGACTGTGAACTACCCATATTAGGGATTTTAAATGAAAAACTATATCTCAGAAAAGTTTTCATTTAGTTTACTAAGAAAAGTCTTTTTGATGTAATTCAGAAAAATGGGGTCAGTTCATTGACAAATATAGCATTTTACATATAACTTTCCAATGTTTAGGTAGGTAAGACCTCAAAAGCCATCTCAATACTAAAAATTGTCTAAGGATTTCTGGAATATAGAGTATTCATAGCTTTAAAAACTTTTTAAAAACTTTAAAAAAAACTTTAAAAACTTTAAAAACTTTAAAAGCAGGTAAATCCAGGTTTTATTATTAAAACAACCATTATAAGGACAAGCAAATATTTTTTAAAGAAAATTAAGATGCCTCAATAAAATATATTAAATTATATGCAATTCAAAATATGGATCTTGGGAACATAACATTTAGTTAAAAAAGCTAAGTGGAAAAGAACCACATATAGTATTACATATGTAACTATACTTCATGATTTGCCCACAATCTTCCTGGTTTATATGTGTTCTACTGCAATTATTATTAGCAATCCTTATAGGCTCAAGTCTCTCAACCTGGCTGATGAATTATATAGTCATTTTTAATATAATACATTTCTATAAAACTCAAAACTAAATAAAAATAACAATATATACTTCATTTATACTCTTTTAGAACCCAAAATAATCAAGCAAGAATGATTTAAAATACATTCAGGGGATATCTGAGGCAGAGGAGAGGTACAGAGCTGAAGACAGGAAGGAACACACAGGTAAAAACAGCAGCTCCAGCTCTTAGACTGGATGGTGAGCCATGAGTATTCATTTGATAGTTTCCTAATTAGCATTTTTCATATGTTCTTAGATGTTTATATACATATATAAAACATTTATTTAGAATATATAAAGAGCAAAATAATAAGATGGGGTAAAAATTACTATCCATGTTTTTAAGATAATAGAATAAACTATCAGAAAATTTATCAGCAATTCAATAGTAATTCTGACAGATGAGTAAAAAGTATTTTCTGGCAGCCACCTGCATCATGTTAGCAAAAGTTACACAGAAAAAAAATTACACCTATTTGATGGATAAAGGAAAGCTGGTTGCTTGGTGGGCTTGAATGAAAGATGGTTTATATAAGAAAGAAAGCTGGAATAGCATGGGGCAACTGACAAATAAATAAACAAATAAATAACCCCAAGTATATGATAAAGGAAGCAACAGATTTAGAAGACTACGAGTACGGAGAGAGCTAATGCAAGAGGTTAACTGGAACATGAACGTCCATCAAAACTGAGAGGCAGGAGTTTGTATAAATAACAAGGCCGTGAATGTGCGCTGGCAAATTAAGACAGTGATAAGCATGAACATTAAAAATACTGTAGAAAATAATTCCACAATAATCTCACCTTATCAACAGAGGATCTTATTTAACAAAATCACTACGAAACATATCCTAAGAGAATAAGTAATTTTTTGGTGTAAGTTAAGGTAAATGTGCAAACTGAAAGTAATGGGTGATTTTACTAATTCAGTGTTTATATTCATTAGTTGAGTATACTTAGGAACTAGGATGCTTGTACGCTTTGGTGATAATTCACAGTTATACTCCTAACTCCTAATGATGGTCCCATCATTAGGTTTTTAAACAGCAAAAACATAATAATAATGGTATGTATGTTTTTATTGATGAAAACTAGGTTTGTATTTATTACCGAGTAAAATAGTAATTATTAAGAAATGAATACCTGGAATACTGGCAGGAGAAATTGGGCCAGATCGTGACTGGTTGCTTCCTACAGGAGAGCCGACAGGAGAAGGCGATGGGCCCCCAGGGATGCTGGAGAGATGGGGAGATGCGTGCGGAGAGAAAGGTGACTGAGCTGGGTTGCTCTGATCTCCTTGGCTGCTTGTGGACCCAGATGCACTCACTGCTGAGCTCAAAGTTGCTTCCGTTCCAGTAGGGAGGTCATCAATGGAGCCAGACAGGTCCTAAGGAGGAAAGGAATAGCATGCATTGATGGAGTAACACATACTTGGACAAACACCTACTCAAAACACTATTTGAAAATGTTAACCCTAACCTTTCAGAATTTTTCTAGAGAACACCCCAAATTCAGAGCATGGCCACTTGTTATTAGAAGACTTTAATGAGGTCTCTTGTAAGTTAAATCCATAGGATCTAGTCTGTCACTTTAAGTTTGTACCTCTTTCACTGAACTATCCTACAGCTTTCCTTTAAGCTGTCAGCACCTGGTCCAACAAACCCGCCAAAGACTCACAGGAAAAGCATGCTAGGTGGTGATATACTATCTGAATGAAATGCCTGATACATACATGATCACTTCAGTAAACTAAAAACTAAAGGCTTTGGATCCTCCCACTTAAAGATCAATAAGGGCTATCTGAATTTCAAATATGATCTTCTAATTAACAGCAATCCAAACTATAAACAAACCTTGTAGGGAGAAATTCTGATATTTTAGGTAATTCAAAAATTCTCTTATAAACAGAGGAGTAATGTGTATTTTTATCTTATATGATGAAAGTAAATCCCTTTGAAGTTATGTTGGCAGAAATGAGTCTTAATGTTATAACTTACTACCTTTTTTTGAAACAGTCATTTGTTTATTAACTCTAGAAAAACAAGAGGTACCATACCAGAAGGAAGTGCAACCAAAGTATATTATTTGGCCTAGCAGTGAACACCGAGTATTGGTATAGTATATGTTTGTATTTGTTGTTGTTTAGTCGTTAAGTCGTGTCCGACTCTTTTGTGACCCCATGGACTGTTCCTCTGTCCATGGGATTTCCCAGGCAAGAATACTGGAGTGGGATGCCATTTCCTTCTCCAATAACTTACTTTTTGTAACAGTTTTAAGCTAAACAAACAATCTTTAAGGTCCTGTAATTTTACCATAATACCCTCTAAGGCTCTAAAACTCCCATTTGACAGACAGAGAAAACAAAGGTCAGAGAGTCAAGGTTATTGTTACCAGCTACAACACTGAGGACAGACAGCGCCTGCCAAAGATCATGATAGCAGGAAAGAAGAAACTAGAAAACTGTCCTCTGAGCCCTTATCAGAGGGAGAGGACAGGCAGAACCTCACAGCTGGGCACAGAGGTCCCAAATGGGACTCCCACCAACAGGAGCTCTGTACACCAGTGCAGGCCTGTGGCAGTGTTGAGGCTCCCACATCACTGACTCTGCAAACTCAGATGAGACCCGGACTAGGTGCTGAATGAGCCCTAAAGGCTGAGAAGCAGGATAAAGGAAATTTGCCTTGATAACTTAGGACTAAAGCATCACTACGAAGAAAGCTAGTGGAGGTGATGGAATTCCAGTTGAGCTGTTTCAAATCCTGAAAGATGATGCTGTGAAAGTGCTGCACTCAATATGCCAGCAAATTTGGAAAACTCAGCAGTGGCCACAGACTGGAAAAGGTCAGTTTTCATTCCAATCCAAAAGAAAGACAATGCCAAAGAATGCTCAAACTACCGCACAATTGCACTCATCTCACATGCTAGTAAAGTAATGCTCAAAATTCTCCAAGCCAGGCTTCAGCAATACATGAATCGTGAACTTTCAGATGTTCAAGCTGCTTTTAGAAAAGGCAGAGGAACCAGAGATCAAATTGCCAACATCCGCTGGATCATGGAAAAGGCAAGAGCTCCAGAAAAACATTGATTTCTGCTTTACCGACTGTGTGGATCACAATAAACTGTGGAAAATTCTGAGAGATGGGAATACCAGACCACCTGACCTGCCCCTTGAGAAATCTGTATGCAGGTCAGGAAGCAACAGTTAGAACTGGACATGGAACAACAGACTGGTTCCAAATAGGAAAAGGAGTCCACCAAGGCTGTATATTGTCACCCTGCTTTATTTAACTTATATGCCGAGTACATCATCAGAAACGCTGGGCTGGGAGAAACACTGGGCTGGAAGAAACACAAGCTGGAATCAAGACTGCCGGGAGAAATATCAATCACCTCAGATAGACAGATGACACCACCCTTATGGCAGAAAGCGAAGAGGAACGAAAAAACCTCTTGATGAAAGTGAAAGAGGAGAGTGAAAAAGTTGGCTTAAAGCTCAACATTCAGAAAACAAAAATCACGGTATCCGGTCCCATCACTTCATGGGAAATAGATGGGGAAACAGTGTCAGACTTTATTTTTGGGGGCTCCAAAATCACTGTAGATGGTGACTGCAGCCATGAAATTAAAAGATGCTTACTCCTTGGAAGAAAAGTTATGACCAACCTAGATAGCATATTCAGAAGCAGACACATTACTTTGCCGACTAAGGTCCGTCTAGTCAAGGCTATAGTTTTTCTAGTGGTCATGTATGGATGTGAGAGTTGGACTGTGAAGAAGGCAGAGCGCCGAAGAACTGATGCTTTTGAACTGTGGTGTTGGAGAAGACTCTTGAGAGTCCCTTGGACTGCAAGGAGATCCAACCAGTCCATTGTGAAGGAGATCAGCCCTGGGATTTCTTTGGAAGGAATGATGCTAAAGCTGAAACTCTAGTACTTTGGCCACCTCATGTGAAGAGTTGACTCATTGGAAAAGGCTTTGATGCTGGAAGGGATTGGGGGCAGGAGGAGAAGGGGATGACAGAGGATGAGATGGTTGGATGGCATCACTGACTTGATGGACGTGAGTCTGAGTGAACTCCGGGAGTTGGTGATGGACAGGGAGGCCTGGTGTGCTGCGATTCATGGGGTCGCAAAGAGTTGGACACAACTGAGCGACTGAACTGAACTGAAACACTGTAGAATGGGATCAGAAATACTAGGTTATGGTATTGTCTGTAAAGCAGATTCAACCCTAATTGACATCTTCCACTCACACAATTTTATCGTTTAATTTTACCTCACTGCTTACCACTGGGACTACTAAAACTAGGGCTCTGGAAACTGATGGAGGAAGATGCTTAGGACCTGAAGAATGAATGCAGATCAGGCAGTGCAGAGGGGGCCACTGAAGCAGAGCTGGTCAGAGCTCCTCAGGGCACCCCAAAATGTCACAACACAACTCAGGATGAGGATCCAAGACTCCTGGAAAGTTTATCTATTAACCATATATTATACAATTAACTTTTCTCTTTTTAACAGCAAAATTGCCAATGATTAAAAACATTCTAAAGAACAGCTGATGAGATGAGAACTTCACAAAAAGATGAATATTATAGAAAAGCAACAATTTCTTCTGCTAAGAATAATATCTAAGTAAAACACAGCAATCTTCAATGTCATATAATTGAGTGTCTGAGTGAGGAACCTAACAGTAGCAAGTGATTGAAAATATCACCCCTAGGAAAAGTATCATCAAAGCTCCAAAATAACATGGGACAAACTGAATCATGTTTTCAGAATTCAGAGAAAAAAATATATTAATATAAATATCTCTACTTAAGGCACATGAGATGGATGGTTTTGCATATATTCAGCAGATAAAACATTGTATTCAACTTGATGACTGGATTCAACAACAGTTCAGTTCAGACTTTCAGAACTTTTTGTGAAGCCAGGTAGAAACAGAGAAAGAATATTATGCAAGAAAGATGGTACGTACAATGCAGAAAGTATTTAGTTCAGTTCAGTCGCTCAGTCGTGTCCAACTCTGGGACCCCATGAACCGCAGCACGGCAGGCCTCCCTGTCCATCACCAACTCCCCGGAGTTCACCCTAATTCATGTCCATTGAGTCGGTGATGTCATCCAACCATCTCATCCTCCATCATCCCCTTCTTCTCCTGCCCTCAATCTTTCCCGGCAACAGAGTCTTTTTAAGGAGTCAGCTCTTCGCATCAGGTGGTCAAAGTATTGGAGTTTCAGCTTCAACATCAGTTCTTCCAATGAACACTCAGGACTGATGTCCTTTAGGACGGACTTGTTGGATCTCCCTGCAGTCCAAGGCGGAGAAGGCAATGGCACCCCACTCCAGTACTCTTGCCTGGAAAATCCCATGGATGGAGGAGCCTGGTGGGCTGCCGTCCATGGGGTCGTGAAGAGTCGGACATGACTGAGCGACTTCACTTTCACTTTTCACTTTTATACACTGGAGAAGGAAATGGCAACCCACTCCAGTAGTCTTGCCTGGAGAATCCCAGGGGCGGGGGAGCCTGATGGGCTGTCGTCTGTGGGGTCGCACAGAGTCGGACACGACTGAAGTGACTTAGCAGCAGTCCAAGGGACTCTCAAGAGTCTTCTCCAACACCACAGTTCAAAAGAATCAATTTTTTGGTGCTCAGCTTTCTTTATAGCCCAACTCTCACATCCATACATGACTACTGGAAAAACCATAGCCTTGACTAGACGGACCTTTGTTGACAAAGTAATGTCTCTGTTTTTTAATATGCTGTCTAGGTTGATCATAGATTTTCTTCCAAGGAGCAAGCGTCTTTTTATTTCATGGCTGCAGTCACCATCTGCAGTGATTTTGGAGCCCCCCAAAATAAAGTCTGTCACTGTTTCCACTGTTTCTCCATCTATTTCCCATGAAGTGATGGGACCGGATGATATCATCTTTGTTTTCTGAATGTTGAGCTTTATGCCAACTTTTTCACTCTGCTCTTTCACACTTTCATCAAGAGGCTCTTCAGTTCTTCACTTTCTGCCATAAGGGTGGTGTCATGTACATATCTGAGGTTATTGATATTTCTCCCAGCAATTGTGAAGTATTCACACTTCAGCAATTAACACAATTATCTGAGTTCCTCCAAATAAAACTTCAGTACACACATGCAGAGGTGTGAGGTGCAGGCTGACAGGGACCACAGGACAGGATTCCCCCCATTTCTCTTGCTGCTGGTGAATGCTGGCCTTTCTCCGGGTGTGGAAGATAGCTAGGTCCTGAATAATTCTTTAAGTACCTATCCCCAACGTATTCCCTTCCTAACCTGATATAAAGTGAAAGTGAAGTCGCTCAGTCATGTCCGACTCTTTGCGACCCCATGGACTGTAGCTTACCAAGCTCCCCTGTCCCTGGGATTCTCCAGGCAAGAACACTGGAGTGGGGTGCCATTTCCTTCTCCAATGCATGAAAGTGAAAAGTGAAAGGGAAGTCGCCTGACTCGTAGCAACCCCATGGACTGCAGCCCACCAGGCTCCTCTGTCCATGGGATTTTCCAGGCAACAGTCCTGGAGTGGGTTGTCATTTCCTTATCCAGGGGATCTTCCCAACCCAGGGATTGAACCTGGGTCTCCCGCCTTGTAGACAGACGCTTTACCATCTGAGCCACCAGGGAGTTCACAAAAATGCAAAGGGGCACACCTGTGGGCTCCACAAAGCAGGGCATGGCAAGCTATGTGAGGAATAAAACTAAATCCTACCTATTCTGGCTCCACCCATAAGCCACACATTTTTAAATGACTGACAAAAAAAATCAGAAGAGTAATACTTTGTGATACATGAAAAATATTTGAAATTCAAATTTCAGGGTCCCATAACATCCTACTGGGACATCTTATAGTCACAGCCATTCCTCTGAAGTGCTGTCTATGGCTGCTTTGGGGCCACAATGGAGACCTGCATTGAGACTATAGCCCTCAAAGCCTATTATATTTACTGTCTAGCCCTTACAGAAAACGGTGCTGACTGCTGTATCTAGTCTGGCCTCTCATGCCTTTGCCTCTTCCATGGGGAAACAGAAGGAAGACAGACAAGTCTCAGCTGAAATGCATGGGGACCTATGTGTGTAAGGAATCACACAGGCTTCACCAGGAACAGGGAGAGACTCCACATTCACACTTGCCTGGAAAACACTGACTGGGCGCCAGATAGAATTCTCCTCTTTAGTGGTATCAAACTAACTCAGGGAGACCCCACTTAGAATGGGTGGTGGGCTCTGTGTACAGATCCCTATTAACAAATGTGCATTATTCATAAATAAGGGTCCATTACATAAGAATCAGTTGGGAGGAAATATGCCTTTCATGATTTCTTTAAAGAAAAAAAAACACAACTGGTAGGTAACTAGATACAAAATCATTATTTTCTAATACACTACAATATGGAATTCAACAGAAAAGATGACATAGGTTCAATTAGAAAAATCATTATTTGAAGTTAAATAATTTTATGCAAATCTTTTTTCATAAAAAACAAACTGTTACTTAGAAAATTTTAAAATTCTCTGCACTACATATAAATTCCTTCCCTGTTCTCCCTTAAAATTCTGTTATGGTTGAAAAAGTGACACGGATGGGTGTTAAGAGAGCTTCATTCAAGCTGCAAAGGCATGAAAAACATTTCTGTTATTCAACAGGCTAATCAAAGAAATATCAAGAGAAAAATATAAAAATGGTGGCTTTCTTAGTGTTCACAAGTCATCAGAATTTCAGTGCTGACTATACCTCAGTGTAACAGAAGAGTAGTAAAAAGATATAATTTCTATATTACTGTTATACACACACGTAACTTTTATATGTAAATTATAGGGAAATATTCCCGCCCTGCAGATACTTAGGGTATCCATATGTATAGCTATCTTAAAACACGTTAATAAAAGAAGTTCAACAGTGGTTTAAACATTCAGCCTAGTTAACAAAGAAGCTCTGTAACGAATACCCCTCTAGAGGACAATTTAGTCAGCAGGGCACCAACTCTATTCTTCTTTTCTAAGTACCATCAGATCTATGATGCCTGTAAAGAACAGAGAGACCTTCCTGCATCTCATTCTAAGGAAGGCACCTTCAAGCTACAGTGCTTCCATTTGTCTTGCTGGGAACTGGCAGGTAAGGTAATTGCAGGGAGGACTCCTTTAAGGGGCTGGAGTTCCCCCTGCTCCACAGCACTCCTTGCAGCCTCCCTCTTTACTGAGGGAGGGGTAAGGCAATGGCTTCATGGGCTCAGCATAGTAAATTCAGTATTTTGCCATGACAATCTGATTTGGTAAAGTCTTACCGTCAAATTGGCTTTTCAATATCTGACATCACTCAGAATACTGAATACTTCCCAGCACACCTCAAATAATATAGTCCCTAATATCAATGGTTAGTTTATATTTAGAAAATCAATGCTTTTTTGGGGGAAAAAGCTTGTTTTACTTTAAAATTTAATTTAAATGAAAGTTCCCCACAAAGACTTGCCCCTCTGTAACCATCATCCTTCCACCTTCAGCCCATGTAAAATTTTCATTCTAACCTAAGTGACAAGTACAAGAGATTTCACTGTGCTTAGAATGAAATGCCAGCTGAGAGCAGTAACAATCCTATCAGACTCCGACAAGAGAAACACTGATGAATTAACATAGAGCAAAGATATGTTCTGATTCAACATGATGGGCCAGGGTGGGGCAGGGCAGTGATGACGGAATGTATAGAACAAGTGCCAGGAAGGAGCACAGGAGGAATTTTTAGAAATCTACAAATATATAAAATAGGCATACAACATTAAGTATAAATATAAATACAAATTGTACATGATCCTTCCTAAGAATATTTTACATTCATATATCATGACTTCACTACATCTAGAGACCTCTTTGGTTTTGATGGTGTTCAGTTTATCTAATAATAAGTCAGGTTGCTAAAGGAGAAATTCAGTCAATACTGGTGATGTCTTACTGTCTTGAACTGGGAATAAGTCAGAAAATTTTACTCCCTTGTTTAATTAAATAAATGGGTTGTGGTTTTTTTTTTTTTTTTTTTTTTTTTTTAAGCAGATCAACTCTAAAATAACTCTCAGCTATGGTTCTCAATACAATTAGTTGACAGTATTATATCAGCCACTGGTAGAAAACTGCTAAGCCTCACATGAACTGGGCATCTCTTGCTCAGAAGAGCCCCAAGAGAGCATGAAAATAAACACTGAATTAGAAACAGAGAAGATATTTCAATCAAAGAGACGAGTTCAGGTCTCTTGTTTAAGGGTTTAATAGGATACAGTTAATGATTTCTCACTGTGACTTCCCATGGGTTTGAAGCACAGGTTAAAATGCCAGCTCAATGGTCTTTAAAAAAGTCAGTTATCTTCAAAAGCAGAAATAGTGTCTATTCTCCTTTTTAGAGTATTGAGGATGAAATCCTGGCATGTAGTTTTTCTTTCTCCCTCTCCAACTAGACCCTAACTTTCTTAAGGGCAATGCTAAAGAGAGGAGGATTTGACCAGTCACTGATTAGTGTCACTGAATTTATAAGCTCTATAGTAAAATACAGCTGCAAACACCATACAAAGTAAGCCAGCACATGCAAACATTTCTAAATATTTACCAAAAATGTTCTACTGAAAACGACTGAGATTGCCATTAAAATTTAGCAATGAATTCTTGGCCCTCTGTTTCCAATTACCATCCCGGAGGCCAAGCATCCAGGCTCATTACATGCTTAGCTCCTTGGAAACACACTGTAAAATCGCTTCATACCCTCCAACCTTATTTCAGAACTATCATTTTGGACATGTGATACAAATACACCTTGAGGTTGATATTAGAATTGAGCCAATAATTTGACTGACATACATACACAAAAAGAACAACCTCAGTGACTGTTTAATTTCCATGATATTTGTAGGCTTCTTTTCAGCACAAACCTACATAATGGTGTACTTCAAGACACCCACCAAAATCCCTGCTGCTTTCATCGTCTAGACAGCAAATGAGTTAAAAGCTCAGACTTCCGGTGTAAAGGAATTAAAAATGGAAAGGCACAGAAAGAATCCATGAATAAAATCCTACCAAGCACTAATTTTTAGACCTGCAAAGCATCTTCTTACAAAGTTATATAAATATGTATCTTACTTTCTACTTAAACATATCCAAATGACAAATATTTATCTTTTCATTACATGTGATGGTGGTTTAGTTGCTAAGGCATGTCCGACTCTTGTAATCCCATGGACTGTAGCCTACCAGGCTCCTCTGGTCCATGGTATATACAATTCTTAGCCTTAATATGTTGATGTCAACTGGAAAAAAATGTTTGATGCTAATTTAAGAATAGTCACAAGCTCAACAAATGACAAACTCATATCCAAAGCCAAGGATAACACAAGGAAAATTAATGAGTCAGAATTCATTTTAAGAGAGGTAGCCAATAACCACTTTTTGGGGAAACAACTTTCACTTGATTCATTTGCATCCTTTCTCAAGCAAAGATTCCTTGATGGGTAACTTTCATTTTAAAGGGATATTTACAAGATAATTAGCTGAACCAATACTTTACAGCAACAGGATTTGGAATTAAGCACGCTATCATAAGCAAAAAATTTTATAATGATTACATTTCCTTTGATTTTTAAAAACTTTCCACCTAAAATAAAAGCCATCCACAAAGTTCCTTCGGCTAAAACCCCTGATATCAAATTGCCACTCTAAATTTAGAAGTGGTAAACAATACAACTATGAAATATGCATCATGTAAGGGATTTTTTTCCACTTCACAGACCTCAAGGGGACCCTAAATTATTCTCAGTTTTTGAAGTCTGCCCAGGGAGAGTCTCTGCTCGTCTGCTATTAATAGCAGACATTATGTAGAGTAGGAATAATGACAAATAGACCCAACAAATAGTGTTTATCATATTGTGCAAACACAGTACAGACAGTCTTGAACTCAAAAATAACTTGGTAAGAAAATTTATTTTATATTTATATTTAGTTTATGGAATTTGGGAATAATTTTCATCTGTAAATAGCATTGCCCTTCGTGGTTATAATCCTGGGACTACCCTTTCAGGTGATGATCCTGATAATTTGATGCTCAAGATCATGATCTGATGATTTTTAGGGGTAACAACTATAACCACAATTCTCTATAGCAGAGATACTATATGCATTTTCTTTCATGAGGAGCCTACAACATCTTGTTAGCTCTAGCCCATTGTTCCTACCAGTCAGAATGTTTTTTAACTGATTTCACTGACTAAAATAGCCAGGACCCTTCCTGACCTCAAGTCAAAGCCCCAAACAGTGCTGAAAACACAAAAAAGATTCATATGTGAATAACTGCTGGCCCTTTGTTATTTTAAGAACAATGGCATCTTAAAGAATATACTTAATACAAATGGAAGACTACTGGTGAAACTAGAGCTATATAATAAAGTGAGAATACTAAATAATTTGAGGAGGGATATTTGTACTGTCTTAGGCACAGCCTCAAGCAGGCAGGCCCTCTCTAAGGTTTGCGTACGGAGGTGTGGGATTGGTAGGAGGGAAGAAGTAGGGGAAAAGGTAGACCATTTTTTCATGTGGATGACATTTTACAATTAAATTGCCCTGCACAGGTGATTTGAACACTTCAGCGTCCTTCTTTCATGGAGTCTCAAGGGAGACAGAGAAACAGCTAAGCAGGTTTAAGTTCTATGACAAAGCAGAAATTCTGTGATGGACGGGACACTTAACAAGTGTTGTGGAATACAGAATGGTAGGTCTTCAGCCAGCTCACATCAGGCCAGGGGATGCTGTCTGTCACAGGTCCAGGGGAGGAGTGATAACTGGAGAGCAGAGAGAACCATGGGTGCAGGCAAAAACTATGGGAGACTATGCCATGTAAGAAGGGGGAAGCTGGAAAAGCAAAATGAGAGAGGATGCAGCTGAAGAGGCCACCCAGGGACACTTGTGAATGGCTTCACAGGCTCAAGCCAAGGAATATGGACTTACAATTTTAGGAATTAGGGAGCCAACAGAGGTCTAAAAGGTGAGTTAAAAAAAAAAAAAAAAGTGTAGTGCCAAATGAGAAATGTGAGACATTTTAAAGCAAAGCAAAACAACAACAAAAAAAACCACCCCAAACTCTCTTGCTTTCAAATGTTTATGAACACAGATTGCTTTAAACATGGTTAAAATTGCAGGTACGATTCAAAAATAACTTTGTAAAATATTTTTTAAAAATTTATATATTTTAGTACTATATAAAACTTAATATATAGGTGAACAAAACCAAAAGTGCTTAAATAACTATAGCCCAGGTTAAATATTAGTGTGCTTTTTAACTGGAATAACTTCTGAGCCTACAGTCATCTTACTCTTTTCATTTATACTTAAGAATCAAGAGCTAAAATGATTTTAAGGATACACTTTACCCTTAAATTTGCTGGCGTATTGAGTGCAGCACTTTCACAGCATCATCTTTCAGGATTTGAAATAGCTCAACTGGAATTCCATCACCTCCACTAGCTTTGTTCATAGTGATGCTTTCTAAGGCCCACCTGACTTCACATTCCAGGATGTCTAGCACTCAATATGCCAGCAAATTTGGAAAACTCAGCAGTGGCCACAGGACTGGAAAAGGTCGGTTTCCATTCTAATTCCAAAGAAAGGCAATGCCAAAGAATGCTCAAACTACTGCACAATTGCACTCATCTCACAAGCTAGTAATGCTCAAAATTCTCCAAGCCAGGCTTCAGCAATACGTGAACCGTGAACTTTCAGATGTTCAAGGTGCTTTTAGAAAAGGCAGAGGAACCAGAGATCAAATTGCCAACATCCGCTGGATCATGGAAAAAGCAAGAGAGTTCCAGAAAAACATCGATTTCTGCTTTACTGACTGTGTGGATCACAATAAACTGTGGAAAATTCTGAGAGAGATGGGAATACCAGACCACCTGACCTGCCTCTTGAGAAATCTGTATGCAGGTTAGGAAGCAACAGTTAGAACTGGACATGGAACAACAGACTGGTTCCAAATAGGGAAAGGATTCCATCAAGGCTGTATACTGTCACCCTGCTTATTTAACTTCTATGCAGAATACATCATGAGAAACGCTGGACTGGAAGAAACACAAGCTGGAATCAAGAGGGAGAAGTATCAATAACCTCAGATAGGCCGGGAGAAGTATCAATAACCTCAGATAGGCAGATGACACCATCCTTATGGCAGAAAGTGAAGAGGAACGAAAAAACCTCTTGATGAAAGTGAAAGAGGAGAGTGAAAAAGTTGGCTTAAAGCTCAACATTCAGAAAACAAAGATCATGGTATCCGGTCCCATCACTTCATGGGAAATAGATGGGGAAACAGTGTCAGACTTTATTTTTGGGGGCTCCAAAATCACTGTAGACGGTGACTGCAGCCATGAAATTAAAAGATGCTTACTCCTTGGAAGAAAAGTTATGACCAACCTAGATAGCATATTCAGAAGCAGACACATTACTTTGCCGACTAAGGTCCGTCTAGTCAAGGCTATAGTTTTTCCAGTAGTCATGTATGCATGTGAGAGTTGGACTGTGAAGAAGGCAGAGCGCAGAAGAATTGATGCTTTTGAACTGTGGTGTTGGAGAAGACACTTGAGAGTCCCCTGGAGTGCAAGAAGATCCAAGCAGTCCATTCTGAAGGAGATCAGCCCTGGGATTTCTTTGGAAGGAATGATGCTAAAGCTGAAACTCTAGTACTTTGGCCACCTCATGTGAAGAGTTGACTCACTGGAAAAGGCTTTGATGCTGGAAGGGATTGGGGGCAGGAGGAGAAGGGGATGACAGAGAATGGGATGGCTGGATGGCATCACCGACTCGATGGATTTGAGTCTGAGTGAACTCCGGGAGTTGGTGATGGACAGGGAGGCCTGGCGTACTGCGATTCATGGGGTCGCAGAGAGTCAGACAGGACTGAGTGACTGAACTGAACTGAACTTACCCTTAAAATGGCACAACAGTGTCTAAAGACTAATTATGAGTAACAGTTTAACAGATTATATTCTTTAACTGCATACTCTATTCCAAAACCAAAATTCTGAAGACATCTAGTCTCAGTTCAGTTCAGTCACTCAGTCATGTCCGACTCTTTGCGACCCCATGGACTGCAGCACACCAGGCTTGCCTGTCCATCACCAACTCCCAGAGCCTGCTCAAACTCATATCCATTGAGTCGGTGATGCCATCCAACCATCTCATCTTCTGTCATCCCCTTCTCCTCCTGCCTTCAATATTTCCCAGCATCAGGGTCTTTTCTAAGGAGACAGTTCTTTGCATCAGATGGCCAAAGTATTGGAGCTTCAGCTTCAGCATCAGTCCTTCCAATGAATATTCAGGATTGATATCCTTTAGGACTGACTTATTTGATCTCCTTGCAGTCCAAGGGACTCTCAAGAGTCTTCTCCAAAGGAGAAGGGGATGACAGAGAATGGGATGGCTGGATGGCATCACCGACTCGATGGATTTGAGTCTGAGTGAACTCCGGGAGTTGGTGATGGACAGGGAGGCCTGGCGTACTGCGATTCATGGGGTCGCAGAGAGTCAGACAGGACTGAGTGACTGAACTGAACTGAACTTACCCTTAAAATGGCACAACAGTGTCTAAAGACTAATTATGAGTAACAGTTTAACAGATTATATTCTTTAACTGCATACTCTATTCCAAAACCAAAATTCTGAAGACATCTAGTCTCAGTTCAGTTCAGTCACTCAGTCATGTCCGACTCTTTGCGACCCCATGGACTGCAGCACACCAGGCTTGCCTGTCCATCACCAACTCCCAGAGCCTGCTCAAACTCATATCCATTGAGTCGGTGATGCCATCCAACCATCTCATCTTCTGTCATCCCCTTCTCCTCCTGCCTTCAATATTTCCCAGCATCAGGGTCTTTTCTAAGGAGACAGTTCTTTGCATCAGATGGCCAAAGTATTGGAGCTTCAGCTTCAGCATCAGTCCTTCCAATGAATATTCAGGATTGATATCCTTTAGGACTGACTTATTTGATCTCCTTGCAGTCCAAGGGACTCTCAAGAGTCTTCTCCAGCTTTTGAACCACAGTTCAAAAGCATCAATTCTTTGGCACTCAACTTTCTTTATGAGAACCCTGTGAACAGTATGAAAAGACATCTTAGTTACACAGGAGGAAAATGAGCTCATGCCACACAGGCGCAGGGATGTGGGTATGCGGGCTTATGGTTTGGTGCTTTACAAATACCAACATCAGGTATGAAACTAAGTATGAATGACCCATGTGCTTTGAAAGCAAACTGACAAACTAACAAGATCTGTAAATATGTAAGATTTAGAGTTTGTCTACTGATATGAGGTTTTATTACTGAAAGTATATCATAAATCCTTACAGCAGAAAAGCAATCAACACCATCGTCTGCATCTCTCATGGTAAAAAAACAACTACTGTATATCTTAGAGTACAATGCTTAGCACATGGAAATTCTGAAAATAAAAGTTAAAAACAAAAAAGCATGAACCCTCAAGAGATCTCTATTTCTTCCGTATACAGCAATGAAATACTTCACTAAGACATATAGGAACTGCAAATAAATTAGCAACTTGAAAAACAAAAACAGAAAAAAACAGCTCACAAACTGTACCAGGTCTGCATGGAATAAATGGAAGTTCTGCTGTAGAATTAACACTAACACTTCATTTTTTGACATTTTACCCAGTCACATGAGGCACATGAACATAGATACTTATTCTACATCCTTCACTGAATTTTTAAAACGTTTTGTTTTGAAATGACTTTAGCCTTACCTGGAAGCGGCAAAGACACTACTGATGTTCCTTCACTCAGTTTGCCTTAATGCTGACATTTTACATGGTAACCAGGGCACATTTATTAAAACTATGAACTTGAAATTGGTGTAATACTATCAATGAAGCTAGACTTCATTCAAATTTGCAGCCTTTACAGTAAAGTCTTCCTCCTGTTCCAGGACACATGTCACATTTATTTACCTTGTCTCCTTAGTCTCCTCTGATTGGTGACAATTTCTCAAATCCTTCTGTTTTCCACAACCACAACACATGTGAAGAGCACTCCTGAGGTATTTTGTAGAATGTTCTTCAATTTGTGTCTAGTGTTTTCTCATGGTTAGGCTGGGGTTATGGATTTAGAGGAAGAATACCACAGAAGTGATCAGGTAATACTCCTGTCAACACTAAATGGTGGTAGTAGTTGTTGTTTAGTTGCTAAGCTGTGTTGACTCTTTGTGACCCCATGGACTGCAGCACACCAGGCTTCCCTGTCTTTCATTATCTCCCAAAATTTGCTCAAACTCATGTCCATTGAGTTGGTGATGCCACCCAACCATCTCATCCTCTGTCGTCCCCTTCTCCTCCTGCCTTCAATCTTTCCCAGCATCAGGGTCTTTTCTAGTGAGCCAGTTCTTCGTATCAGGTGGCCAAAGTATTGGAGCTTCAACTTCAGATCAGTCCTTCCAATGAATATTCAAGACTGATTTCCTTTAGGATTGATTGGCTTGATCCTCCTGCAGTTCAAGGGACTCTCAAGAGTCTTCTCCAGCACCACAATTCAAAAGCATCAATTCTTCTTCCAATTAAGATTTCATGACCATAAAACATTGGAGAGAGAAAAATACACACTCTATGCTCTTCCAGACACAGCTATGTAACTTAGAATAACCACTTTGTATAAAAATTTATAAGCATTTTGTAAAGCTGAAGATGCATTTATTTACCTTATGATCCAGGATGTTCACTCCTAGGTTTATCCACTGGCACACACGCTATGGAAACATATATAAGCATAGTAGCACTGCTTCAGTATTGTATTGTAATTAAAAAAAAAAAAGGAAGAGAGACAATCTAATTTTCCAGTGATATAAAATCAGGAGATCTATTTAGAAAATAGGATACTATACAGCAAGGAAATTGAATGACCTAGATCTAAAAATGTTAATATAAATCTTACAAACAACACTGATAGAAAACTAAGCAAAACTCTGAATGTGGCAGTATGTATTTGACACAGAAGAGAAGGCATGAGAGAAAGAAGTGGACTGTAAGCCTGGTGGTGGAATTCAGGCCAGAGCAGCAGCAGGAACTGAGATCAGAGGAGGTGACAAGAGAGGCAGCAGCACCATCTGTGGATCAGAGCAGGAGGCTGCTCCAGGAACCTCCGCATGCGGTTCAGTTGAGTAAGCCCTATTTCCCTCGGGGAGTCTTCCATCACCACTTGGTCAGGCCTCCGTGGACATTTACACCACCAGAAGGAGCTGCGCAGCTCCTTCCTCCATGATCCCGCATCATACGTATGTACTACAGAACTTCCCAGGTCCAGTTTTAATGAACTGTTAGCATTCGCTACAATTGCAAACTCTGAAGTAGGACCACTTACTTCCAGACTTCGGCTTTGACCACTTTGACACTGACCATGGGCAACATACTTACCCTTACTGTGCTTCATACTCCCCTTATCTATAAAGTGAGGAAATGCTGGCATCTGCTAACGGGAGTTGTTGTGAGAATTAAATGAGAAGTTTTAGAATTAGTGCTGTAGCATCTCCGTAAGTGTGAGCTGTTATCACTAGTAACCACAGAGGAGAGGCAGTGGGTTAGAGCGCCTACACCATTGAGCCACTGGGGATACAGAGCCAGACTGCAGCATCAGCAGAAGGGAACGGCTGCAAAGTGAAGAGAAGGCAGGGAATCGCACCCTTCCCCAGGTTCCTGATCCCAGTGGGCACTGACCTAGCCGTTTCCAACATTGATAAGCTCTGAGTATGATAAAGACCGACTGCACTGTGTTTATGAACACAGGCTTTAACAATAATTCTATCAATGCAGTTATAACAAATATTATAGTACTGGAAAGTGGTTAAGGAAATTAACCATAATGACTCACTATTTAAGGTGAAGTTTTTACACTTCCACAGGAATCATTTTTAAGACTTCTGAGAGTTTTAGAAAAAAAAATTTTTTTAACACAGTCACCCTGAGGAGATTACAGATGCAAATGTTGTATAAAGGCTATTGTTGTACTTTGACCACCTTATGCGAAGAGCCGACTCATTGGAAAAGACCCGGATGCTGGGAAAGACTGAGGGTGGGAGGAGAAGGAGGAGACAGAAGATAAGATGGTTGGATGGCATCATCAACTCAATGGACAGGAGTCTGACCAAACTCCAGGTGACAACGAAGGACAGGGATGCCTGGCATGCTGCAGTCCATGGGGTCGCAGAGACAGACACGACTGAGCGGCTGAATAACAATGAAATTCAGCACATGTAACGCTCCTCTCAAAGTCAAACTTAAAAACATGAATGTTTCCTCATTTTCAGTTATGATTTTTAGACTCAATGAGATGAAAAGTTGTTTTCAACTTTGTACAGGGGTAACTGGTCACTCAATACCTCAAGTGCTAGCACTAAGGGGCATTTTATATAACAAATCTTCCTAAGAACATATAACCATATTATAATGTATTACTTCAAAACTACTTTTCCAAAGGAGTGGTTATAAACCTACTCAGGGTTTCAGACAGAAACTTCTAGTATCAATAATAGTAATGATGGTGACAGTGGTGATGATCATCAACCGATAAGGACCTGAGTTAGGTCTTGAATTCTAGCACATTTCACACTTACCCACACTACCTCCCAACAGAGCCATCTGTATGCCAGGCAATGGTACTACTGTACCTCACACTTACAGGTAATTATCCTGTTGCTTGGAGCATGTTCTCAGGTCACCAAGAAGAATAAAGAGTTTTCTCTGATGACCACTTTAGTCCACCTTAAGTGGTCTCAAAGATGGTGTAAGCAAATTAACAGATAGGATTCTGAAGGGCAGAATGGTAAAATTCACATTTCCTTAGCCTTGTAAACCCTTTGAACAAGGGAGACACCTTAACAGCCTGACTCGCAAGACCATCACATTGCTGAATTCCTCTTTATCCCAGTAAATCATAAGTTCTGATATAAAATTAGACTTAAACTCTTCAGCAACCTCAAGATCCCTGGAAAGTGCCATGACACCTCCTTCTGAATCTCTGCATCTTATTCCTCGCTTCTAGTGACTGGCTTTTACAATGCATTTGTTAGGTGTTAGTTCTGTTTTGAATATTTTTATTGTATTGGGGGTAGGAAGCTATGGGGAAGCTGGGCTCTGGGACCTCACCCTGGCTGGACCCCAATCCCAGCTCCTCTCTCACTGACTCAGAGGACTTGGGCAAACGACTGAGTGTCATCAGCCACAACCTCTCATCTGCATGCAGCACAGGCACAACAAAAGTAATGACCTCACAATGTCTCATGGAGAGTTCAGTGAGGTAAATGGTGTACATAAAGCACTAAGCATGAAGCCTGGTGCCGGGTAAGTGCTCGTTAAATATTTACTGTAATGTAGGTATATAGGAATAGTGTAGCAGTTAAAAGCATACATTCTGGAATAAGGGCATTTTGAAATCAAGTCTTGGCTCCACCAACTTCCCCTAATCTTGGGCAAGTTACTTAACTCCACTGAGCCTCAGGGAACCATCTAAAATAGGGGAGAAATATTAATTATGCCATGGTGGTGGTTTAGTCGCTAAGTCGTGTCCGACTCTTGCGACCCCGTGGACGGTAGCCCGCCAGGCTCCTCTGTCCATGGGATTTTCCAGGCAAGGATACTGGAGTGGATTGCCATTTCCTTCTCCAGGGGATCTTCCCGACCCAGGAATCTAACCCAGGTCTCCTGCATTGCAGGCAGATTCTTTACTGACTGAGCTATGAGGGAAGCCCAATTATGCCATGGTAAGAATGAAATACAATTATGAAAACTAAGCATACAGTAAATGTTCAATAAATAGCTACTATGTATGTAAGTGCATACATACACATGCTACCATATACACATTTAAAATACTTGACACTTTTAAAAAAACTGCTTATAATGTAAAAATAATTTTCAATACAGAATAAAGAATTTACAAATGACTTCTAGAAAAATATTTCTCTTATAAGCTTAGTGAGTATAACCAAATCTCATAAATAGCAAAAGTATTAGTATTTTCAGAATAGATGTTAAAACTTAATACAAAAGTATATGGTAATAAAATAACAAGACAAGTTGGACAAATAAAAATTATGCTTCTGTGCACCGTTTTCACATTTTATCAGGGTAAGATATTTTAACAAAAATTTCATCATGGTCTTCATCAGCAAGTCTGCTTGTATATAGTCAGATAGCCAAAAAAAAACTTAAAAAAATCAGCCTTTTTGCAAATAGAACAAAGCAAAAATATAAATACTGATTTTAACAGTATGGCCTTATGATACAGCAGTCCCAGACTGACACTGCAACCCCTAAAACTGAACACTCAACACACACAGACATGGGTGCTTTTAGTTAAATGGGTCTTGCAGAGCTAGTTCCCCAAGAGGCTGGTACCTTGAACCCAAGGAATCTCAGAGGAAACAGAAGTCACATGCCAATCAGTATTTCAGAGAGAATCTAATATGACTATAAATCTGTCATTGTTGGCAACACTGAAGAAACAGGACTGGTTAATAGGAACAACTGAATACCACCCTGCTTCAGGTTTCTCTGTTGCCTATGGTTTAAATAACTCCATACAGAACACGCCGTCAAGGGTCTTGTTGTAAGAGTTACGTGTTCAAAATTATTGATTTCCTTTTACTTCCAAAGAAAACTACAATTTTAAACACAATTCTCTTTGTGAATTGATGCCTTTAAATCTCCCATTTCATTTGGAAATTGTAAAAGAAAGCAAGCAAGCTAAACAGAATCTTAAAGTACCTAAATGGAGTTTAAATAATAACTTGAGTGTCATAAAATTATAACCAGAGGTAAATTTATTCTGCTGAGCTCACTCTAACTTGAGAATGAGTAACCATATGTGGCTGTTGAGGACTGACACTATGGTCTACCAGTTTGCAGAAGGTGATATGACTTTCTATGATCTGTCCTTGTGCTAAATACACCTGCCTCTTGTCTTTCTGTATTCCATTCTCTTCTGAATTATCCTCAACTGCTAAGTAGATAAGACATCATGTTAAGGAAAAAATGGATTTTGGCTCTGAGAATAAAAGCAGTATATTTTTAAAGCATGCATATAAAGATTGGTGAAAACTACTTATGAATTAAATAAAAGAGGAGTGAAGGAAAAATGTAAAACTACAACAAGCATAGCAATCTGTTCTGAGCTGAATGAGTGCCAGTTTGTGGGCCCCGGGGCTCGGTAGGATTTCTCCATACAGTGCCAAACTCCAACAATATTGTTATGGTTAGAAAGGAATTTCTCACAAGAGCTAACAAAGGCAGAAGGTCATAAATAAACCCAGCAGGATTGCCTTGTCAGTTCTCATTATTAGCGCTGCAGGCACTTGCTTTTCTATGGGCTTCTTACAGGTTCATTTAAGTGTAAAAGTTCCTCCTCGAAAATTCAGATACTCACAAATAAAATGGTTCTTAATCTAGCAAAGAAAAATACTTGAAAAGTAAGTAAGAAAACAAGTGAGCAAGTAAATAAATATAAAAAGGACAGAAGCACGGCCAGAGGCAGAGCTCAGCCAGGCTTTCTGAGAACTGAAGCACCTCCACTCCTGGCCTTCGCAGCCAAGCAGTGACCAACAGGATGCTCTGCTTTCTCACCACAATAATAGTCTGCAGAATTCTATCTGGGCAGGAAATGAAGCTGAGCTCCTAAACTGATGCTGACATGTGTTATAAACTGAGGAAAGCACAGCTGTGTGATCATTATTGCAATTATGAAGTGACATCTACTGTTAACTTTATTTTACTGAGGACTTTTAACTAGTAACAAAAAAGGGGGTACAAATCTACTAATGATAGAGATGTTAATTTTTAGCAAGTAAAAAATAGGAATGTATTATTGGGTCTTTAAAGCTAAACATTACCTTTTGCATCAGACAAATCTACATCTTAAGAGCACTAATCAATGCTTCTCAATAAAACAGGAGATTTAGTTTTGTAATATTTAAAAAATGAGATGAACATCTCAATTCTCCCTTAATTCTATGTCCTTGTATTCTAAGAGCTGAGAACATCAAACCTCCAATTATCTCAATACACATATTAATTCAAATGAGAAAAAAAATCTGATAAACTTGATTTCATTTACTACTGACTCAAAACAAAAACAGACTTCAGTAACAGCAATAAAAATACACTACATGGTGTCATTTATTTTCTTTTAAAGCAAAAATATGATAAATATCTTAAAATAATATAAACAAATAAGAAATCAGAAAACAAAAATCCTCAACAGTGCTGCTATTTAAGTTAACCAAATTATAACATTTTGCCATATTTCCTTCTAGTCTTTATTCTAAAGAATGACAAAATAGCGTACCTTTAAGCACACGTATGCAAAATTTTAAAATGCACCAACTGACCTACTTGTCACCCTCTATCAAGAAAATAAACATTTTGCTTCCCTGCTGATTTCCCCTTTTGTAATTTGTGAATTTTTTAATTTAAAAAATTATAAGCATCCTACATCATCCCCTTTAAGAGAATAATTCAAGTTTCCAAGAGCAGAAAGTTGTTCTCAGAGGCTGCTGCTGCTGCTGCTAAGCACTTCAGTCGTGTCCGACTCTGTGCGACCCCACAGACTAGGATGCTGGAAAACCATTTTGTGCAGTCAGTCAGTTACAGAAACTAGGCTATTAGGTGCTGGTGTGTTACAAAGAAAGGTATGTTTGCAGAATTACTTTTCACTGGCTTGCAGCCTCTCATTACCTACGACTCATGATTATTAGTGTCAAGCTGATGTTGAATTGTTCACAGAGAAAAATTCTGTGTTTGCTTTAGATACTGGCAATTGGTCTATGTTCTCAGCATTCATGGAGGATTGCCCTTGACTAGCATAACATTACTGGTCCAAGAAACATGAATAAATGCTAAAAAGAGGGGAGTTTAAATGTCCAAGAGTGCTAAGAAACTAAGACAGGCCTTACTTTACACCGGTGGGGGAAAGTGGGCTTTTCTAGAGAATATTTCTGACGGAGCTAAGCTACTGCATTAACTGTAGCCTATACAAGACATTTGTGGAGTTAAATTTGCAGTGAGCTGCAAATATCAGATTACATGTTTTGATCAGTAACTTTATAACCAAGTCGCCCATGGTTGACAATATTAGGCCATAAAGAGTTCTCAGGAACTTATAACTGAAAATTCTGTAACAGTAAATATCAAGGTTCTCAAATCTGACACCCTTAGGGCATAAGTAGTATATAAAAAACAAAAGGACCTATTTCTAGACTTCAACAGCTAACCCATGCTAGTATTAGCCAAACTAGACTTCATCAATTCTTAAGAGTTGTTGAGGCTCGTTATTTAATATTTCAGGTACAAATGTGTTAGGAGATAAGTAATAAAATGTGGGGCTAGCAAAGTTTGACTCCTTTGGAAGAGAAACACTTAAGATGGACTGTCATGAACTGTACAGAATTTTCAGAAGTAAATGAAGCTTCAGTAAACATTTATTCCTATCCTGCATTTTTATTATACAATGTAAAACCGAGGTCCAGAGAGGCTAAATTAAATTATGCACAGGTTCTATAGACACAGACTACATTAGAATGCAGTTTTCGAGGTTATTCATTAAAACAAAACTGCTGACATTGATATCTGAGGCTTCCCAGGTGACTCAGGGTAAAGAATTTGCCTGCCAATGCAGGTAAACACAAGAGACACAGGTTTGATCCCTAGGGAGAGAAGATTCCCTGGAGAAAGAAATGGCGACCCACTCCAGTACTCTTGCCTGGAAAATGCCATGGACAGAGGAGTCTGGCGGGCTCCAGTCCGTGAGCTGCAAAGAGTCAGACAGGACAGAGCATGCATGCATGCAGGACGACCCCGATAGCTCATTTAAGATTTCAAAGGACAGAGTGTGTGTGTCTGTGCACACGAGTGTGTTACTCTTCATGAGAGCACACTATATCTACTTGAGCACATCTTCTAATAGTTATTATTCCACATTATGTATCTAGGGACATGCCTCTATCTCAAAATCCGTTTCACTCAGCAATAAAGATACGACTTTGTAAGTGTTAAAAAGAACAACAACATGCAAAACCATGTAGCAAAGACGTCCCAGGATGCACAACAGTAGGACAGTTTCATAGGTTCTTTGGTGATTTAAAACAAATCTTTTATTTTCTAATTTCTATCTTTTGCTGAGCCTCACAGGATGTTTTCTCTAGTTAGCCAATTTTTTTGTTCACTCCATCTCCTTGTGGGTGAATCACAATAGCTGACAGACTCAAGTTCATAAACCAAGAATCATAAAGTGGCACCTCAGAGAGCAACTCCCTCCCACAGCCACATACAGAAAGCATATACATGTCCTCTTCCCTTGTGACCTAATCTGGGCAGGATGTCTGCCTCTAACATGGCAAAGGAATGCATGACTACATTTAGAGGGAATCCAAACAGTAATAAAATAAATGTTTGGGGCTTCCCTGGTGGTTCAGTGGTAAAGAATCTGCCTGCCAATGCAGGAGACTTGGGTTCGATCTCTGGATCAGGAAGATCCCCTGGAAGGAAATGGCAACCCACTCCATTTTGCGTGGGAAATCTAATGGACAGAGGTGCCTGGTGGCCTACAGTCCATGGGGCACAGAGAGGCAGAAATGATTGCGTGAACAAACAACAACATTTTTTATCACATAAACTGATAAAGCCAACTGATTTTTTTTCATTCTGGCTACTGATTACCATAGGTGCCATAGAAGAGGAGCAAATTGTGAAGACAGACTGTTTTGTGAAATCATAATCCATGAAGTATACCATCTGTGATCTAGCACAGTTCTCAACTTGCAGTGGATCCCCAGTGCAATCTGATAAGGTGAACAGTTTATTTTATAGAGTTCTGAGTTCTGAAGTATCTATAATTGTTTTAGGTCTTAAACATATGGGATACAGTACAAACTGAAATTAAATTCCTGAGAACAGTGAAATTAACTGAATTTATGGAAAAGCTGGCCACATATTACATCTAGTAGATGTACAATTACATCTAGTAGAACAGAAGGACAGGACGAAAAGGGGGAAGGAGAGAGCAAAAGACAATGAGAGAAAGTAACAAGGACAGGAAAATAGAAAACACAGGGTAACATGAATAGTAAGTGTTTAAGCAGTTTCTGGGTGAACAAAATGAGTAGACCCATGACTATATATGCAAAATAAAGCAAACAAAGGAGAGAAACTTGGGGCAGACCTGGCAAATAATAAATACTATTAAAGATCTTAACCTTACATTGGGTAAGCTAAACATCAGGGAAAACCTGACATATACATTTGGACAGGAAGCGTCTTTGTGAAAAGAAAAAAAAAAAAAAACACTTCCGCACAGATGTAGCCCCTAGTCCATGGTGCCTCCGTGGAAGAAAACTGAGCCTCTTCCTCAGGTCTTGGGAGGTGGGTTGGGGGCACTCTGTCTTAGCAGAGTGCATCAGCCTGATTCAACCTAATTATTTTAAAAGTACTTTTATCATTTTAAAAAGTTATTTTCTATTTTTAAAAGTAGTTGCTGGAAAGAACCAGCAGTTAGAAGCTCGGGCTTTGTGGGCTGACCCTGGTTCACTTCGTATTTCATGCACACGGGAAGTTGTTCTGGTCATTAGAATCAAGATTTTCTCATTTTGATATTTAATATTACGTACTTTAAAATTAGTATCTATTACTTAATGTCAGGAGACAATTTAAAACTCTTAGATTATATACAGTCCTCAGAAAATGTATATATACAAGAAAATATAACATATACATATATATATAATAAAATACATACGGAGGAACAGTTAAAACAAAATTGAAAAGAACAACTGTAATTTCCCTTTCTTCTGATATTCTTAGTAGGTAACTGGTGAACTACTGCCTTTCAATGCAAAAGAAAAAATACTCTCTTATGTGACACCCATCACTTCTAAAATTTCTTTTAATAGTTACATGAAAAAGTAAAATCTGACGTTGATATAAACTCCTTGAATAAGGTATGTGTTCTCTTTGCACAAAACTTTTAACATTTTAAGACTGTTTTCTGTAGTGATACTAAATAAAGAATGGATTACCCTTGGTGCCCGTGGACTCTGAAGTATCATTGATGTTCATTCAGGACAACAGTAATCCTGGGAGGGGACTGAGAAGTAAATGGAATGATTATGCAAAAGGGACAAAGAGTACTTCCAGGGCTCTGGTGGGGTTTTTCGTACTGACTGTGTATTGATTACGTATGTGTTCACTTTAGGAAACACATTGAGCTGCAAACTTAAAATTTTTGCACTTTTTTGTACTTCTGCTATACTTCCACAATATTGACATTAAAAAAACTGACTTCAAGATAACAACCACAGTCATTTGTCGTGACACTGGGGATAAAGGCAACAACACCCACCACCACCACAACAAATCACCCATCTCTGGACTCCTGCCCGTCCTCTCTCATCCTGATAGGTTAGCACCGACATGTGCCAAACTCTTTTTTCAGCATTCTCCCTGAATATATGACCTGCTTTCAGAAAAGCAAGAGTCCAATTTAAATGGAAGTTCCTATGGGTAGGTAATGGTTTGACCCCTGACCCCACCACCACAATTGTTCCATTTCTCTAATGATTTCCCTGCAGGGTTCATTTACCAGTTCTGGGTCAAAGACCAACATGCCATGAAGCCAAAGACTGACACAAGCAATGCTTGATGTATCTGGAAATAACTACAACATAAAGGCACATTTCATCAATTAAAGTTGGTTTTCGAATTTAAATAAAAGGAAGTATAAATCAAAATCAACCGTATTTACACTAGCCAATTCACAGGTATATAAGTAGTGAATGGTACATCCCAATTAAGGTACAGAATCGATAATACCCAAAGTCAAAGTAGTTCTAGCTTAAAAGAACTTTTTTCCCCTTTATTACCTTTAGTATTATTATATTTGAGAGCATTTTCTATTTGTCTCATATTTTCCTTTAAATTTTCATTAATCTGAATTTCTTTTAACTTGCTACACTGCATGACTTTAGCATGGTTACAATGGATTAGACAGCGACTTAGAAATATAAATTTCCCCAAATACGACAAAAGCTGCTTCATAATCTTTTTGCTTAAATACGACTTTATACATTTCAGATATGAAAGTAGAACTACTTGCAAATAATAATTTCTTTGTTAGTTTAAACAAACTACTTCAGTAGAGAATGTGTTAAAGTTGGTGCAAAGGCTATTGTTGGACTTGATGACAGAGTAATTATTCAGAACTGAATTCAGTTCTCAATTTAAAAAGACCCAAAAGACATGTAATTCCCTCTAATGTTTATTTGTACAGAAAAGGAAAGAAAGGGAGAAGACACCAAAAAGAAGCAGTGGGTGATAAAGAGGAGAGAGACTTCAAGGTAAAAGAGGAAGAGAGAGGGAAAAAGAGAAAGACAAGGTTCTAGTCAAAGACTGGGGATTACACTAAAAAGGCAGAGACTTGAGAAATAGCCCTAAGTATGTTTCATTCCGGTGAGTCAGGTGATGATGTGGGGATAACGGGGCATGATACTCTTCAGCCTAACAGTTGCTAGGGAAGCATCTGGAAGACTTTTCTATGAATCCAGCCAGCATTGAACATTTGCCACTTGACTAACTTTGAATTGGATTACAAGGACTCATGACCGAGGAGGTCTGGAAGGGTAAAAATTAAACAAAAGTCTTCACTGTGTACAACAATATATTCCAAACACAGAAGAAATGTTACAAAGAAGGTTTACACATAATTAGAAAAACAATACAGACTCTAAATGTTATCTTTTGCTCTTTAGTATTACAAGTAGACACTGCTAAACAAGCTTTCTTAAGAAATGGGCTTTAGATTCTCAATGTTATAAATACAAGAAAAACAGTTAATGCTGTTGAATGTTATGTAAAGTTACCTTAAAGAGCAAAGTAAATGCCCAGGCTTAGACATCTTCCTTTAATCACACAAGTTAAACTAATCTACCTCAAGAAAAACTTTACTGATCAAATGAGGGGCTGACAAGCAGAAGCACAGAAGAAAAATCACAGAGGTTCTACCAAAAAAAGCTGACAATGGGAGAAGAATCCAGCCCAACAGGTACGGAAGTTTACTGCATAATAACGGAGCATGGAGAACAACATGAAATGCTGTGGAAATGCATGTGTCTGGCTATCTGTTACTACAGAACCATCTGATACTACAGAACCTTCACATTATGTAACCATCTGACACTCTGAGGCCATGCTCACAAAGCGACCTCTTCCTGTGTGGCTCTGTCACCAGGAAGACCACTGCCTTGCCAACTAGCGTGGCCAGTGAGTCTTCTTCAGAGACAGTTCAACCATCTCTTGGTATCCTTCTGATAAAGTTGCTTTCTGAGCCTTACAGAATAGAGAATCAGATCCTGGACTTAAGCACATTTGCTAAAGTAGTGTCATTCTGTGATGAATCACAAAGAATTGTAATTCTCTGGTAACACTTCGGTCATTTGAAAGTTCTACAAGGAAGAGGCTGTTAGGTCTGCCCACCACTATTAATTCCACACATGTGTGCAGGTGAAGTTGCTTCAGTCAGGTCTGACTCTTTGTGACCCTATCGACCTTAGCCCGCCAGGCTCCTCTGTCCATGGGATTCTCCAGGCAAGAATACTGGAGTGAGTTGCCATACCCTCCTCCAGGGGATGTTCCTGACCCAGGGATTGAACCCTCTTTATCTCCTGCATTTACCACCAACGCCACCTGGGAAGCCCATACATAAACAAACATTATAATTAGGAAATTTGACTTAGATGTACATTTAATGAGAGTTTCACATTTTATACATATTTTATAACTCATGTTTAACTCACGAACACCTGGTAAGTTAATATATTGTTCTTCCACAGAATCACCTCTCACAGTAGTTAATACCGAATTCAATCCAGTTTGCATTAGATGAATCACTAACAGCATCCGTTCCGTTCCGTTCAGTCGCTCAGTCGTGTCTGACTCTTTGCGACCCCATGAATCACAGCACGCCAGGCCTCCCTGTCCATCACCAACTCCTGGAATTCACTCAGACTCATGTCCATTGAGTCCGTGATGCCATCCAGCCATCTCATCCTTGGTCGTCCCCTTCTCCTCCTGCCCCCAATCCCTCCCAGCACCACAGTCTTTTCCAATGAGTCAACTCTTCGCATGAGGTGGCCAAAGTACTGGAGTTTCAGCTTTAGCATCATTCCTTCCAGTGAACACCCAGGACTCATCTCCTTTAGGATGGACTGGTTGATCTCCTTGCAGTCCAAGGGACTCTCAAGAGTCTTCTCCAACACCACAGTTCAAAAGCATCAATTCTTTGGCGCTCAGCCTTCTTCACAGTCCAACTCTCACATTCATACATGACCACAGGAGAAACCATAGCCTTGACTAGACGGACCTTAGTCAGCAAAGTAATGTCTCTGCTTTTGAATATACTATCTAGGTTGGTCATAACTTTTCTTCCAAGGAGTAAGAGTCTTTTAATTTCATGGCTGCAGTCACCATCTGGAGTGATTTTGGAGTCCAAAAAAATAAAGTCTGACACTGTTTCTACTGTTTCCCCATCTATTTCCCATGAAGTGATGGGACCAGATGCCATGATCTTCATTTTCTGAATGTTGAGCTTTAAGCCAACTTTTTCACTCTCCTCTTTCACTTTCAACAAGAGGCTTTTTAGCTCCTCTTCACTTTCTGCCATAAGGGTGGTGTCATCTGATATCTGAGGTGATTGATATTTCTCCCGGCAATCTTGATTCCAGCTTGTGTTTCTTCCAATCCGGCGTTTCTCATGATGCATACAAGTTAAAAAGCAGGGTGACAATATACAGCCTTGACGTACTCCTTTTCCTATTTGGAACCAGTCTGTTGTTCCATGTCCAGTTCTAACTGTTGCTTCCTGACCTGCATACAGATTTCTCAAGAGGCAGGTTAGGATAGCATACTCAACAAAAAAAATCTCTGACAGAGAGCAAAATGGCCCTTAAAATAAGCATCTTGGTGGCATGGGAAAAGTACTGGCTTTTTATTACTAACTACATTTCCTCTAGTATCAGCTATCTAATCTCTGAGCTTATTTCTTCGTTTGTAAAAGTGGCATTATACCACCTGCCTCTTATGTGCTGTAAAGTACTTTTCAAAGTATCTTATATTTACTTGTTGTTAGTAAATCTGTCCTGAAGCATTTGAGTATAATCTGTTAAGATGGAAAACAGGAAGAGCTGCCATATGGAATATTCTCTATATTCTTCAAATCCTAGAGCAAGGATATCTGTTTGATCCCATCCACTCTTCTTCTGTGGAGAAGGAAATGGCAACCCACTCCAGTATTCTTGCCTGGAGAATCCCATAGACAGAGGAGCCTGGCAGGCTACAGGGCGTCGCAAGAGTTGGACATGACTTGGTGACTAAACCACCACTCTTGTTCTGAAATAAGACTTCTTTAAAAATATATTTTAAAACATTATCAGAAATACAGAAGGAACAAGACGACAGAGTCCTGACTAGACCACTGTTAGAACTTTCCCTTGGCACCCCGACTTTACATACTTTCTACGGGAAGTTTAAAAGCTCTGTAACCAAACTCATGTCAACAGTAATTTACAATTCACAGAAGAAAAAACAGAAATGGAGTTAAGCACAATAGCAACAGAAAGCAAAAGCAATCACCCAACGCTGTAGTGCTGTACTTGGAAAAGGAGAGTCAGCTTATCACAACTGCTTTGTCAAACCTTTGGCTACTCCAGAGAGCGGCAGTAAACACGGCCTATCCTTAGCTCCTTTCATTTTCTTTTCTCACTGCAAACTCAGTGTTTATTAGCTGCTGGAAAATTTTACTATGATGTCTTTCTCATAAAAATATTTTTTCACCTACAACATGCTGCTGACTTGGGAAGACTATAGCATAGACACTTCAATTTAATTCTCCTTAATTGAGTGGTGTGAAAAACAAATACAAATTTTCTGTGTTATGAAAAAGTACAGAAAGGGTTTAGTCACCTATCCCTTAAATTTCTGGACCATCATTTAAGGACTGGCACAGAGTTGACACTTTAAATATATGAATTAGGGTCACCAGATAAGATATAGGAACCAAGTTAAATTCATATTTCAGATAAAAAACAAATAATTTGTTAATATTAAGTATATGCCATGGAATATTTGGGACATATTTATATGAAATACTAAAAAGTTATCCATTTAACTGGTGAACTATATTTATTTTTTTAATCTGGAAATCCTCAATGGAAAGATGGAAAAGTCATAATTCATGAGCTCAGTGTCCAGATCCACTATCAGCTGTCTGACGTTGAGCGGGTGACTTAGACCCTTGGCGCTTCTGTGTTACTCACTATGGAACAGACATACCCACCACAGCTCCCTTGCCGGGCTCATATGAGACTCAGCAGCAACAAACAGCGCTTCTATCTGCCAGTGCCACTGAAAGTGCCTTTCAAAACTAATTCACTTAATTTTCACAACTTTTGAGGTATTTATTATTATAATTCCCATTTAACATTTTACTGCCATATATTCTTATTACTCAAAGAGCTAACAATGTAAATTCAAACGCAACCAGGCTCCAGAGTCTTTGCTCTTAATTTGCCATTATAAAAATAAAAATGATAACATGTATGCAAAAAGATAGAAAACAGGAGATGTTCTTAATACTGTTAAATAATTAGAAGGAATTAAGCTACGGTAGAAATAAACATGATGATCTACGCTGAGGAGCAGCTGGAGTAAAGAGCGCTGGGAGGAGGGCGCAAGCCCACCACCCTCTGCTGTCCACAGGCTTGCCACGGCACAGAAGGCGGGGTTGCTCCCCTCTGTACCATTTTTCAGGAAGGCTAAAAATGAAAAAGACCAGCAGCTCCATGGGAAAGAAGCTGTAAAAGATCATTTATGAGTTAACTAACCATAGATGGACAAAATTAACCTTGGTGTGGACAAGGGATTTGTTGAGATGGAAAGGAAGGACACATAGCTCAGAGAAGCGCAAATTAGCAGGGGGTTAAGGACTGAATCAAAAATGTGTAAAATAAGCCGTAAGTAGATATTTATTACCATCTCAAGATTGTGACTCTGCTAAGGCAGTATGTGAGGACTCCTGAAAGTGACGAGGAAATGAGAGAAATGGAAAAGTATTTCAGATTTTGTTCTAAAGATAATAAAATGCTTTAAAAAATAAATTTAAAATTGTATTTGTAATTAATTTGAAACTTTCATTTGTGTGAATTTGTTTTTAATGAAAAGTGTTATTTAAGAAAAATTACTGTTGAAGTCACTGAGTATTAGAAAATGACTTTTTTTCCTTTCAGTGACTATAGATCTTAAATTTTTACATTTATTAATCAAAGTATGTAATATTTGAGTTCATACAGAGAGAGTATTCAATAAATAATTCACTTACTCTTGATACTTACCCACTCTTAAAAGATTTTTACATATGCACATTATACACTAGTATAAAGCAAAAACTGAATCTTCTCTGCTTTAATGTTACATTTGTTTATGAATCCAAAGCTGAGATGTACTACACATAATATACTTTAGGAACTGTTTTCACCATCTGATGGGCTGTCTTTGCAGATGTGAACTTATCCGTGTTCTGTTTAGTGTTAGTATCTAGACAAGGAGTTGGCAGCAAAGTTCCTGTTTCTCTAATTACATTCTTTTCCAAAAGTTCACCCTGCCTGGGTGTCCAGGTAATTGCAATTAAGTCAGGAATCTGGTAATTAGAAATTCAAGTGCCCTGCCAGGAACAATACACGTCCTCTTGACTGCTGCCCACAGACCTAATTCACTTGGAAAGGACAGACACTGATGTGAAGTGGCAGTGTAGATGTTGATTAAGCAACAAGCACTGAAATAAATTTCTCCTTTCATTGCTCTCCCTCAAACCAAATGCATTATATCTCATTTAAACCCCTGCAAAGCATTTTGTGAATTTGGAAATATGTAGTCAAAAATCAGAATCACTGATTCTCAAAAAAAGTTCTTTCACAAAATCTTCCCAAGATAGGAAGCAGATTCCCAGGCTACCACTTGCAGTCAGGCAGCAGTCAGGGAGACAGGAATCACCTGCATTGTGCTCTTCAGTATACCCCAGGCTTTGCACAGGGCCCAGCCCACTGAAAGCAATTCACAAATGTTGAGTGAATGAGTCTCAGAGCTCGCCAACACTCTATCAAACTTTTTGTAAAATTCAAGAATCAAGATTTCTTTAACTTACCAACTGACTAATTTCCATTACTCAGACTCTATCTGCAACAAATCTCATATTTTATACTATTCCGTATTTGCAAACAAATTCACTATGCAATGAAAGTTTATGGCAATAAAGCAAAGAACAAATACGTAACTCAAACTATTTCTTTAAGAAGCAATGAATTGACTGGGCTGATTATTTTGTCAAACTATTTTCTAGCTAATGTAGTCATTTCACCAGTTTCTTTTATTTCTGACATGATGTAAATCTATTATATAACAAGCTGCTATAAATAATGTAAAATTTTCATTTATATATTAATTTACTATTTTCCAAGCACTTTCATATTTTCTTATTTAATTCTAAAAAACTGAAGACATCCAACTAATCAATATATCTTCTCCAAATCCAGTTTTTCTTATGTCAAGAGATCCTGTTGACAAATGAATTTTTTTTAAAAACCCATTTCCAAGCTGTAGTGCCTTTGGTTACATCTATCTTATCATGCTAAAACATGATGAAACATCTAGGCAAGCAAAGCCCTCCAATCTGCTCTCCCACAAAAGTCATTCACCCCAGCCAAATCCGTCTATTCTTCCTGTCTGTCCGTGATGCTTCTCCAATGGCCCCAACTCAAGTGTACTTTAAGGCCATAGCATCCTCACCACATGGCACCTCCCTGCCCATGGTGCCCTGTTGTGTCATAACCAGTCGGCACTTGACATGGGTTTTACCACCCCATCTCTCCAACTGCTCGGGACAGTCAATGATGGCTATAAAAAGTCTCACATCCTTAATGCCCAACAATGAGTGAACACAACAAGAACCCATGTGTAACAGCTGCCTTCTCTCTGATCGTGAGGCTGGCTCTTATTAAACATGCCATCCAAAAAGGTGGCCTTCAGAGTGGTGGGAAATGAAAGCCAAGTCTAGAACAGAGAAAGCAGTGCAAGGAACAGATGCTGACAATATTTCAGAGAAAAGCTTGGTGTCATCCAAGGAGACATCTGAATCTGTCTTAACTCCCTAACCCTACTGGAGGGGTTGGTGTACATGGAGCCTTGGCAGTAGCTGGAACAATCTTTGTCACTTTAGCTTGTCTCTAAGTAGTATTCGTCTTGTCATACTAGGCCCATTGCTTTTCTTAAGTGCTATACAGCTCATCTTGTGGCTACACACAATTGCAAAAAGGTATGAATCTGTAAAATACTCCACTGAAACTCAAAAAGTTCTGCAAAAGCAGCAAAATTAATTAGCAATTTTTATGCCAACATTAGTAATTCCTCTCTAATGCTAGAAAGTCATCCTATTCTAGTTATGATGGGTGTTGTTGCCATCATCAACTACCTATCTAAATAGAATCCTTCTAATTTTTACTTGATTCTAGAATAAGTGCAGTAAATATTACTTTTTAATATTTATTGTTGGCTGTGCTGTATCCTCACTGGTACATGAAGGTTTTTTCTAGCTGTGGCAAGCAGAGGCTACTCTCCAGTTGCAATGTGTGGGCTTCTCACTCCAGTGGCTTGTGCTGTGGAGCAGAGCTTTAGGGCATACAGGCTTAGCTGCCCTGTAGGCATGTGGATCTTCCCTGCGTTGGCAAAGTAAAAGTGAAAATGAAACTGAAAGTCACTCAGTCGTGTCCAACTCTTTGTGACCCCATGGACAGTCCATGGAATTCTCCAGGCCAGAATACTGGAGGGGGTAGCCTTTCCCTTTTCCAGGGGATCTTTCCAACCCAGGGATCAAACCCAGGTCTCCTGCATAGCAGGTGAATTCTTTACCGACTGAGCCACCAAGGGAAGCCCAAGAATACTGGAGTGGGTGGTCTATCACTTCTCTAGGGGATCTTCCCAACCCAGGAATAAAACCAGGGTCTCCTGAACTGCAGGCGGATTCTTTACCAGCTGAGCTACCAGGGTTGGTAGGTGGATTCTTAATCACTGGATCACCAAGGAAGTCCAATATTTATTACTTTTTAAAAGTAAAGTTTGGACTCTGTGGGAGAGGGCAAGGGTGGGATGATTTGGGAGAATGGCATTGAAACATGTATTTATCATATGTGAAATGAATCGCCTGTCCAGGCTCGATGCATGGTACAGGATGCTCGGGGCTGGTGCACTGGGATGACCCAGAGGGATGGGATGGGGAGGGAGGGGGGAAGGGGGAACACGTGTACACCCGTGGCAGATTCATGTCGATATATGGCAAAACCAATACAATACTGTAAAGTAATTAGCCTCCAATTAAATAAATTTATGCTGGGAGGGATTGGGGGCAGGAGGAGAAAGGGATGACCGAGGATGAGATGGCTGGATGGCATCACAGACTCAATGGACGTGAGTCTGAGTAAACTCCGGGAGTTGGTGATGGACAGGGAGGCCTGGCGTGCTGCGATTCATGGGGTCGCAAAGAGTCGGACACGACTGCGTGACTGAACTGAACTGAACTGATATTAAAGTAAAAATTAAAAAAAAAAGTTTTGTCACATTTCCAAAGTAACTTTAAAACATCATTATATTTGCTTCACTTATGCCAGTTTAAATTTTTGGCTCAAGAGAATTCCTCTATCAAAAGGACTCAAATCAAGTGACTAAAATCCGACTTAAAATATATCATTTTTTTCTAAAGGAATTTTGAAGGAAGCAGGTATGGTCAAAGATAAATTAAAAATATCTTTATGTGGTTACATAATGT
Organism: Aepyceros melampus; assembly: GCA_006408695.1. Taxonomy (NCBI): domain Eukaryota; kingdom Metazoa; phylum Chordata; class Mammalia; order Artiodactyla; family Bovidae; genus Aepyceros; species Aepyceros melampus. Next base: position 25,466 of record SJXQ01008954.1, on the reverse strand, counting down.
TAGTAGGATAAGTTAAGATTGATTTAAAAAAAAGGAAAAAGGTAGTTTGTATTTTTTATACATCACATCTGGGCCTGATCCATAGAATTCATAGGAGAAAAGACAGTGATTTTTTAAAAATTAAAACTTGATCTTTGCAAGCCAAAGTTTCTTATTCACTTTAAAAATGACTAGTCAAATTTGACTGTCAAAACATTTTTATTTAATAGTGAATGAATTTTTTTCCCCTTAGTAGAGTTAGCTGGAGAAGGAAATGGCAGCCCACTCCAGTGTTCTTGCCTGGAGAATCCCAGGGATGGGAGAGTCTGGTGGGCTGCCGTCTATGGGGTCGCACAGAGTCGGACACGACTGAAGCGACTTAGCAGCAGCAGCAACAACAGTAGAGTTAGCAGCGCAAGTCTATTACACTAACCAGAATCGCCACACTTGGTTTTCTAATATCAGCACACCTGTGAAGATCCTTGAGATCATAACCAAGCATATCCACTGGAAGAAGAAATTGCAGTAATCAAAACCTTGCAACAGAAGCACTGCAAGCAGCCATGCAGCGCCTTCTCCACCTGTCTCAGAGCACATCAGCTGCACAGCAGGAGTCCACAAGAAGAGACTACTCCTGCTCTACCGCAAAGCCTCAGGAGCTAACGATATGAGAAATAAAGCTGCTGTTATGATGGATCACCCTGTTAAAGGTGCTCACTGTTTATTTTCAACATTGTCAGTCAAACATGTTCTATTATACCCCACTTTCATTTCCTCAGAACTGCATTTAAGAAAAAATTCACATTAAAGATACTTTGAGTACATGCAGACAAAACCTTCTCATCCCTAAGATCTGACAGCAAATGTGAATGAATCCATACCTGTGGTAGGCAGAATTCTGGATGGCCCCTAAGATTCTTAGTGCTTAGCGTAGGTACTCTGTATCATTCCCTCCCCTGGAGAGAGACTGTGAATGTGGCAAATACATTCCACGCTATGTTACTTTACAGGGCAGAAGGGATTCTGCAGATGTACCTAAGGTCCCTAAGCAACTGACTCTGAATTATCAAAGATTATCTTCGGTGGGCCTGACTTAATCAGGCAACTCTTTAAGAGATGTGGGAGAGATTTGACACAACTCTCCTGGCAGCAAAATGCTGTGCAGAGGGCCATGTGATGGGAGAATGGTTCATGACTGGCAAGACAATGGGGACTTCAGAGTCAGAGCTACAAGAAAGTGACTTCTGTCAACAGTGAGCCTGGAGAAAGACCTACAGCTTAGATGAGACCTCAGCCCCAGCAATACCTCAGTGTCGACCCTGTGAGATGCTGGGCAGAGCACCTCAGAACTGTATGGCTGGCCCATGGAAACTGAGACAGATCTGTGGTAAGTTGTTATTTGGCTATAGAAAACTAATACAATACCAATTTTTCTTTCCTTTCAAATCTAACCAGAGGGCACCTGTAAGAATTTTTAAATTTTACTTTTTAAAAAAGTTTGTTTCCTATCCTCATCAAGAGTGTTATATAAGTTTAAGAAAGACAAAAGATTACAAGGAGATATTACACTGACACTAAAGCCTTGAAACTTAAGGTGAACTATTTACATTAACGTTTTTGTCTCAAAGCAAAAATTTACATGACAGAGACAGGAAAAAAAAAAAACAACACTGCCTTACTGGCAAGAAGAAAAATCAAGACCATAAAATAAGATATGTGAACTGACCTCTTATCTTTTTAGTGGTGCATTACTGAGGACCTGGCTGGATGCAGAAGGAAAAGTAATTCTATGTTCCTTTTCAAGGAAATGAACCAGTAGTTGTAAAAGAGACCTCAAAGGGAAAGCAGTGTCCGTGCCCCAGGTCCCCAGAGTAGAAACTTGAGGCGCTCGCTGGATATATTAACAAAGCCTTCATACCTCCTGACATCGGTGCAGAGTTGTAGAGGGAGGAGGCCGCCCTCCAGCCTTTCTACCTATGGCTCTCGAGGTGCCTGATTCCTAACAGTGCCGTGTCTCCCTTAAGTGTGCTTATGCTACATGCTTCTCCAGTTGTCAAACTTAATGGAATATGGAACCAATTAATGCATTCAAGTGAAAAGAGGGGAGGTGGAAAAAACTCTACTAAAGCTGAATGAATTGCTAAAAAATCACTGTAGAATTAGGTACGACTGAGACAACTGTAAGACGTAAGATGGATGGAGAGAGAGGTACATATAAATACATCTTGTGTTAAAATGAAATGTATTTTTCAATGATTTGTTTTAACCAGCTTGAGCACCCACACTTATACTAGTAACCTCTAGAAAGCAGGCGTATGCGATGGTTCTTTACCCCTTCATGGATAGCGTACACAACTATTTTCCATATATCTTGCTCATTAGGCAGAAATCATCTCCACAGGCATAAAAGAAAAAGCCCCATATTAGGAGCAAAGAGATTCTAGAGCTAGTGGGTCTAATGTCCTCACATGAGTCTCATCTGCTACCTTTATAACAAAACAGAAATGAACTATATAATAATGTCTCCTGTGGCAATAATTCTATAATATTCTAAATTTTATAAAATAATATAATCACATTATTTAAAAAACATTATAATTCACCATCATTTAAAAAAAACCCTTCAACTGGATGGTAAGGATATTAAAGGATGCTAAGGAAATTTAAGAAAGTTTATGTTGTCTCATGTTACAATTCTCAGTTAAAAAAGAGCATTTCCATGGGGAAGAACTTAAATCTAAGGTAAAGAATGGTGACATGACAACTGTGTAAAAAAGAATAATTTCAAACTTACAGTGAGACACATTACATCAAATGAACAACAACAACAAAAGCCATAAACATGATTTTTTTTTCTGACTACATTAAACAAAGCAAAACCTTTTAAATGGAGAACTTTAAAGAATCACTTTCACATTCAAGTGATGATAATTATAGCCAAGATTCAAGCACAATATCTCAGGATTGAATAACTGCCTACCAGGAAGGAGAAACAATAAACTGCTAGTAATTTTTAAAAAGAAGTACAAATTAAATCAGTTTGTATACTACTCTTTTTATACTACTGACAAGAAGAAAAGTCAAGATACCACATCTCCAGAGTGCTGCTTCCATCATTCATTATTGAGATGAAGGTAATAATAAGTAAAGCATGAAATTTTAAGTTAGTGCACCTAAAGCTTGAAAACACGGCCCTTCAGTGCTGCTCTTTGTTCAAAAGCTGCTGTTTGTTCCCGATTCTGTCCATTTAATTGCATCTTTTCCTTTATAACTTCCACTAAGCCTTACAAGATGTTCTTAATCTTCTTAATCTTAGAAGCAATCCTTAATATTTTATCTGTCTCAAAGAGTTAGATAGTTATGAGTTTACTTGGGAATTCCAAGAAAGAGACTGAATAAAAACATCCATGAGGAAACTTTACTTTGAGAAGGAATGTGCAAAAGAGGTGTCAATTACACTGGGCAAAAGTGATGGGCTCCAACAAAACTTGAGTAGCAGAGTATAGCATCTGTCTGCAGTTGACATCCATTCCAATAGGTTGCTTTATTCTAGACAGATCCATTACCATTCAATAACTTGGCTGAAAGCTGTTCCCTGATAAATTGTGCTCTACTAGCTGAGTCACACAGGCTCTGAGAAGCTGAACAGTCTGGAGATAACTCAACAATATATAAGGTCATTTTCTGTTTTACAAAAACTACAACTTCTGCTATTCAACCTGTATTCTTGGTGCTTCATCTACAAGACAAAATAGCACAGCTGAGGACAACATTCTACCACATCATGATCTGGTAAAGCAGAGTGTGTCTGAAAGCCTACAATGTGGGAAGGCCTCAGCCTTCAGCTTCCAACAGTTTTCACAAACTGCTGGTCTGCCTGCATTCTCACAATAATTACCTACTTATTAAATGCACAAAGCTAAAATGAAGTAAAACACTAACAACAAATCATATAAATAAGTATGCAGATTACAGTGGAGCATTTTTATATACTTTAGTTAAGACTACACGTGGGTGTGACAAAGGGAAATGATACAAAAAGGAAAACACCCTCTTTCATAAATTCTTTTTCCATAAAAATACCAATAACTAAGTGTACAACATGTAAAAAATGTATCACTGGCTGCCTTCAATCCTGTCACTCAAGAATTAGTCAGACACTCTCTCATCAATTATATTATTACATTTTGCTAGTATTACAAACATTCTTTTTTGTTTGTTTTCCGTTCTTGCCTTCCTCCACCTGCATTTACTGAAAAATATGCAGAAACAAGAAATCTAGATACTTCTAAGCTAACATTCAAAAGATAAAAAACATGCAACTTGGAATAGCTGCATACTGCATTTCGGTATAACCTAAAATACAGTATGAATTTACGAGGTTACAAATCACAAATACTGTCATCTCAAATAAAAACAATTTCTTTAACAAATGTTTTTTGCTTAATATGAGAATCTATTATAATATCTCCTTCCAATTATTATTTACTGAACTCTAAAAGGCACCTTTTGTTCATATTTAGATTGATAAAGCAAGCTGCCTGGATCTAGTTTCGTTGTGCTCATTTCTATCTGCTTGCTTTAGTTTAAGGCACATTTTCCTTTATTTCACTTTTCCACAAGCCATAAAAAAAACTCATTTCTAATTCATCCGTTCGTTCAGCTTAACCTCTCTTCTCAGCAATTAAAGCACTCTGCGCATCCCTCATCTATCACACAGCCAGCTAAATAATGCATTGCGTCCCCCGCTCATCTTTTATCATCCCAAATGACAGGTATTAGCATATCTCCCCAGTCAATTACAGTGCAGCAGAATAATCACAGCATAATTGGGCGAAAGCCACTCTAATCACCAGCCCTGCAAACTCGCAGAATAAAAACTGAGTGGCAGTTCAGACAGGCCTTGCTCTTGTCCATGACTCTAGCCAACAAGCCTGGCAGATCTCCATTTCCTTCCTTTTCAAACTTATCCTTTAGGGAGGTCAACTTCTCCATACATTCTGTGTTTAAAAAAAAAAAAAAGAATGTACAAATACATGTGCATAAGCAGGAACTATTCACAAAACGCACATAACATCTTTATTAATACTTGTGATTCTACATGTTTGCACACAGTATTAAATAGCATACAATGAAAAATCCCACTGTTATTAAAAAACATTTTATGAATGATATCACTACTTGACTTCATGACTAACATAAGGTAAAACATGCAATTTTTTATAAAGATACTTATTTACCATCAAAATTGAAGCCCTTCCCATGTCTACATGGTGAAGATATCTTCTGTACCCTAAAAAAATCAGGATTTCCCAAATTCTTTCCAAATTACTCATTTGTCACAGGAAATACTTTTAAATTGAATATCTGTTATTCTTATATTGTAGTAATATATAATGTTTTTAAAAATTATGACATTAAATACAGGTTAACACAATATAATGAAGAAAATACACTTATATCTCGATAAGGGAATTAAAAATTAAATAAGTCAAAGATAGGAATGTGAGAAACAGAAGAAAATTACAAATTTAAGATGCAATAAATAAACATACATATTTTTAAATTTTGACAAATGTTCAGTAAATTTGTTTGAATACTTTCTAGAAGCTTATTAATTTTACCATGATATTTAATGTATAATAGCTCATCTAGGCCTATATTTAGTTCTCATTCCATTCTTCACCCCCTCTCCCCCTCAGTAAGAGACAAGATAGTCATCTTGAAATGAAAATTTAATTTGGGAAGAGTGGAGGGAGTTTAAGAGGAATTTCTTAGAAAAATGTACATGGCATCTTAGGAGGCAGCCAAATAAGGCATTAAATTGTAATGTGAAGCTAGAAATAAACGGAATTTTCCGTAGGATTTAATTGACTGGGTCACACAGTGCATGAGACCTACAATTCCCTGTGCACCTTCCACTTCCTCCCCTGAATCACTCCTTCCACCTAAGACCAAAGGAAAGCCATACCAGAGGTAGCTCTGGCCTGGAGAGAAGGCTCAGCTGGAAGCCAGTGTCCACTAGTGGGCAACAAATCACAGCAGCAAGACCTGTGACTTGGCACGTGGGGCCACACAATCATTGCACATTGCAAGACACCTTCGTTGTGCGCAAATGAATAAATTATACATGGCAAAACTCTCTGCTTACTGATTCAGTGGTAGCCATGACATCAGCAGAATTCAGGAAAGTATTAAAATAGACCATTACTGCAATGAGGCAAATAAGATATATTTTTGACTTTTATTATTTAGAAATTGTGAGATTTTCAACCACAATTCTGCCAGACAATTTGGCCCTTAAACACACAGAAAGATACTAAGGCAATGATACAATATCAAAAACCCAACTGCCAAAAAAACAGAGTAAAAACAGAATTTAGACACAACAAATAGTCTCCCAGACTTTTTCTTATTTCCTAATCCTGTTATTTTAAAATTATAATATGAAATGTTTTATTTGCATTATTACTTCAAGAACTCCCCATGTATTTTTGTTGGCATATTTTTGCAAATGTACCCACAGGATAGATTACTTCAGTTGTAAAATGGTAATTTTATTGCTTATTGGGGAATATCTGTTACAAGTATTTATCAGTGATACATCTGGTATGCAAGTTATTAATTCAACAGGTTTTTTCAAATCTGATTTTTAAAAATCATCTAATATATTCCTTAATTTATATAAATGTTCTACTTGGCTTTAAGCATCTTCCAACATATTGGCTCTTTCAACACCAGTCACTTTGACATTCTCAACTGACTTGCAAAAATTGACATGACTTGGGTAAAAGCCAGATTTAAGGGAAGAGGAGGGCTTTCACCATCTGAAGAAATAAAACTGGCTTTAAAATTTGGCACAGGAGAGAACGTAAAACACATGCAATCAAAATCACCCTTCCATCTCCCCTGGAGTAACTGCTTCTTCCCAAACAAAATCTAAAGCAGCTTGATGTTATTAATATGGTCACAGTAACTCTATGCTAAGGAATTTTCTAGGCAAGCCCAGAAACATGTCTCTAATCATTTGTGCACATCCCAATGAACAGGTGTTTGAAGGTGGGGATAATGAGAATATATGCACATTTTTATTCTTACTAGAAAATTAAGTCCTCAAAAATAGTGCCAAAGTAATGTCCCAGCAGAAAAACAGTCAATCAAATGCCAGAATATGCAAGTAAATAAGCTTTCTTTCAAGCATTAACTCCTCCCTCCCTTAAAAAGATCACTTTCGAGATCCACAGCACTTGGAGGCCATGCTTCATTCCTAATATCTTTTCTTAAAAACCTATGCAAGCCTGACAAAAGCAGACATGAATTCTGCTTGCCTCCACTCAGTTTCCCATATTCACCACCTTTAGGGCAAACATTTTTGTACAAAGACACTTAGTAGGTCTAGCGACCCATGCCATACAGTCCGGAAGTCCATCCAAAGAGTCTGCCCACTACCATCACCTGACAGAGCATTTGGTCTAGAAGAAATGGAACTCCTATCACACTAAAAACCCACTTGGCCATAAATATTTCTGATTTTGTATATAATACCAGAGTGTATTCTCCATTGGGCTATGTGGCTTAGCAATTTCTTTCATGACCATTAAACTCCACAAACATCTTGTGATCATGTGATATTTCAAACAGAATGCATGGAAACATTCCAAATGGGATATCGGCTTTTAAATAAAAATAGTGTTTTCACTACTAAAATATAGATCTAAAATGTATAGGAGAACCCTAATACATTGGACCAAGCCATGTGAAACTGCCAACACTGGACCATTTTTGAGCTGTAAAAATGTCAATTCTGTAAGATTCAATCTAATCTATAGCTCCAGTACTGGGAAGACTAAAAATAAGCATTGCTGTAATTTTGTATAAAGGGCACTGGCCTGGGAGGCAGAAGCTTGAATTTTTTTCTCTCTGCCACTAAGGGCCTAAAAACAGTCATGTTACCTCCCTCAGCCTCATTCATTTTGAAAAGAAACAGATTAATATTTTGGATTACTTTTCCTCTTTGACAAAACAAAGAACAAATAACTGACCCATGAATCTAAGGCTCTATAATTAGTTAAGGTGGCTTGAAAGGAAGTTAAGACAGAAGATTAAGGATGGCAGAAAATCAAATCCCTATACTTTGTTCTCTTTTAAAAATTTGTCCTGGCTTTATTTCATTGGTAAAATATGTTCTTGAACAAAATGTCTCATTTTCCCAAGACAATGACAATAGCTTCAACTAGTAGACACAGGGAGAAATCAGAAGAATAAAAAATAGGATACAATTGAAGATTCGACCTAATGAATAAAGAAGACATGTAGCATTTTAGGGCTGAAAGAACTTTGGTGATATCAAGAAATCAATTTTCCAATTTTACGCTATGACTTAAAATAAAATTAAACTATAGGTGGTCTCACTTTAGATCAAGCAGTCTTAACTACAAAAGAGTGGGGCAAAGTTGCTGTTTCATAGCTAATCCAAATTCAGAATTTTGAGAAGACACCGCCCACCAGCAAATGTCAAGTAACTCCTCTCTGTGGCCCTCGAGATCTTTCATCAGTGAGTCTGTCTTTATCTCTTAATAGTATAAGCTTTGGCCTTCAAAATGTTCTGTATTTTTTTCTAAACTTTATATTCATAAACCTCTATTGGAAAAGAAACTAAAATAGCTTTTTAAAAGATAATTAAATAAAATTACACCAAAATATTACAGATGAGTATAAATAGAACATTTTCCCCAAATCTTTTCTAAATAAGAAAAAAAGGACATTTATTTAAAAATCAAAGATGTAAGTGTTTAAACCACCAGCAGATGGCAGAAGGAGAGGCTGGGAAATTCTCTAACAAAAGAAGGGAAGGACTCAACATGGATTCCCAAATCCGGACTTGAGAACTGCTATGGAGTTGTTTCTCTTTTTCCCTCCTCCAGTCTTTCTTTTATGGACAAACAGAAATTCTTTTGCTTTACCAATACATCTTCTCTCATTTTAAACCCAATAATTGAAACAGTAGAGAATAAGCTTGGTCCTTTAGTCCTCTAAGGATTTCCATTCATAAAAACTTTTAAATGCAAAAATAAATTCGTCATATAATGAAAAGTAATATGAGTTGATAAGATTATGAACTTCAAAAAGAAAATGTTTGCTGGTTTCATTTTATAGACATTTTACCTGAAATATACTTTTTCACCTAAGCTTTATTCACACCCATCTTAGAGAGTTAACCAAGTAAATTCACTAGAAAACACACCCTGGTAAGAAGATGGAAAGAGATTAGAAGAACCAAAGTCAAATGGGTTCACAATTTTTTAAAAAGATGTGTTTTTAAACAGAAGATTTATGAATGCTTTCATGTGGCTACATTCACAAAAAAAAGGCATTTGAACAGGTAGAATCTCTTACACTGTAAAGTGAAATATTCTAAATCTGAAATACTAACTCATAGCCTGCCAGACATAACCCCAGGTAAATAAACGAATTAATGACCCACTTAAAAGAGTTACAATGAGAAGGATGCCTAATTTCATGACCCAGTTTCAAATCTTTCTGCTCTCAAAATCCAATGGGAAATGCCAACCTTGCTGCATTTTTTACACATATTTTTTTCCAAATAGAACATCTCCTCTGGTTTATGCTACTTTACTAGAATAGCAAATTCCTTCTGTTCTCTACTAATCTGCTCTAATCCTCAGGACATTTCTTTTTTAATCAATTAAAACATTTCTAATTGTGAAATGTGTTACATTACAATGTCTTACGTCATGTGAATTCTTGAAACTTTTTTTCTAGACCAGTTCCAGCCAACAGAACTTTCTTTCAAGTTGGAAATGTTCTGTATATGTTTTCCATCAATATGGTAGCTACTAAAGCTGAGTGCCGAAGAATTGATGCTTTCTGAACTGTGGTGTTGGAGAAGAGTCTTGAGAGTCCCTTGGACTGCAAGGAAATCCAACCAGTCCATTCTGAAGGAGATCAGCGGAGATCAGCCCTGGGATTTCTTTGGAAGGACTGATGCTAAAGCTGAAACTCCAGTACTTTGGCCACCTTATGCGAAGAGTTGACTCATTAGAAATGACTCTGATGTTGGGAGGGATTGGGGAAAGGAGGAGAAGGGAACGACAGAGGATGAGATGGCTGGATGGCATCACTGACTCAATGGACGTGAGTCTGAGTGAACTCCGGGAATTGGGATGGACAGGGAGACCTGGTGTGCTGCGATGCATGGGGTCGCAAAGAGTCAGACACTACTGAGTGACTGAACTCAACTGAACTGAATGATATGTAGCTATTGAAATGTATCTGCGTAGTGCAACTAAAGAAAATAAATTTTAAATTTAATTTTAATTGATTTAAATAGCCATACATGGCTAGTAAGTACTGTATTAGACAGCACAGTTCTAGATGACAGAATATGCAGTGAGAACTGATTAGGCTGAGTCTGTAAGTGGATTGTCCAGAAAAGAAAAATAGCAAGTGAACCTCCTCCCACTTTTCTCCAAGGTCACTTTTTTGGTTCTTCAGTAAAGGGAGCCCATTTAGAGATGAGCTACCAAGGTTGTGTTCTATTTCCCTTTTAGACCTTATGACAAGCAGTTAGATAGATACAAATTGCATTGTAACTTTTACTTTTATATGAAGGAGGAAAATAGAGAGATTTTCATAATGGTCAGATGTCAAAATAAAGGAGTAAGTCCAAAAGTAACCGAAGTCACTGCCAAATATAACCCTCCACACCTAGACAGTTTTCCATAATTAAAAGTAACTTATTTTTAAAAAGACAAAATAAGTTCCACTTTTATTTTGAAATTTTGTTTACAGATGACTATTGCCTTCATCATTTGTAAGCTTTGAAGTTAAACTAGAATCCTATTCCATTTTCTAGAATACAACAGATTCAATTAAAGCAATTATACCATAGAGTAGCAGAACACTAAATACAAAAGGAGAATATAAATTTGCATCTCTTCTGGAATTTCTGCCTGGAATAAAATCATTCCAAAGTTGTGTCAAGAATATAAGTCCATGGAAGCAAGGATTTATTATTCTTACTACTGCATTCTCAGCACATAACATGTATCTTCCACAAGTATTTGTTAAAATGAAAAGCATTAGAATGACAGAATGAATTCAATGGATTCGTTAATATCTTTATTAACTTAAAAATATTTAAGTTAATAGTGAAATAAATTGAAACCAAGTTATCAGTGTCAACAGAATCATTCAACAGGTATTAACAAAGAGTGTGTTTTTCTTCAGTTGAGCTCTACAGAGTTTCAATATAAAACGCCAAGCAAGTATATTAACCCAAATAATGGAAAAATCAGTGAAAAAAATTACAAAATAGGGAGGGAAAGGCACAGTAATATGATTATATCAGGTTTTTTTGCTCTTAATCATCATGATTGTTAAGCAAGCAATATAATGATACCTAGTCAGCAATACTTATTCACTGCAAATCAAATCCAAGTCACATGGATAGAAAAGGATGAACAAAATGGAGTCTCCAAGCTTACAATCTTGCTGGGGCAAAAGGCCACCAAGTCAGATCATGCTGTCTCCCACACACAAAAGAAAAAAAAAAGAAAACCAAGTTGGCAGAAGAGAAATTCCAAATAAGTTGCAAAGGCAGTAAATGTTGTATAAGTTCAGAGGATGAGAGCTCATAAGTCTGTGATACCGAGGGAAGAAGTCATGGTTAGGAAGGGTAGGTATATAACCTGAGTCTAGAAGGGAGAATAAACGTCAAATACAACAAGGATGGAAAAGCGTTTGAGGGGAAGGTGAGGCATGAGGTTAGGCTCAGAGGGAGTTTAAGGACTCAGTACATCTGAGGCTTTGTTAGTTGGAGGTTAGAAGACTCCTTTCAACTTTGATGTCATGTTTTCCTAAGATACATAATCAACCAAGATGTGGATAAAAAGAAATATATAAGAGTAACAAATTTTGTATTAACACAATAAATTTTAGGTGCCTAAAATAAATACTAAAAAATATTGTTAAGTGCTTGCATGCAACACCTAAAACATCCTCTATGCTGCAAGGAATATAGAAGGTCTGCATGCTGCAACTAAGATCCGGCACAGCCAAATAAATAAATGAAAATATTGTTTAGAAAGAAAACAATTAAAAATTATTGCCAGCCAAGAGAATAAACAGGTGAATAATATTAAATATTAAAATCTTGCTTCTTTGTAATTCTTAACTTATTAATAACTATCTACAACAAATGAGAAGTAAAAGATTTATGGTCATCAAATGTTTAAGTTTAGATTTATTTAGATTTCTGTAAGATCACTTAAGAAATTTATGGAAAAGTTATATTTTTCTTTTTCAATGACCCAAAGATATTTCACTCATTCTTCTTTTTTACTTCTCTACTATAAATTTCTTTGTAAAACCCATAAGCAACAAAGTGAAATTTTTAGCCTTTTCTATGTTTAACAATTTTATATATATTTGCTTAGCTGATTTATCAGAGAAGGCAATGGCAACCCACTCCAGTACTCTTGCCTGGAAAATCCCATGGACGGAGGAGCCTAGTAGACTGTAATCCATGGGGTCGCGAAGAGTTGGACACGACTGAGCAACTTCACTTTCACTTTTCACCTTCATGCACTGGAGAAGGAGGTGGCAACCCGCTTCAGTGTTCTTGCCTGGAGAATCCCAGGGATGGGGGAGCCTGGTAGGCTGTCGTCTATGGGGTCGCACAGAGTCGGACATGATTGAAGCAACTTAGCAGCAGCAGCTGATTTATTATCTCCCTAGTGGCTCAGACGTTAAAGTGTCTGTCTGCAATGCAGGAGACCTGGGTTCAATCCCTGGGTTGGGAGGATCCCCTGGAGAAGGAAATGGCAACCCACTCCAGTACTCTTGCCTGGAAAATTCCATGGACTGAGGAGCCTGGTAGGCTAGAGTCCATGGGGTCGCAGAGTCGGACACAACTGAGCGGCTTCACTAGGCACTAAACTAGGCATCTCATATCACTACCAGCTTTACTGAGTGTATTAATGACACAGAAGGTATACTTATCTTGTAAAAAGAACCAATCAATGTTAACTGTCCCTCAGATTCCTGATTTATTATTTTATAGAATTAAAAACTTTTTAATATATTCAAGTCTTAACCAGAGTTAAAGTCAAAATCAGCAGTTTACAGTTTGTAGAAATTTCCTTTCCAACATATCTCTGGCTCACTTTTAAATTCTGAAACATTTCTTCTGTTTACTGAAATTCTTGTTTGTTAAGTACACATACTTTAAATTAACTAAGCATTTCACTAGACCTAGAAACAACCTCAAGGAAATCAGTTACCAAAGTCAGAGAAAAAAAATCAGAACCACTAGGAACAGCTGAAGTGTTTAATATACTGTGCAACAGTAACTAATTCAAATTCTAAGTTACCACTGACCGAGATAAGCCTAACAAAACACTGAGTCAGGATTTGTGTGAAATTAAGAATTGTGAAGAAGAAGAAAGAGCACAGACATTTCCCATTAGATTAACTTTTTAAAAATTCATCTTAAAAGAGCCACAACAGGCAGATAGTTTTGAATGACTGCAAAACTGTTTCCCTGGGTTACAGTCTCCCCACATTCATAAGTGGAAATAGGTTGTTTGGCTCCCAAGACGCTTAAGTCATTTTCTAGTGAGACTGACAAATTCATGCTTGTAGATATTAAGTTTTAGATTTTAGTTTGACTTGAGAGAAAGAGAAGCAAACAAGAAGCAAGTAATTAGATAGGGGCCATAAAAATAAGGAGATGAATGCCATGATAAAGCACTAAATGAATCAGCGACATATATGGGACAGACAGACACTCCTGAGGTCTACTCATCTACCAAGATGATGCCATTAACATGTTACTAGTAAGTCAGATACTTGAGTTATTTTTCCCAATGTAAAGGTAGGGAAAAAAAGTCAACTGCAAATAAGTTATCAATACTGAATATCTAGATCTTTTAAGAAATAAGATAAAAATATATTTAACAATAAAAATGTTCAGATCTGTCATTTTTAGTTCTGTGTTTAAACCCTTTGGAGTGGATACGCAAAAGTGAAAAGAATCCAATTCTTTAAAAATCATTCAATTACTGGAAAAAACTTTCAAATTGTGTTCCTACAAACGGACTGAAGGCTACAAAAGCAATCTGCTAGTTTAGCTACAGAACAAATGCAAAGTCATTACGCAGTAGGGTAGGCCATGGGAGTTGCTGGTGTAATCATCTTCCACAAGCCTGCTGCACACTCAGTAAGTATGAGGGATTATGGAGATGAGTCACAGGAACTGACCCTACATGCTTATTAAACATGCAATGAATATTCTGCATGCATGCTGGGTATTAAGCAAAAACAATGAAAAATTCAGAAGATGGCCATATGTTAAATACTGCAAATCATACCAAATAAGCTCTATTAATAGTTAAAATTTTCTTTTAGTAGTTTTAGAGGCATAAAAAGCATTTTAAGGATACAAAACTTGTTACTTTACTAAATATTTATAAAGTGTTAATGTCTTTTACTTTTAGATTGTATTTATTCATAATGTAATACCTTGTGCTAAGCTTATAACCCTGTAAACAGTTGTGATTTTGGTAGTATTACAATGTCATCCACCTGTACTTGCAGCTTAACTTGTACAACCTGTACAACTACTCAACTGCACTAACAAAATGTCAAGCATCTAGAAGGGAAAGTGGGAGTCAAGAAAGAATTCTCAAACCTTGTACTCTCAAACTGTCATCAACTATCTACTTTGACTTCAAAGTAATTGATGGCAACTATGCGGTCCTTCTATATGAAAGTAAAGTCTGGCTCCCTTAGTAAAAAGTCCTCACTAGTTTAGTTACCTGGTTTAAGAATTACTAGCAACTATGTACAAAAGGTAAGTAAATCCAATAAAAAGCTACAGGTCTGGAAGACTGTAATTATAAAACTCTGTGACTTCTCCCTTCATGCTCTGTATTTCAGTGCACCAAATCTATTCCTTATCTCACCCTCAGCTCCTCCGCCTTCCTCATCCTTCACATCTGTGATCATCAGGTCCCACAGGTTTCCTGCTTCAGGATCTTTCTCCTCTCCCACCATGGCAGGTCAGGCCCACATCATCTTTCACTTGACTCAGTCAACTGCCCTTCACTGATCTCTGGCAAATCCATCCTCTGCAAAGCGGCCAAAATCATCTAAATTGCAAATCTAACCCCTTCTTGACTTTAAATTTTTCAATAGCTTTGCATTTTCTATAGGATAAAATTCAAAATTTCAACCTTAGATTTTGTCACAGGGGCAGAACTTAACTACTTTAGTTCCCTCTGATTTTTTTTCACAGTCCTCCTCTGACCTGAAAACAGCTCTCCTTTTCCCCATCCTTTCTTGCCTAAAAACCCAAGCCCTCAAGCTCTGCCCAGAGATAAACCTCCCAGAATGCCTTCCTGCTCAGCTCACCACACTCGCACAATCCTTGGTGTAATTCTAGCATGGGGATGATCGCCCACAGGATAATTTATCTGTTTACAGGTCAAAACCTATGAAATGACTATGAGCAACTCAAGGGCAGGAGCTGAGATTTAATTTAGTTATGACTGGAACATAAGGGCTCAATAAATAGTAGGGATAATGAATAAATGAAGCTAGCGTTATGAACCAAAAACAGCATTCTGATACCATTCAGTGGTTGAATTTCACAGCCCCCAAACTGGAGGGAATTTCAGTAAATTCTATTCCAGGGCTAATTCAAATTTAAAAGTCAGTTGCTACTAAATAAAACCTTAAGCTCCCTGTACTACTTCTCATATTCTCTACAACAAAGAAAAAAGAAAAAGGAGACACTGCCATCATCTAATCTTAATCCCAATAAAAAAGAAATCTTAAATTTCGGGAAGATTTTAGGACCTCCCCATTTGATTAAAAAAAAAGAATCCTTTAGGGGAGCTTATGAAACCTATACAATAAGCTATATCAGACTACACACCTTGAGTCCAAAGGCAGTATCCTCCGAGGTCAAGACTTCAACCTGAAATCATAAGGAAAAAATAATTTAGGCACTATCAAACACCTTCTTTGAGTCTAGCCAGACACCAGAGCACAGGCATGGCCTGGAACTAAGAGTTTTGAGAAAGCTGGTATTTGATTTACAGTAGGTGTCAAGAGAGCGAGATCTGTGAGTCTCTTCAAGAGCAGGTTATAAATCCAGGTCACTGCCGTGGGTTCCAGTTTTACAACAGGCTGAGCACCTATCAAATTAATATATTTGCCATCATGTTGAAGTGGTGGTATAAGTTCCTCAAAATTATTTCGAAGGTAGGAGAAATCGTCCTTCTTACTTAATCACGAGATGTTGCATATACTTTTTGATCTTTCACAGACAGTGATGGGAAAGTTATGCTTTGTAAAGCAATTCTATCATGCTTTGAAGCTGCTAGTCATTTCTTGTCTCGCTCACATCAGAGTGGGTAGTCCTGAATCTCGGGAATGCTGCAGAGCGAGAGTTCCTGAAAGCAACACTCAGGAAAAGGCAGGCAGTCTAAGCATCAAGTTGTGAAATGATGGCAAAACTTCAAAACTGCCTATCAGTCTCACACACTAGAAGACAGAGCTCATTAACATGAATTTTAAGAGCTGCGTCTAAAATAAGATGTGTATTGATAATTATAGTTTTTTAAACATAATTATTCAATCTGGTCTATAAAGTATTTGATGATTACAAAGTGCCAGTATATGGTGGAAAAGGGCAAGAAAAGAAAGCAATAGAACAAAGAAGAATATTTTCTTAAGTGTCTGGGGAAGACAGTGGGGGTGGGACAATAATATCAGACTAGCTTGACTTCACTGTTTATTATTTTCTTTTATTTATTTTTAACTGGAGAATAATTGCTTTACAATATTGTGCTGGTTTCTGCCATACATCAACACGAATCAGCCACGGTTAGTTTTAAACATCTTAAAATTAGGCATTTGTAGTAGGCACTTAAGTAGAAGACATACAGGCCATCCAATGTATCTTGCAATTAAAAAAAAATTAGCTAGGGGGAGGAAATATAAGATCATTTCAATAAGATTGTCATCCAGTATGAAAGTAAAGGGGTCAAAAAAAGAAATGAAGAAACAAACTGCTCCCTCCACTTGGTTCGCTGAATGTGAGGCTCACCACAACCCGGTATCTGACAGAGGCTGGGGCGCAAAGCAGGAGAAATGTATGACTGGCACTGAGAAGACAAGCAGCCTAGTTTCGATGAAAAAAGTATGTTGCTGATACCAAATGTGATTTTAGGATAAAGACTGAATATTGGATAAGTACAGCATGAAATCATTATAAGAGTCACTGACAGCATGTTTGTTTACACTTAATTTCCAAAGCTAACTGTCAGACTTAGAGACTAGATCTTATTTTAGACTTTAAAAAAAAAAAAGGGAGGGTTTTAGTTATTTGCAATTTACATATGTTTCAATTTCCTAAGTTGGGCCTTTCACAACACTAGGTTACTAACCCCAAATATTTTTACATTAAAGCTTCTATCAACATTTGGAGACTTCAGTTAAAGCAAAGCACAAGCAACAAATTCACCAAGTCTTAGCTACTTAGCTACATAATATGACATTTACTCTTGAATAATATACATACTTCATATCTGAATACCTCAGTGTTAGGTACATTCACTCTTGATTTGAAATTTTGATACGAATAGAATTAAAAAAAAAAAACATATTATATGTTTAAATCTGCAAAAACCATATCCAGAGTGAGTTCTGCATTTGCTTAAGAAAGAAAATTCAATAGCAAATAGAAATTTGTATAAAGATATGGCTTTAATATATTTGACAACCTGAGATGATAGCAAACCAAAGCTTTCAAGTAGAAATTTAGGAACTCTCCAAGTAGCTTTGTCAGTAGATAGAAACAAAGATAGACCTTGGGGATTGGAGTAAGGGAGTGGATCTCAAAAGTCAGCCTCATCCTCCAACCTAGTCAGGAGGCCTCAACATGATGTTCTGAAATTCCTAAGTATGAACTAGTTTAATTAAAGCAAATTTTTAAAATGTATGGTTTGTTCAAAAGCACTATGGTTTAAATACATATGCACTTTAGTTCAGTATCCTTTATATTATCTGTTTCTATGAGATTTCAATTTTAATACCTATAAAAAACAGCTGATTTTTAAAACACGAGATTAACTTTAACGTAATAAAAAGATTAAATTTAAATAGATTTAATTTAATAATAATAAACCAAAGTTTTTCATGCTGTTTCTAAGAGTATTTTTTACCTAAGTTGGAAGGAATCCCCCTCTAGTGGGAGTAAGGGAGTATTTCAGCCTTCACAGATGATTTTCAGGTGGTAGTAATTAAATTTCACTCTCAACAGAAATCAGTAAGCATTCTGGTTCTTTTATAATAAATTTCAATCTTGTAAAAACAAAAATAAGATAAGTATTTTTACTGCACAAGCCTAACACCTATAATTCCTATAAAAAGCCAGAAGTAGATTTGTGCTTGTATGATGGGAGTTATTATACAACCATCATCAGCAAATTTATATTGGCTATAGTCTCAATTTTAAGTTAAAATAAGAATGTACAACTGAAAAAATCAGTACATCCTCAGTGTAAAGATTTAAGAATGTAGTGGGAGGTTAGAGCTGACTGTCTGCATTTACTTACTCATTAACATAGACTTTCTGGATATTTACTGCATGTTAGGCATGTACTCACTACTGTATGAGATAAAAAGCGAGTTTCACTAAGATATTATTACCTGGATGAAATCAATTTAAATATTCACTTTAAAAATAAATTCAAATTCAGAAATGACTAGACGAGATCACTCATGGTGTCATTTTTCTTTTTAATTTTCAGTTTAGGGAGACTTCTCTTGTGGCTCAGTTGGTTCAGAATCCGCCTGCAATGTGCGAGACCTGGGTTCGATTCCTGGGTTGGGAAGGTTCCCTTGGAGAAGTGAAAGGTTACCCACTCCAGTATTCTAACCTGGAGAATTCCATGGATTGTATAGACCATGGGGTTGCAAAGAGACAGACACAACTGAGAGACTTTCACTTCAGTTCAGTTCAGTCGCTCAGTCATGTCTGACTCTTTGCAACCCCATGAATCGCAGCACACCAGGCCTCCCTGTCCATCGCCAATTCCTGGAGTTCACTCAGACTCACGCCATCGAGTCTGTGATGTCATCCAGCTATCTCACTCTCGGTCGTCCCCTTCTCCTCCTGTCCCCACTCCCTGCCAGCATCAGCGTCTTTTCCAATGAGTCAATTCTTCACTTAAAACTGGCAATATTATAAAATCATCAAGAAAAAAGGTCACAGGTTTATCTAAATTAAAATTAGGATGTGATACCCAATGTTCTCCTTCTCCCCACAGATGCTATAACAAGTGCAAAGTAACTCAATACTGTAATGAGAAGCATACGTGACAACACTGGGAGAGAGAACTTGTCAAGGGATCTTGAGGTATAAGGTATGAAGGGATCTGTGTGGGCATCCTAGGTGGCGCTAGTGGTAAAGAACCTGCCTGCCAATGCAGGAGACTTACAAGACGTGGGTTCCATCCCTGGTCTGGAATGATCCCCTGGAGAAGGAAATGGCAACCCACTCCAGTATTCTTCCCTGGAGAATCCCATGGACAGAGGAGCCTGGTGGGCTACAGTCAATTGGATCACAAAAGAGTTGGACATGACTGAAGCAACTGAGCACGCACGTGTGGGCTAACAAAGCAGAGACTTCCTAAGTACAGGATGAGGCCCTTTCCATTAAACTATGCTTCTTTCAAATGATGCTACAATCAACACTTTATAACATAAGTGCCTAAAAGGATTCCATTTGTAGAGAATTCCTAAAATCACTGTGGAAATTCAATCTGCAAAGTTCAGAAGCAGCTACACCATTCATAGTTCTTTCATTCCAATCAAGCAAAAAGCCTTCAATTGGCTTTTCTCTCTCCCAATTACTCTAACAAGCCCTCCCTCTGCCAAAATTAAAACACTTTAATTTCCAATCATTCTATTAAGAAAATAGGGAAAATGTGAATTCATGAATTTGGAAGTAGCAGTGGTTGTACCTTATCCTTTTTTAATCACTTTCAAAGCCCTTTCTACACCTCTAAAGCAAAAAGAACAAATATCTAGCAGCATTTTCACATATACGTCGCTATATTTAACACTGACAACCAACAAGGACCTACTATACAGCACAAGGAAGTCTGCACAGTATTCTTTAATAACCTAAATAGGAAAAGAATCTGAAAAAGAATAGATATATATGTAAAAAAATAAAACTGCCCAAAACTATGTTCTATTTTATAAGAAAAAGAAAAGATTTTAAAATCAGGATCACACTATCACAAAAAGAAAGGGAACAAATGATGATGATTTATGGTCACACACAGATTCTTACTCACAATTAATGAATGCACATTAAAACTTATTCTATTTTCTTACCACAGATTACCAAAGATTAAAAACTAAGATGTTAATAATATTGACAATGATGTGAGAAATCACTCAGATCATGACCTTGTGCTGATAAGAACATATACTGAAATAAAGCTCAATTTAGCAACATCCACCAAAATGTGTAGGCATGTGATTAGGCGTTAGCCCAACAATTCCAGGATATCCAAGCACAAAAACAAAGATATACAAAGTTGCTTACCAAAGTTATCTGTAACAGGAAAAAGCTGAATACAACCATCCACAAAATGTTTACCAATAAGAGGATTTAATAACTTCTCATGTAGCTGAGCCAGTACTCTTGCCTGGAGAATCTCAGGGACGGGGGAGCCTGGTGGGCTGCCGTCTCTGGAGTCGCAGAGTTGGGCACAACTGAAGCGACTTAGCAGCAGCAGCATGCAGCTAAGGCTCAGAAAAAGTACTGGCACCCCATTCCAGTACTTGTGCCTGGAAAATCCCATGGACGAAGGAGCCTGGTAAGCTGCAGTCCACGGGGTCGCGAAGTCGGACACAACTGAGCGACTTCACTTTCACTTTTCACTTTCATGCATTGGAGAAGGAAATGGCAACCCACTCCAGTATTCTCGCCTGGAGAATCCCAGGGACAGGGAAGCCTGGTGGGCTGCTGTCTCTGGGGTTGCACAGAATCGGACATGACTAAAGCAACTTGGCAGCAGCAGCAGCATGCAGCTAAGCCTAGAATATTATACTGCTGTTAAAAGGAGGTGAATCTATTTGTGTAGATAAGGAAAATTTTCCATGATGTCATATGGAGTGAAAAGAATCAGAACAGTGTACACTCTAAGTTAATATCTGTGTTAAAAATAAAGTGAGATTCAGCTATATGACTGATAAAGACTATTTTGAAGAGATAATACAAGAGATACTTTAGTAACTGCCTCAAGGAAGAGACCGTTTTTTCATTGTATATTGTCTCATAATATAAGAAATTTTTTCCACCAATACACGTGTTTTTCTGCTCAATTTAAAGGAATTAGTTAATAAAATATGCAAATGATAACATTAAAAAGCATTAAATCAATTATTCAATGTCAGTAATAACCACAGAAATGTAAGTAAAAGTCTTACTCAATGACAGTGTGTACAACTAGACCCCTCAACATCTGTGTGTGTGTGTGTGTGTGTGTGTGTGTGTGCTTGCATGCTCAGCTGCTTCAGTCGTGTCCAACTCAGTGATTCTATGGACTGTAGCTCGCCAGGCTCCTCTGTACATCGGGATTCTCCAGGCAGGAATACTGGAGTGGGTTTCTTCAGAGGATCTTCCCAGCCCAGAGATCAAACCCACATCTTCTTCATTGCAGCCAGATTCTTTACCGCTGAACTATCAGGAAGCCCCAACACCTGTGATGGGTATGTAAATAAGACTAGCCTTCGCAGAATACAGTTTTCCATTATACAGCAAAAGCCTCAAACATATTCATACCCATTTACCTAGCAATCTATTTGCTAGAGAATCTTTGTGATCTGACTTATGATCAACTGTTTATATATTAAGTATGCATAGTACATCTTTATTTAAAATAATTACAAATTAGAAAAAAGCACAAACATAGGGAATGGTTAAAGTATGATATATTCATATGATAGACATAATCATGAATAACTCAGCTTTCAAGAAATAGTTTATAAATGCTTTTAACATGTTAAAATTTAGAAGTAGGATTAAAAACAGAAACTTGGTATTATAAATATTTAAATCTATTCATTTGTTCCCTCCATGCCTTCTAGAATATGTGCCATGCTGGGAAATGACCTGCCCATTTCCAGACTTCATAATATTTCTTCATGCTTTCTTTTAATACATTCTACTTTATATTTTTTACATTTAAATATTTGATCTATCTGTAATTTATTTTGAAAAAACAAGAAGAGATGACTCAGCTTTAATTTTCCTTTAAATAACTGTGATGCAGAATAATCCATTATCTTCTCCAGTGATCATATACACCATAGCTTTACCATGAAAATGAAAGTGAAGCACTCAGTCGTGTCCGACTCTTTCCGATCCTATGGCCTGTAGCCTACCAGGCTTCTCTGTCCATGGAATTTTCCAGGCAAGAATACTGGAGTGGGTTGTCATTTACATTAACATAAATTTTGCCTGTAATTTCAGGTAGGGATGAGAAAAATAAAATTATCCATGGTTCATTCAACCCAAAGGCAGGTGGAAGTGAGAGGAGGAGAAGAATCTGATGCAATCTGCAATCACAGTATTTGTCCACAGGTAAATTACTAAGAATTCAGATGCTTTAAAAAAATAATTTTTGCCTCGATTGATGTTTAAGGGGTAAAAATATTTATCTAAAGAGTGCTATGTCTCCTTTGGTTTATCCAAAAAGACCAATATACCAACTAGAACAATTATACACAGTTTTACCCAAAAAAAGGAGAAGCAGACATTAATAAACAAATTGATCTCCGAAACCATGCTGCAGGATTTATAACAATTTCGATTATAGGAATAGCCCTCTGTCCCCCACCTCTCTTCTTCTCCCTCTCACATAAGCACACAGACAGCTCACACTGGGTTGCAAAGGTTTAATTTTAGCAAGCAAAGAATGTGTTTTGTCTTTTTAAATACTGTTATTATTATTACCACTATTATCATTACTTACTTTTTTGTAGTCTATTTAAAAAATGAACACTTAAGACATGTAAAACCCTGGTAGCATTCTTCTCTATTATTCTCATTCTCATTAGCATGTACAGGCCACATGACAGCTCAAGGACACAGCCTGCAGAAACTGCTAGGTGTTTGCTTAGTTGGTAATAGAACTCACAATGATGCCTTCTACTGTTAAGTGCTCTGAGAAGAACTTCCATTTTCTGAATGCATTTAAAATTAGCTAAAAACTTATACCTATATAGGAAACCAATAAATACTAATAACAATGATAAATTTCATATGCAACCAAAAATAATTTCTGTTCTACTTAATACAGTGTTCTACAATTTCAAGGCAAATGATAGATATGTTATACTTTTCACTGCAAGTGTTATTTCACAGTGTCTTCTATACTAGAATGTTAGCTGTATCTTCATATCCAGGCTGTTTAATTTAAAACAAAGGTTGTGAACATTGTGGTCACACTTCCCTTTCTAGCTATATTCTCTGACTGGGTGAGGATACCTTCATTTGAGAGTCTCAAACTCATGATATGGCTCAGAGAAAACAGACCTTGAGTACAGAACAGTGTGCAAAAATAGCCATCACTATGAAGGTGGAGTCAATTTCTCAAATCGTTTAGTCTGGGCTGGATATGTGATTTGCCTGGATCAACAGAACATAGCAACAGAAAGCACAGTGTACCACTTCCAAGTCTAAGATTCAAGAGGCAATGCCTACTTTTAGCCAGCCTCTTGAAAGTCAACCAGCGCATTCTAGTGAGTCGGAGGATAAGAGACATATTGTTCTGTTACCACGTCACCCTAGCCATGAGCCAGTCAACTTCAAGAAGCAGAGAGAGCCATTTAGCAGATCAGTATAGCTAACAGAAGAGAGGAAGAATGAGACCAGCAGAAACCAGGAGAACTACCCAGGCCAGACTGGCAAACTGAAGGATCACGAGCTAAAGAAGTGTTGGTTGCTCTGAGCACTAAGCTACCGGTTGGTCTGTTCTGTAGCACAATTTAACTAAGGCTCTCAGGTGTCATATACCTATGTGTTGAGTTCCAGGCTAGAACTTTACAATACAACAGGCAGTTCTGAAAGTGCTTACAGTGTCTACACAGGCAAGTCCCTCCTCCATCTCCATTGTCTATTTGAAACCTCTCAAGACCATAAAACGCTCAGTCCACAAGAAGCTCAACAGAGTGGCTCCTGCCTGCCTGTCTGATCCCCAGTCCCGACACTCTCCCTCCACACACAATGTTCCAGCTAAGCTGGGTTCCTTTCTGTTCTTCAAAATGGCCCTCTCTTACCTGAGAGCCTGTGTGCTTGCTGTTCCCGCCTCCTGGAACGCTGTGCTATCAGATCTTTCTATCACTGGTTCCTTCAAATCCTCACACCTTAGTTTAAAGGTCTCTCCTAAAAGAGCTCTTCTCCCTCTCTAGTGTCACCACCTGAAATTTCCTTGTTTATCTCTTTGCTGAAATGTAAACTTCACAAGAGTAGGGACCTTGCACATGTCATTCACTGTTATAAGTTTTCTATCCAGAAAATAATGTCTGACATGGAAAAGCCCTCAAAATAATTGTTGAGCAAATAAGTAAGTATGAATGAATGTACTGAGGCCTGTAACACAATGAAAATATGAATACATGTTTATAGACCATAATTTGATATAGCTCCATGTTACAAGTGTAAGATCTATCAAGATTGAAAACATTCTCCACCTTATATAAATATGGAAGTTAAAGTCTATGTACCATCTAGGTGACAATATATATACTTGCATTACACACTAGTGTTATTAAAAATAAAAAGTCAAAATCCAGTTTTACTATATATAATGATGGGATGTATAATCTTTTCAAATTTAATTTTTGAAAGTAAGTTTTGGTAAAATTTGAGCTCTGTACTTAAGTGGGTTGACCACAACACAGCATTTGGTAGGAATGCCCTACCTCATGTTGCAGGTCGTCACTTGAAGGATACTGACAAACATGCATTCTACAGAAGAATAAGGTTTGAATGGTCCCAAGATCATGCTTACTTCATAGGGGGTCTCCTTGCGATCAAAGAATACAATAGGTGCCCAAGCATATCTCTACCAGTTATATGACAGACAGATTTGTAGATCTGGGGCTATCCCAGGAGAAATCACATGATATAACAGTTGATCATTTTTACACTGTTTATCAAGAAATATGGACTATGGAATTATAAAAGAATCAGTTCAGTTCAGTCGCTCAGTCGTGTCCGACTCTTTGCGACCCCATGAAGCGCAGCACACCAGGCCTCCCTGTTCATCACCAACTCCCGGAGTTCACTCAGACTCACGTCCATTGAGTCCGTGATGCCATCCAGCCATCTCATCCTCGGTCGTCCCCTTCTCCTCCTGCCCCCAATCCCTCCC
>SJXQ01008953.1:74041-210645 GCA_006408695.1 Aepyceros melampus | reverse complement strand
AGGAGATCAACCCTGGGATTTCTTTGGAAGGAATGATGCTAAAACTGAAGCTCCAATACTTTGGCCACCTCATGAGAAGTGTTGACTCATTTGAAAAGATCCTGATGCTGGGAGGAATTGGTGGCAGGAGGAGAAAGGGACGACCGAGGATGAGATGGCTGGATGGCCTCATGGACTCAATGGACGTGAGTCTGAGTGAATTCCAGGAGTTGGTGATGGACAGGGCAGCCTGGCATGCTGCCATTCATGGGATCGCAAAGAGTCAGACACGACTGAGCGACTGAACTGAACTGAAGAAATAGTATTCATTTCCAAGCATCCTCCAACATTCATAGGACAAAAATCATTACACTGAAAATAATGCATTAACATGATATACAGGCACTGAAATTTATATATGGGTTTCCTCACTAATATAATCAACTTTAGGTTTAATAAGAATAGAAAATTACGGAATCTCATATGTTAACCTGTGGTGGCAGAGTCTTTCATTTGCTAAAATTTTTTCAGTGACCCTAAGGCAGCATGACACTATTAGGATCCCACGGGTGGACTTCCCTGGTAGCTCAGATGGTAAAGTGTCTGCCTGCAATGTTGGAGCACCAGGTTCGATCCCTGGGTCAGGAAGATGCCCTGGAGAAGGAAATGGCAACTCACTCCAGTATTCTTGCCTGGATAATTCCATGGATGGAGGAGCCTGGTAGGTTACAGTCGATGGGGTCACAAACAGTCAGACACAACTGAGTGATTTCACTTTCACTTCTTTCTTTGATATTATATAAATATTGGTTTTAGTCAGGTATAGAGACCTGGATGAGTAGTAAATATTTTTCTATATACTGGTTAATAAAAATTTTCTTAACAATTATCATGTGTAATTCAAATAATAAGCAATGATTTTTTGTCATAAGATGACATCGAGTAGATCAGTCAATCGATAAGATTATCCCATATCAATATTTGGGCTTCCCTGGTAGCTCAGCTGTTAAAGAATCCGCCTGCAATGAGGGTGATCTGGCTTCATCCCTCGGTTAGGAAGATTCCCTGAAGGAAGGCATGACAATCCACTCCAGTATTCTTGTCTGAAGAATCTCCCTGGGGATTGTAGCCTGGTAGGCTACAGTCCATGGGGTGGCACAGACATGACTGAGCGACTTTCACTTTCATATCAATATTCAGGCTGATTAAAAGAATAAACCTAACTGCTTTGGCCAGTGATACATTTGGAATGAATTTATGGATAAGGCTGCCACTTGCCACTTAATGTGAAGGTGTAATTCCTAGCAGTATATCTTACTGTAATATGTAAAGACAGGCGGGGGGCGGGGGGGAAGCCAAAGATAGAGCCCAAATCTGCAACACTATTAGGAATTATAAATCATTGAACAAAGCTAAATGGATGAATATTTTCTTCACTTATAAGCACATAAATTGGTATAGCTACAAATATTTTTCTTAAGGTTCTATTGTCTTAATTCAAATATATCTCCTTAAATGACAGGTATCCATGTAACATATTAGTTTCAAATATGTACAGAAGGAAACTTGTATCTTTTAGTTAAGTTGGCTTTTGTAGTTTTCAGAAGTTTCAATCTGCAATTGCTAAATTTCAGCTCTTCCATCTTTGATTAATCTTTTTATATTATTTAATCTCTTCATAGATGGTAACATGCTCAAATCTAACTATTGCCCTAAATAGGTGAAAATTTGTATTTCAGTTCTGCAGTTGTTGAATAACTGTTATTCAGTTATATGAGTGAAGGTTTGTGAAAAATATTTGGCTACATTTTTTTTTCTAGCACGTTTCATTCCCAGATGTCCAATTACAAGTTATTCCTCAGTTCTATTTTCACTTTCTCTATTGCTGTATTCTGTATTAGGTTTTTATTGTTTATTTATTTTTTTAATTAATTGTTATTTTTTATTTTGTTTTGCTTTACAATACTGTATTCATTTTGCTATACATTGACATGAATCAGCCACGAGTGTACATGAAGTCCCAATCCTGATTCCACCCTGTTTGCATTTGAGTTACATCTTTCTGAATTGTTCCAAGACAGTAAGTATGTTTGTCTCTATTTCTATATCAGTAGAGTTTGCAATTGTGGCCTCAGTTTCTATTTATCTGTAAACATATTATTTAGCAAATCTATTTAGTTTGATCATGACACCATTTTAATATTCATGTAAAAACTTTTCATAATGATAAAGCCTATTGCATACAAGTAGAATTGAATTGACTCAAATTAGAAGTAGTAATATTAAAAGAAATAATTCATTTGATGATCCTAGGAACCTTAAGTATGGGGAATGGAGATGGTCAAGTTCTAAACAGGGTAGGCTTATTTTTAATGGGACGATACATTTTGGGACTTTGCAAAGAACTACCTTTTATAATTTGGGCTGGGGATATTTCTTTCTCATTGACATTAATTTCAGTTATGTTAAACTGGACTCCAGTGGCAATGTAAAACAGAGAGCAGTCGGAGTTTTGTGTTATTGTTCAGGGACTTTCAGTTTGAATATATTTGAATTTTTGATGGGTTAAAAAATTCTTCCCACTGGTATATTCAATAACACAAGGGTGACACTTAAGATTGCTTTATTTGGCTAATATTGATAGTTTATGGGACTTGGATATTTTCCATTCTTCTAAATTTAAACTATCCAATTGAAGTATATGAAGTATTATGACAAAATAGATGTTTCTAGAGTTCCCACTCCATTTTCAGAACATTCGTAATCAATTCAAAATTCCTTGAGGTTAATATACTCAGTTTTAAAGGCAGAATGACTACCACCATAAGCGTCATGCTCAACTAACATGAAATAGGATAAATATCAAAATTATAAATGGTCAAGATAATTAAGTAACACAGCAATCTATCTCTCCTGCTGTTTGTCCACCAGAGAAATTTTTAAGTTACTATCTAGAGGATTTAACCTTAAAGTTCTTAATGGGCTTCCCTGGTGGCTCAGAGAGTAAAGAATCTGCCTGCAACGCGGGGAGACCTGGGGTTCTGTCCCTGGGTTCGGAAGATCCCCTGGAGGAGGGAACAGCTATCCCTCCAGTATTCTGGCCTGGAGAAGTCCATGGTCTGCATAGTCCATGGGGTGGCAAAGAGTCGGACATGACCTTTCACTTTCACTTACTTCTTTTACTTAATGGGGATTGAGGTCCACTCAACCATAGGTGTTGATCTCACAAGAGAAATATGCCTCTACTTGGCTTTCTTCTTTACCTCAATGGTAGGGTGAATTATCAGTAAACCTCTCTGGTGAGATATTGGAACAATTCGATATATACCAGATCTCTTTTTCAATATTGATGACACACGTCCTCAGGGGAATTTTTATAGCATCTGGCTATAGTGATGGCACAATAAGTCCAGGAAGGCCACAAAATCTTTAAGTATTATTTGATCATGACTACTTTTTATTGCATCAGAAAATGGATTAGATTTAATCTCTAAATTCAAACATCTTCTAAATGACATTTGAGAAATAACATGCTTACTAGAGGGAATTAATCTAATTTCAGTGAAACAAATGGTAAGGCTTTGCGCCACCATAAGTGGTTTAGTGTAACTGAGACAAATAAATTTTAGGATATGGTTCATTTATTCCATTCTTTAGGAACTGGAAATGGTAAGAAGTAGGCAAATTTTGAGTATTTGAAGGATGTTATAAAGCTACTAAATTACAAAAAAATATAGAAACAATTTATTGGATTCTAGATATTTAGGAATTCCAAAAGTTGAAATGATATATTTTAGATGGTATAGATCTATACAGATCTTATATAGTGTTAAGATAATATACTTGGGCATCAGTTTTAGCCTATGGAAACTTTTCTGGCCATCTAAACATCATACTCAGCATTACTAAAAATATTTGATACCTTCTAAAGGTCTAGTCTTGATCAAGTCCATTTGCCACCATATTCCAGGTAACATTGGATGTAGATGGCTTTCTTAGGAGTTAGTAGTAAAAAATTTTTTCAAGCAACATATCTTTGTATTAGCTCCTAGATTATTTAGCCCTTATAAGTTTTGCAAGATTCCAAAATAATTAGCATATTCCCTCTGTTGAATGAGCTGGTCAGCAGTATGAAAAAGCCACACAATTATACAACTGAAAAACTGAAAGGAAAAATTCCCATCATGTAATTTTCATTTTCCCACGTTGTTTTTATTTACCCTTGATTTATGATTTTTAAATTCTTATAGAGTTAGATATTTATGAAATTATGAATCAGAGTTTCTAGGTAGAAGTAACAGGAATTTAATTTTTCTAGTCCAAAACTTTGTAGCTCTTTTCACAATTTGGTCTGAAATCTCTTTTTTAAGATAACTTATTCCCAATATGTGTTTTTTAAAGAATAATATACATTTGTTAGAGAATTTTCAATGACTCTACTACATTGGTAATTCATATCTCATGTAATATTTCAGTTCTATCAACATTTGAAAGCCTCCATTCGTCCAAAGTTGGCTGGTGGCATAATAGAACATATTTATTATCAGCATAGATACTCATTTTAAGGCTGAAGGCTAATCTAAGGTAACATTGACAACATGGCAAAAGAGGCATCTTGGGCCTAGTTCCCTCAAAGAAGATCAATTTAGCAACTACACACAAATGAAAAGAGAGTCTGACACCTCAAGTGCAAGGCTATAGTACACTGCTGTTGCTGCTGCTAAGTCGCTTCAGTCATGTCCGACGCTGTGCAATCCCATAGACAGCAGCCCAACAGGCTTCCCCATCCCTGGGATTCTCCAGGCAAGAACACTGTAGTGGGTTGCCATTTCCTTCTCCAATACATGAAAGTGAAAGTGAAGTCGCTCAGTCATGTCCAACTCTTTGCGACCCCATGGACTGCAGCCTACCAGGCTCCTCCATCTATGGGATTTTCCAGGCAAGAGTACTGGAGTGGGTTGCCATTGCCTTCTCTGATAGTACACTGGTGGGGGCACAAAAGAACAAGAAAAACACATCAAGAAGGGTTAGAGTAAACGTTTCATTTTGTACACTCTCATCCCTTCTTTGAGCTGAAACAGCAATATGCTGAGAAGGATCTCTTTGGCCATGATTTCTCCAGTTTAGGAAAACAAACTAAGACATACGTCCACTTCCCCAGGGTTTCAGGACATTGTTTGAGAGGTATGCTTCTCTCTTATCCCACATGGAACACTGAGGGAACTGTCTTTTATGTACCACCCATGGATGGTAGGAACAAGGAAAAGGGTTATGGACTCACTGAAACTGATGCTGCAAATCTTGACAGAAGTTCTATACCCCTAACAGCAACCTTGTCCATCAAGGGCCCTTGCTAGGAGCATTGCTAGAACAAGGAGTACTTCATGAGTTTTGCCCAGCCAGAGAGGCCAGATTACAGCCCTGCCCAACTATGAGGCCAGATCCATCCCCCTTCCATCTCAGAGCCCAGCAAGTGTCCTCACTCAACATCAGAGTATTGGCAGTTTGCTTCAACTGTCCATGGGTGCTAAGAACTGGCCTTTCCACAATCCCAGGATGAACTGGCTAATGAATGACTTTTCTCCCAAGCCAAGCTCTAATAACTTGAAGTGACAACTTCCTCAAATGTGGAGATAGCAATACGAGGCTATGAGGATCACAAATAATCAGAGATATTGAACACTATCAAAAGAAATGAATAAAGTCATAATAACTAACCCTAAAGAAATGGAGCCCTAACAACAACTTGATAAAGAACTCAAAATATATTAAAGAAACTCAGAGAACTAAAAGAGAAGATGCATAAACAACTGAATAAAACCCCAAAATAGTACATGAACAAAATGAAGTTCAACAGCAACAACAACAACAAAAAGAAATAAAAACAAGAAAAAATCAAATAGAAACTTTAGAGCTAAAGAATACAACTATTACATTAAAATTTTCAATACAAAAAAAGAAAGTGAAAGAGGAGAGGGAAAAAGTTGGCCTAAAACTCAACATTCAGAAAACTAAGATCATGGCATCTAGTCCCATCACTTCGTGGGAAATAGATGAGGAAACAGTGGAAACATTGACAGACTTTATTTTTCTTGGCTCCAAAATCACTGCAGATGGTAACTGTAGCCATGAAATTAAATGACGCTTGCTCCTTGGAAGGAAAGTTATGACCAACCTAGATAGCATATTGAAAAGCAGAGACATTACTTTGCCAACAAAGGTCCATCTAGTCGAGGCTATGGTTTTTCCAGTGGTCATGTATGGGTGTGAAAGTTGGACTGTGAAGAAAGCTGAACACCAAAGAATTGATGCTTCTGAACTGTGGTGTTGGAGAAGACTCTTGTGAGTCCCTTAGACTGCAAGGAGATCAAACACGTCTATCCTAAATGAGATCAGTCCTGAATATTCATTGGAAGGACTGATGCTGAAGCTGAAACTCCAGTACTTTGACCACCTGATGTGAAGCGCTGACTGACTCATTTGAAAAGACCCTGATGCTGGGAAAGATTGAAGATGGGGGAAGAAGGGGAAGACAGAAATGTCAGACAACTTCCCAAATTTGCAGAGTGAAATGGAATTCATGAAGCTCAAGAGTCACCAAATAGATTGAACCCAAAGAAGTCTAAACCAAGGCCCATTACAATTAAATTGGCAAAGACAAAGTGAGAACCATAATATCAGCAAAAGATAAGTGAATCTTCACATATATGGGAATTCACAAAAGAGTACAAGTGGATTTATCATCAGGTATCCTGTAGTCTAGGCGAGAAACAAAAGATATATTCAAAATAGTACAAAAGAAAAAAACCTTGCCAATCAAGAATATTAAACTGGTTGAAGTGTCCTTTAAAAACAGAGATTACATTAAGACTTTCCCAGTTAAATAAAAAAATTGGAGAGTTTGTCAGCATTAGACCTAACTTACAAGAAATTCTTAAGGGTGCACTTTAAGTTGAAAAGAAAAAACACTAAAAAGCAACACAAAAGTATGTAAAAGCACAAATCTCACTTGTAAAAGTAAATATATAGACAAAAACAAAATAGTGTTAATGGTTTTAATAGTGTATGGTGGCATATAATTAGTTTAACTCTGCTACATAGTGTAAAAATTAAAAAAAAAACTATTAAGATACCTTTAACCATAAGAAATTCTTTAATAGATTCACAATTTATAGATAGAAATAAAATCTGGCATCAAGAATGTAAAGAGTGCATATGGGGGGATGGGTGAATTTAACTGGAATGGGTGAATTTAACTCAGATGACCATTATATCTATTACTGTGGGCAGGAATCCCTTAGAAGAAATGGAGTAGCCATCACAGTCAACGAAACAGTTCAAAATGCCGTACTTGGAAGCAATCTCTAAAACGACAGAATGATGTCTGTTCATTTCCAAGGAAAATCACTCAATATCACGGTAATCCAAGTCTACACCTGACCAGTAACGCTGAAGAAGCTGAAGTTGAACAGATCTATGAAGACCTACAAGACCTTCTAGAACTAACACCCAAAACAGATGTCCTTTTCATTCTAGGGGACTGGAATGCAAAAGTAGGAAGTCAAGAAACACCTGAAGTAACAGGCAAATTTGGCCTTGGAATACAGAATGAAGCAGGGCAAAGGCTAATAGAGTTCAGCCAAGAGAACGCAATGGTCATAGCAAACAGCCTCTTCCAACAACACAAGAGAAGACTCTACACATGGACATCACCAGATGGTCAACATCAAAATCAGATTGATTATATTCTTTGCAGCCAAAGACGGAGAAGCTTTATACAGTCAGCAAAAACAACACCAGGAGCTGACTGTGGCTCAGATCATGAGCTCTTATTGACAAATTCGGACTGAAATTGAAGAAAGTGGAGAAAACCACTAGACCATTCAGGTATGACCTAAATTAAGTTCCCTATGACTAACAGTGGAAATGAGAAATAGATTTAAGGGACTAGAGCTGATAGAGTGCTTGATGAACTATGGACAGAGGTTCGAGACATTGTACAGGAGACAGGAATCAAGACCATCCCTGAGAAAAAGAAATGCAGAAAAGCAAAATGGCTGCCTGAGGAGGACTTACAAATAGCTGTCAAAAGAAGAGAAGTGAAAAGCAAAGGAGAAAAGGAAAGATATAAGCATCTGAATGCAGAGTTCCAAAAAATAGCAAGAAGAGATAAGAAAGCCTTCTTCAGTGATCAATGCAAAGAAATAGAGGACAAGAACAGAATGGGAAAGACTAGAGATCTCTTCAAGAAAATTAGAGATACCAAGGGAACATTTCATGCAAGGATGGGCTCAATAAAGGACAGAAATGGTATGGACCTAACAGGAGCAGAAGACATTAGGAAGAGGTGGCAAGAATACACAGAAGAACTGTACAAAAAAGATCTTCATGACCCAGAGAATCCCGATGGTGTGATTACTCACCTAGAGTCAGACATCCTGGAATGTGAAGTTAAGTGGGCCTTAGGAAGCATCACTACAAACAAAGCTAGTGGAGGTAATGGAATTCCAGTTGAGCTGTTTTAAATCCTGAAAGATGATGCTGTGAAAGTGCTGCACTCAATATGCCAGCAAATTTGGAAAACTCAGCAGTGGCCACAGGACTGGAAAAGTTCAGTTTTCATTTCAATCCCAGAGAAAGGCAATGCCAAAGAATGTTCTAACTACCGCACAATTGCACTCATCTCACATGCTAGTAAAGTAATGCTTAAAATTCTCCAAGCTAGGCCTCAGCTTCAGGCTCAGCTTCACATGAACCGTGAACTTCCAGATGTTCAAGCTGGATTTAGAAAAGGCAGAGGAACCAGAGATCAAATTGCCAACATCCGCTGGATCATCAAAAAAGCAAGAGAGTTCCAGAAAAACATCTATTTCTGCTTTATTGACTATGCCAAAACCTTTGCTTGTGGATCACAATAAACTGTGGAAAATTCTAAAAGAATGGGAATACCAGACCACCTGACTTGCCTCTTGAGAAACCTGTATGCAGGTCAGGAAGCAACAGTTAGAACTGGACATGGAACAACAGACTGGTTCCAAATAGGAAAAGGAGTATGTCAAAGCTGTATATTGTCACCCTGCTTATTTAACATATATGCAGAGTACATCATGAGAAACGCTGGGCTGGGAGAAGCACAAGCTGGAATCAAGATTGGCGGGAGAAATATCAATAACCTCAGATATGCAAATGACACCACTCTTATAGCAGAAAGTGAAGAGGAACTAAAGAGCTTGATGAAAGTGAAAAAGGAGAGTGAAAAAGTTGGCTTAAAGCTCAACATTCAGAAAACTACGATCATGGCATCTGGTCCCATCACTTCATGGCAAATAGATGAGGAAACAGTGGAAACAGTGGCTGACTTTATTTTTCTGGGTTCCAGAATCACTGCAGATGGTGACTGCAGCCATGAAATTAAAAGACGCTTACTCCTTGGAAGGAAAGTATGACCAACCTAGACAGCATATTAAAAAGCAGAGACATTACTTTGTCAACAAAGTCCATCTAGTCAAGGCTATAGTTTTTCCAGTGGTAATGTATGGATATGAGCATTGTACTATAAGGAAAGCTGATCGCTGAAGAATTGAAGCTTTTGAACTGTGGTGTTGGAGAAGACTCTTGAGCGCCCCTTGGACTCCAGGGGGATCCAACCAGTCCATCCGAAAGATCAGTCCTGGATGTTCATTGGAAGGACTGATGTTGAAGCTGAAACTCCAATACTTTGGCCACCAGATGTGAAGAGCTGACTCATTGGGAAAGACTCTGATGCTGGGAAAAATTGAGGGCAGGAGGAGAAGGGGACAACAGAGGATAAGATGGTTGGATGGCATCAACAAGTCAATGGACATGGGTTTGGGTGGACTCCAGGAGTTCGTGATAGACAGGGCAGCCTGGTGTGCTGCAGTTCATGGGGTCACAAAGAGTTGGACATGACTGAGCAACTGAACTGAACTGAATTGATGTTCCTAAGGAAGAAAAGTCATGACCAACCTAGATAGCATATTCAAAACCAGAGACATTACTTTGCCAACGAAGGTCTGTCTAGTCAAGGCTATGGTTTTTCCAGTAGTCATGTACGTATGTGAGAGTTGGACTGTGAAGAAGGCTGACCACCGAAGAACTGATGCTTTTGAACTGTGGTGTTGGAGAAGACTCTTGAGAGTCCCTTGGACTGCAAAGAGATCCAACCAGTCCATTCTGAGGGAGATCAACCCTGGGATTTCTTTGGAAGGAATGATGCTAAAACTGAAGCTCCAGTACTTTGGCCACCTTATGCGAAGAGCTGACTCATTGGAAAAGACCCTGATGCTGGCAGGGACTGGGGGCAGGAGGAGAAAGGGACGACCGAGGATGAGATGGCTGGATGGCATCATGGACTCAATGGACGTGAGTCTGAGTGAACTCCGGGAGTTGGTGATGGACAGGGAGGCCTGGCGTGCTGCGATTCATGGGGTCGCAAAGAGTCGGACACGACTGCGCGACTGAACTGAACTGAACTGAGAAGGTCTTATTACAGTTAAAAACTAACATATAAAGAGAAACATCTATTCTAAGAAAGTGAAAGGCTTCTTTATTTTATTTGTACTACAATTTTGTTATTTCATATAACATACCATGAGAAGCTTAGGTTTAAAAGGCAAGGATCCATAAACAACTCTCGAATGTGTGTGGGTGTGTGACATTGTTTCATTTGTATATTTAGGCTGAGTTCAGGATGCAACTATCTTCTGTCTGCTGGCCTATTGCATATATGCAATGCAATTGGAGCTATATACATGTCAAATGGCTTCCGTTTGGTAATGTTGTGACGTATTCAAGATGTTGTGTCTTGGGAGACTAAGAAATTTAGTAAAGCTAAAGAATTTTCTTTGTTAGCATGTAAGCAGCTATCAGTAAATCAACCAGTTTGAATTAGTTTGGAGCCTCAGGGCAGAGATAATTATTAAGTTTTTTTTGTAAATACCTACAGAATACAGTAAATGAATCTTGAATGTCTGTGGAATCAACTGCCACAAGTATTGAAAGCCTACATAGGTAAACGTAAATACAAACTTTAACTCTTTATCTAAAGGTAAAGATGGTATGGGGAGGGAGGAGGGAGAGGGGTTCAGGATGGGGAACACATGTATATCTGTGGTAGATACATGTTGATGTATGGCAAAACCAATACAATATTGTAAAGTAATTAACCTCCAGTTAAAATAAATAAATTTATTAAAAAAATAAAGGTAAAGACAAGAAAGCTGAACATAGTAAATATACTACATAAAGATAATTAGCCAACTCAGACACAGAGGTTAAGAAAGTAGCAAGATTGGATAGCACAGGTATCAGACCAATTATGACTTATTTATTGCTCTCAGATCATGGACAGTTCTATAAACAGATCTCCTTGTCAAATTTTTTCCTTATACTAATAAATAAGGGAATTATAAGGTAAATATACTTTTTTTTATTATGCTCCATTTTCATATTTTCTACTGGTTTTATACATTTTGTTTGATTTAGAAGCAGAGAATATGTTTTATACACTGGCATGTATTTTCTTTATTGTAAACTGTGCTGAGATTCATCCCTTTTATTAAATGGCTAGAATTTTTCTATCCATAAATACAGATTTTCTATAATTTGGGTGTACTTTTTCAGCACTAGGTAAGACTGCTGTTCTCCCATAGCCCCCTTTTGCTTCTGAAAGCAGATATTTATCAACCTGGATGCATTGCATCCCAGGTGCTCCAAAAACACTCTATCTAAAATATAGACTATCATACCCCTTAGTTACATAGCAGGTCCCTTCCTGATATTATCAAGCACATCAACAGACAAGATATATACTTCAGAAGTACCAGCTTGCATGGGAACCTCAGAGGAGAAAGAATGGTATGGGGAGGGAGGTAGCAGGGGGGTTCAGGATGGGAAACATGTGTATACCTGTGGCAGATTCATGTTGATGTATGGCAAAACCAACACAATATTGTAAATTAACCTCCAATTAAAATAAATAAATTATATTAAAAAAAGAATAAATATAACGTCATCCAGAAACACCCATATCATGGATGTTTTTTCTGGGTTAGGGTAATACAAGAAAGGTAGTAAAATTGCAGAATTCATGGCTTCAGTATCCACAAGAAAGGACTGGAAACATTTAACATGGAGAAAAGAAAAACAGACATGTA
Source organism: Aepyceros melampus (assembly GCA_006408695.1). NCBI lineage: Eukaryota > Metazoa > Chordata > Mammalia > Artiodactyla > Bovidae > Aepyceros > Aepyceros melampus. The sequence goes on along the minus strand of SJXQ01008953.1, from coordinate 198,490 downwards.
AGTTCATTTCATTCTGAGTTCTAAGGTTTTCGCATGATGTCAATTTTGTCCATTAGTTTGCATCATTTACCCATTTTTTCTGTCTGATTTCTTGGAGTAGGGAAGATCCTCTTGAGGAGGTGGTAAAGCTTCAGTCATAGGTTGTATCAGTTGCATCTTCCTCAGTCTCTTCCAGCATTACTTTTTCTAATATCTTGACTTTTTAATAGGGAATTAGTAACTTTTTCCTCAGGTGTGCCTTCTCATTTTTTTGGGAGCCCCAGAAAATATTGTGTTCCTTTGTAGATAATTATAACTAGGCAGCTAAACTGCACTCTTAAGTTTCTTTATGGCTTACTTTTCTGCATGCTTTCTCAAAGCCAGATTGTAGCTACCAGTATCTGAGAAACTATTCATTCTTGCCATCAACTTACTTTTTCTTCCTACTTATATTTAAATTCCTAGAAACGAAAGTATCATAAAAATGGAGAGGCTCAATGTCTATTCTGATATTTACATAGATTTATATATGTAGACTTAGAAAATGCCTCAGAGAACTGTGATGAAAAACAAAGGAGTCAGCTTCTAAGTACAGCATTTAGCTTTTCCCAGTTTACCTTCTGCAGAAAGTTTTCAAGGAATCTTTTCAGTAGTCCCTTTTCTTAGGTTTCCAAGGTACAAAGAACAGAATAGCCTAAGCTGTTGAAGGAAGAGTACGGGATTCCTGAGGACTTCAGCGCCCTGATATAGAGATTACCAATTTGCCTTCGTTGTGCCTGTTTCATTAGTTGAAGAGTCAACTAAAGGCAGCAATTTGTGTGGTGGCCAGTACACAAGCCCAGGTATAGGATTGTAGACTGAAAGTACAGTGCGGGCACCTTGGCAAATTCTGTGGATCTCTTCAGAGCTTGAGGTAAAAGGGCAAATGGATCCTTACCATTTTCAGTCCTTCCAGGAGCCTTATTCCCTTTCTTCCAGGTAACTAGGTGACCACTGTCTAACCTGATACTTTCATTCTATGGCCCAGTCTTTACAAAATTTCTCAAGGACTCCTTACTCTTTTTCTCTTCATCATATCTGCTTCCATAGCTTTATTCTGCACAGCCTAGAACACTCCTACATCTGTTCCCAAGAATGGCACCTATGCTGGGGATTAGCATAATGACACAAGCCATAGTGCTCTCCTTATATATTTGTTTGATTCTGAAAAGTCTAACCAGAGTTAGTATTCTTAAAAACCTTGTGGCCAAAGTAGACTGGGGTTTGGGTACATTCAGTGAAGTTACTCTGTGTAGCTTTCATATGTCACTTGTCTAGCGGGACAGAAAGTCATCTTTCTCAATAGTCTTTGTCTAAGAGGACAGCAGTAGGACAGTAGTCAAAGGAAAACTGTATTTCATGGGTATTATTCCTAAAAAGTAAATAGGATATCAAGAAGTTTCTAATTATATTGATTTTACATAATAGGAAAACAATTATCTGGATCACAAATATTCACAATTGCCAGGATCTTTGAATAGATAACAGTCCACAAATGATCAACAATTAAAAACCACACATTAAGAACTTGAAATAATATAACAAGTTTGAATTTATTTACTTGGATATTTAGAATAAAGCAAATATTGCACCATAGAAATGATTTTGATGAATTATAAAACTTCCACAAATTCCAATAAAGCACTCAGGTGAAAAGCGAAATTCTTGTGATGAGGATCCCATTATATAATATATATATATATATTTATGTTACATTTTGCATTTACCAAACGCAGTTTAATTCAGCTAGTGTGCAAACAATATCAAAAAGAGGAATAATTTAAAAAAATATGAAAACAAACCACCCAAATCTGATTAATATAAAAGAAACCATTGCTTGCCTAGAAGGAGACAGAAGAAGTGGAAAAAACATGTTTCCCATATGGGCTCTATTATCTGAAGCCTATGAATAGAGTTCCTATTACAGTGAAGTTGTAGTGAAGGTCTGGAATGCCAGACCACCTTATCTGCCTCCTGAGAAACCTGTATGCAGGTCAAGAAGCAACAGTTAGAATGGGACATAGAACAACAGACTGGTTCCAAATAGGAAAAGGAGTACATCAAGGCTGTATATTGTCACCCTGCTTATTTAACTTATATGCAGAGTACATCATGTGAAATATCAGGCAGGATGAAGCACAAACTGGGATCAAGACTGCTGGGAGAGATATCAATAACTTCAGATATGAAGATGACACAACTCTTATGGCAGAAAGTGAAGAGGAACTAAAGAGCCTCTTGATGAAAGTGAAAAAGGCTAAGATCATGGCATCCAGTCCCATCACTTCATGGCAAATAGATGAGGAAACAATGGAAATAGTGACAGACTTTCTTGGGCTCCAAAATCACTGCAGATGGTTAATGCAGCCATGAAATTAAAAGACAATTGCTCCTTGGAAGAAAAAGCTATGACCAACCTAGACAGCATATTAAAAGCAGAGACATTACTTTGCTGACAAAGTTCTGTATAGTCAAGGGTATGGTTTTCCCAGTAGTCATGTATGGATGTGAGTTGGACTAAAAAGAAGGCTAAGCACTGAAGAATTGATGATTTTGAACTGTGGTGTTGGAGAAGACTCTTGAGAGTCCCTTGGACTGCAAGGAGATCATGCCAATCAATCCTAAAGGAAGTCAACCCTGATTATTCACTGGAAGGACTGATGCTGAAGCTCCAATACTTCGGCAATCTGATGCAAAGAGCTGACTCATTAGAAAAGACCCTGATGCTTGGAAAGATTGAAGGCAGGAGGAAAAAGGGATGACACAGGATGAAATGGTTGGATGGCATCACTGACTCAATGGACATGAATTTGAGCAAGCTCCAGGAGATGGTGAAGAACAGGGAAGCCTGGTGTGCTGCAGTCCATGGGGTTGCGAGAGTCAGACATGACTGAGTGACTGAACAACATTAAGAGTGAAGCTAAGAACTCTCATTCTCATTTCATAATTCAGAATTTTCACCTCTGCTAGGCTGCAGAATAATTTCATTAAGCATGATTTTTAGGCAACTACATCTCCTCAAGACAAAACATACTCATTCACTAAAACTAGGGCACCATCCACACCGACACAGTCTTTATTCTGTAATTTCTTACTAGAGATAGCATCCTTAAATTCTGGGTCCCAAGTAGACTGGAGATCTGAGAGATTCAGTGTAGGACAACTGGGTAGCCCAGGGTAAGTGGGCTAAAGGGTCTTCTTCCCCGTTTATATTTGTGTATGAGGACAGGGACAGGGCAGTATTCAAAGAATGTGTATTTCATGTTTGCATTGCTCATGTTCTGTGGTGATTTATATAGGAAGGATATTACTCAAACAGGGAGGGGCACATTCCTTTATACATAGCCAGTGATTCATCAGTCAAATTGATGTAAATAATATACTTTTGCCTCAAGAAACCTGTCAGAAATCTTTATGCAGATTTAAAATCTATTACTAGCCAGTTCTTGGCTGTCTCGTCCAGGAAGCCAGGAGCAGAAAAGCAATGCCATCATTAATAGCATGGATTTTCTACTTAAAATAAATCTAATGAAGCCACATGATAATAAGAAGCTAGATATCAGTATCAGGGTACTTATAATTTCATTGTCTCACTTATCATGGGCAAAGTATATACCTGGATTTCAAACCTCTGGCTGCAGTTGCCATGGTCCTTCAATTGTGAGTAGTTCATTTATGATCCACAAATATCACAACACCTTAGCAAACTCAAAACAATCTAACAAATAAAATTTGTCTATATATGATTTTAGATGTAACAAGATAATGCACCAAAGAAATAATAGTAGTAAATGATAAGACTTCTCAAATTTAATCAAAGCAAAGCTCATGTATGAGTCGCTCATAAAAAGAAATAGCCATAATAAAATCCATAGTTCCTTAAAGAACTAACCCCAAAACTTAGATGTTTGTTTCTATTAGTCCAAAGATATATTAGGAATTATAGCTCTCTGTAATCACTGAAGAAAGGGAGGGTCCAGACTAATTTCCATTTTTGGTAATTCTCATTTTGCTTGTACTTCATACCTGTTGCTATTGTAGATTCTTTTTTCAACCCATCTCTGAAAATTGTAGATGAGTTCTGCCTGTGCTAAAGAAAACTTTAACTTAGCTCTGTAGTTTGCTATTCCACACTGTGCAGATATTTATTATCTAGCCCTGTGCAGCCCAGATTTTGGTAAAGCAGCATTGTATTTATTAGTCCAGCTCCAACAAAGGTGGTCATTCCAGTATGAGTCCCTGCTGAGGTTCTTTTTCCCTCCTCTATCATGTTAGCCTCTCCGTTTTTATTTCTCCATGATCTGTTGTTTAATGCTGTGCATGTTTTGAGGTGTACTTATTCTTTCAACTCTTGATGAGCACTCTGCTTTCAGTTTTTGCTGTTAGAAATGGTGTTACTGTAAGTACTCACATGTTTGTACTTTAGAGCAAATGTTTACAAATTTTTCTTATACCTGGGATTATGCTTATGGACACAGTCTAAGAGTATTCTAAATAGACATACAGCTTCATTTTAAAATTTTTCTATATGATGGTGAACATTTATTGATTGAATATTCTTTTCTCTCATGGCTAATGACCTCAAGCACCTTTTCACATGTTTGTTAGCCATTTGGATATCCTCCTTTGTGATGTGCTTATTTAAATGTCTTCTTTCTCACTTTTTGACATATAAGTTTATATATGTTTATTTATGTATAACAATCTTTTATTGAATATACATTTTGATAAACAAAAGTTTTAATTTGGATAAAGAGAAGTTTTCATTTTGATGCAAACCAATTTATCAATTTTTCATTTATAATTAGTGCTAGTTATTCAATTATAAATTTTGGCATTCACCAGAATCATGATACTGCTCTAACTTATGATCAAAAATCTTTATTGTTTTGTTTTTCATATATGTCTAGATTATGTCTAGAATTGGAAAATGGACTCAAGTTTTTTCATCTTTTCCTCATTATGCAGCAGTGGCACCTTTATTAATAATCAAGTAACCATACATTTATTGATCTGTTTGTGAAGTCTATTTTTTCTCATTAAGCTATTTTCTGCCTTTTGTCACTACACACAGTCTTAACTACTGTAACCACTTGAACTGCTTTGAAATTTTATAACTTAAGAAATTTTGTTCATTTTGATCAGGACAACCTTGGCTTTTCTTGGCTCTTTGCATTATATATACCTCTCACCTGCATTATATATAATTTTTAAAATAAGGTCTTGGCTCTTTGCATTATATATACCTCTCACCTGCATTATATATAATTTTTAAAATAAGGTGTCAATTTACAAAACTCCTAATGGGATTTGGATTTGGAATGCTAATGCATTGAATATTTAAAATGAATATTTGAGGAGAATTAACATCTAAATATAATCAAATCTGCCAATCTGAATATATCTCTTCATTTGTGAGGTATTTCTTCTTTTCACTAATGTTTTCTAATGATATATGTCGATCTTTTCTTATGTAATTGCTATTTCTGATATTCTTGGAAATGTTGATTTAAAAATCTGTTTGTACTTTGCATAAACACCCTTCATTGTATTTATTTGCTTACATATACAATGACTTTGCTAACTTCCTAATTTTAATTGTTTATTTCAAATCATTTGTGGATATAGCTATATAGATAGAGATATATACTAACACACATATGTATAGACATCATTTTGTTATCTGTAAATAATGGAATTTACATATACTTTCCATTTCTAATCCTTATCCACCTTTTATTCCTTTTGCATGACTTACTGCACTAAAACAGCCAGTATAGTGTTGAATAGAAATGGTGATTGAAAATGTTTTATTCTCACTCAATAGGAAAAAAGCTTTCAATAGCTCCATTATTAAGTATTTATCAATTGATTTATTTTGAAAATATTTATCTCATTAAAGAATTTTGTTAAATTCCCAGTTCTGATGAGATTCATGAGGAAAAGTTTTGTATTCATCAAATTCTTTTTATTTTTGAGATCAGTTCAGTTCAGTCACCCAATCGTGTCTGACTCTTTGCAACCCCATGAATTGCAACATACCAGGCCTCCCTGTCCATCACCAACTCCCAGGGTTCACTCAAACTCATGTCCATCGAGTCGGTGATGCCATCCAGCCATCTCATCCTCTGTCGTCCCCTTCTCCCCCTGCCCCAATCCCTCCCAACATCAGAGTCTTTTCCAATGAGTCAACTCATTGCATGAGGTGGCCAAAGTACTGGAGTTTCAGCTTTAGCATCATTCCTTCCAAAGAAATCCCAGAGCTGATCTCCTTCAGAATGGACTGGTTGGATCTCCTTGCAGTCCAAGGGACTCTCAAGAGTCTTCTGCAACACCACAGTTCAAAAGCATCAATTCTTCGGCGCTCAGCCTTCTTCACAGTCCAACTGTCACATCCATACATGACCACTGGAAAAACCATAGCCTTGACTAGGCAGACTTTTGTTGGCAAAGTAATGTCTCTGCTTTTGAATATGCTGTCTAGGTTGGTCATAACTTTCCTTCCAAGGAGTGAGAGTCTTTTAATTTCATGGCTGCAGTCACCATCTGCAGTGATTTTGGAGCCCCCCCCAAAAATAAAGTCTGACATTGTTTCCACTGTTTCCCGATCTATTTTCCATGAAGTGATGGGACCAGATGCTATGATCTTATCATATGATATTTCCCCTCTGTTGTATTACTACAATGAATTACATTGATTTTTTAATTTCTTAAAATTAAACTTAATTTAGAATAGTTTTAGACTTGCTTTAAAAAGCACTGAAAATAGCAGTTATTGAATATCTCACACTCCATTTCACAAACCATTACTATCTGATACTAGTATGGTTTGTTTGTCATGCAACTAATTGATAATGGTACATTGTTACTGAGTCTATGCTTTTTAGATTTCCATTGTTTTTGCCTAATGACCTACTACTGTTCCATGATCCCATTCAGTATGCTCTAATTTGATGTTATATCTATTAGGATCCTCTTGATCATGGCAATTTCTCAGATTTTTCTTGTTTTGACAGTCTTCTCATTTTTTAGAAGAACTCAGTTCAGTTGCTCAGTCGTGTCCAATTCTGTGATCCCATGGACTGCAGCACACCAGGTTTCCCTGTCCATCACCAGCTCCCAGAGCCTGCTCAAACTCATGTCCATTGAGTTGGTGATGCCACCCATTTCATCCTTTGTCATCCTCCTCTCCTCCTTCCCTAAATCTTTCCCAGCATCAGGGTCTTTTGCAATGAGTCATTTCTTTGCATCAAGTGGCCAAAGTATTGGAGCTTCAGCTTTAGCACCAGTCCTTCCAGTGAATATTTAGGGTTGATTTCCTTGAGGACTGACTGGTTTGATCTCCTTGCTATCCAAGGGACTCTCAAGAGTCTTCTCCAATACCACAGTTCAAAAGTATCAATTCTTTGGCACATCAAGAACTGATCTGAGAACTAGTTAAGTGTTTGTAGAGTTGTCTCTCAAGTGGGATTTATCTAATTTTTATCTCATGATTATACTGTCATTATGGGTTCTGGGAAAGATCATAAAGTATCATTCTTATCCTGTCATAAAATGTTACATTCTATCAATATGACTATATTAACCTTGATTACCTGGCTGAGATAATGTTCATCAGGTTTCTCTACCATAAATTTACTTTTCCTTCCACCCACCACTTTCACACTATATTCTTTGCAAGCAAGTCACTATGCACAGACCACACTTGAGGAATGAGGATTCATGTTGCACCTCCTTGAAGTCAAAGTATCCACAAAATTTGTTTTGAATTATTTTACATTAAGAATTTTGTCTGTTCTCCCAATGTATTTATTTGCTTTTTTTATATTAGTGTGAATTCATGGATAATTAGAAAGAGAAGCACTTCCTTACTTTCTGGTTCTCTAGGATGCTCCAGGCTCATCTTTAATATTCCCTGTCCCTTTATAGAATCAGGCTTCCCTGGTAGCTCAGCTGGTAAAGAATCTGCCTGAAATGCAGGAGATCTAGTTTGATTCCTAGGTTGGGAAGATCCGCTGGAGAAGGGATAGGCTACTCACTCCAGTATTCTTGGGCTTCCCTGGTGGCTCTGGTAATTCAGCTGGCAAAGAATCCACCTGCAATGCAGAAGACCTGGGTTTGATCCCTGGGTTGGGAAGATCCCCTGGAGAAGAGAAAGGCTACCCACTCCAGTATTCTGGCCTGAGAATTCCATGAACTGCATAGTCCATGGGGTCACATAAAAGTTGGACATGACTGAATGACTTTCACTTCACTTCACAGAATCAACCATTTTTGAAAGGATCCATTTTTTTGAGACTAGTATTAGAAACCAAGCTATGGGTTCTAGGTGTGCCTTTTGTTATTAGATTACCATTGTTTCTAGGCTTTCTCAACTGACAAATTAAGGAAATATATACATATAAAGTAACTGTATATATGTATATAAGTATTTATGTGTGTAACTACATACGCATACACATATATATGATACAGAATGTAAGTTAATAGTGATGCTTCCAATTCAAACCCATTATTACATGGATTACTCTAACCTCTTCTTGTTTGTCTATAGCTTTCTACTCCAACAGCAAAACACCTTACACCATCTGCCACCCATTTACTTAATTAATTCTAGTATGTATGTGTAGTGGTTTCAGAGTTGACAGTCCATACACTCATGAGAAACAGCTTTATTAAGTATAGGACTGTATATAGTTGCTTTGCTTTTAGTCTTACAGATTGCACTAACTCCCCTAGTCACTTGTTAGCACCTTTTCTTTACAACCCCATAAGTGAAATTGTTTCATACATTTGTAATACAGTAGATTCTCTTTTTACATTTTATATTCCAACCTGGGATCCCCCAACTACTAAATAGTTTTTAAAAATCATATCTATTAAGGTTTACTCTTTGTGCTGTAAAGTTCTATGGGTTTTGACAAATGCATAATGTCATATATATGCCATTACAGTATCATACAAGATATTGTTTGCCTTATCTATTCAGCCCTTGCCCTCCCACTGACACCATGTGTTTACTGTATCTTTAGTTTTGCCTTTTCCAGAATATCATATAAATGGAAGCACACCATACGTATTCAACTGACTTCTTCCACTTTGTAAAATGTACTCAAAGTCCGTCTGTGTTTCTGTCTCTCTCTCTCTTGTTGGTAAAGTGGATGTGCCACAGTGTTTTTAAGGATTAACCTATTGGAGGATATCTTACCTACTGCCAGTTTTTGGCAGTTACAAATAAAGCTGTTATAAATATTCATGTGCTCATTTTTGGGTGGACCTAAGTTTTCAACACATTTGGGTAAATACGTAGGAGCACAGTGGCTAAATGTAGAACATTTAGCTTTGTGCTGCTTCTGCTAAGCCACTTCAGTCGTGTCCGACTCTGTGCAACCGCATAGACGGCAGCCCACCAGGCTCCCCCGTCCCTGGGATTCTCCAGGCAAGAACACTGTAACCACACTGTTTTCCAACATTGCTGTACCATTTTTCATTTTACCACCAATGAATGACAGTTTCTGTTGCTTTTATTTTCCACCAATAATTGACAGTTTTTTAAATTTTAGCCATTACCCTAGGTGTGTAGTAGTATTTTTTGTTTAATTTGCATCTCCCTAATGACAGATAATGTACAGCATCTTTACATATGGTCATCTGTATATTTCTCTGGTGAGGTGTCTATTCAGATTTTTTGCCCATTTTAAATGGGTTGTTTTCTTTTTGCTGAATTTTAAGTTTTTAATCTATTTGGATTGAAGATCTTTATCAGTTATGTGCTTTGAAAATGTATTCTCCCAATGTCTCCTGTCTTTTCATTAACTTACATGTCTTTTGCCAGATCAGAGCTTTTACTTTAATAAAGCTCAACTTACTTTTTTTTTCTTATGGTTTTGTGCTTTTCGTGTTATATCACAAAACCCAAGGTCACATCGATTTTCTCCTATGTTTGCCTTGAGAAGTTTTAGTTTTACATTTCACATCTAGTTCTATGATTTAGTTAATTTTTATGTAACATATAAGGGCTGTGTCTAGGTCCCGTTTATTTATGTAGACATCTCATGTTCTAGCATCATTTATTGAAAAGACTATTTTTATGTAGTAAATTGCCTTTGACCTCCTGTCAAAGATCAGGTAATTATAAATGTTATGTGTGTATCTACCTCTGGATCCTCTATTCTGTACTATTGATCTGTGTCTATTTATTTGCCAATGCCATGCTATCTTGATTATGGTAGCTTATGGTAAGTGTTTCAAAATAAGGTAGTGTGAGTCCTCCAAAATTTTCTTCAGTATATTGGTTAACTCTAGTTCTTTTGTCTTTTCACATAAACTTTAAAATCAGTTTACTGATATCTACAAAATAACCTGCTGGGGCTTTGAATAGGATTATATTGTATCCAAAGGTAAAGCTAGGGAAAACTGACTTAATACTGAGTTTTCCAACTCATGAAAACAGAATAGCCATTATTTACATTTTCTTTGTTATCTTTTATCAGAATTTTGTACTTTCCCCATTTAGATACACAAAAGTATGTGCAATGAATACCTGTTTTTTTTAATTGCAAATATAAATGGGATTTAAAAAAATATTTATTTCAAACACCAATTGTTCATAATTGGCATATAGAAAACAATTGACTTTTTTATACTAACTTACATTCTTTATCCTTGTTATGCACATTTATCTCATTTAATTCCAGGAGGTTTTTGTTTAGCTTTATAGATTCTTTGGGATTCTCTACATAGATACTCATGTCATCTCTGAATAAAGAAAATTTTATTTTTATTATTTTCAATCTATACACTTCCTAATACTTTTTATCTTATTGAATTAGCTAAGACTTCCAGTACGATGTATAGAAGTGGTGCAAGAAGACATCATTGTCTTTTTTTCTGAAATTAGAAAAATTAGCATAAAGACTCTCATCAAAAAATGTTAGCTACAGGGCTTTTTGTAGGTGTCCTTTACCAAACTGAGAGAATTTCCCTGCATTACTAATTTACTGAGAGTTTTTATCTTAAATGAATATTGGATTTTGTCAAAAGTGTTTGTAGCTATGGTTATATGAGTTTTCTTTTGTAGCCTTTGGATGTGATGGATTATATTGATTGATTTTTGAACGTTGAAATACTTGGAATAAATTCCACTTGGTTGTGTACACTTTTTTCCTATATATTATTGGATTTAATTTACTAATATTTTTGAGGATACTCATGACATATATTGGTCTGTAATGTCCAATTTCTTGTGATGTCTTTATCTGGTTATGGTGTTAGGGGAATAATGGTTTAACACAGTGAATTAGCAAGTGACTCCCTTCTTTCTAGTGCTTCCCAAGTAGCAATAGTGGTAAAGAACCTGCCTGCCAATGCAGGAGACCTAAGAGATGAGAGTTCAGTCCCTGGGTCTCGAAGATCCCCCTGGAGGAGGAAATGGCCACCCACTCCAGTGTTCTTGCCTGGAGAGTCCATGGACAGAGGAGCCTGGCAGGCTACAGTCCACAGGTCTCACAGTCAGACAGGACTGAGGCGACAGCATGCATCCCCCTTTCATTTTCTGGAGGCAGTGGTGGAGGGTTGATACTGTTTCTTCCCTTGGTGTTTTCTTTTTTAAAGCTATTAACTGTTAATTCCTTTAATAGACTCAGGGCTATCTAGAATGTGTATTTTTCCTTGTATGACAAACTACCAAAACTGTTTTATTTCATCGAAGTTATCCAGCTGGGATCATAGAGTTCAGAGTATTCTGTTGTTATGCTTTCACTATCCTTAGAATCAAAACTGATTGTTCTTTCATTTCTATTATTAGTCATTTGTATCTTTTTTCCCCTTTCCTTAGCCTCAGAATTTTTGCAATTTTATTGGTCTTTTAAAAGAACTACCTCTTTTCTCTATTGTTTTTCTGTTCTTAATTTTACTGACTTCTGTTCTAACTGCTATTATCAATATTCTTCTATTTTCTTTAGGCTTAAAGTTTTCTTTTTCTAAGGTAAAAACTTAAGATTATTGGTTTAGGTCTTTTAAATTTTCTAATGTATAAATGTAGATTTTTTTTTCTCTGATGTTTTAGCTGCATCTATAAATTATGGTAATATTTTCATTTTACTTTGCTCAAATATAAAAAAATTTTTTTTCTAATGTTCCTTGATGTATCTTTTATTTTGAATTAATTCAAATATTTGGGGATTTCTCAGCTACATTTTTATTAACTACCACTTTTATTTCATTGTTGCTTTGTATAGCTTCCAATCTTTTACATTTGTTAAGGTACGTTTTATGGAACATAATATGACCTATTTCAGTCACTATTTCATATGACCTCTAGAAGAATGTGTGTTCTCCTTCATGGATGGAATAGTCTGTAAGTATCAAACAAACTTGATAATGCTCTTTTGATCATCTATATCTTTATTGTTCTGCCTGTTTAATCAGTTACTGTCAGACAGCTGTTGAAGTCTCCAACTATAACAGTTAGACTTGTTTATTTCTACTTTGGGTTCCTTCAACTTTTACCTATCTTGATACTTTGTTGTTAGGGGCACATACATACATTCATGATTGTTATGTCTTCTCTAAGAATGGATCCTTTAACATTAAATAATCTTCATGCATGATAATCTTCCTTGTTCTGAAGCTGGCTTTGTCTGAAATCAATGCAGCTTCTTTGGCTATCTTTTGATTAGATTTTGCATGATATATGTTTCTTAATACCTTTCCTGAAAGGTTCCTCAATACCTTTATTGACATAAATCTTTAATTTTAAAGTAGGTTTCTTGTAGAAAATATTTTTTTTTCAAATTCATTCTGGCAATCCCTGTATTTTAAACCCTCACATTTAAAACAATTATTAATACTATCAATTAATATCTATCAATTTGTAACTTTTCTAGTCATTGAATTATTGTTTCTTCCCATTTTACTGCATTCTCTTTTAGTTGATTTTTACATGATTCCATTTTCTCTTCTTTTAGCATGTCAATCATTTTTTACTTTTTATTGGTTTCTCTAGAACTTATAATAAAATTTTTCAACTCATCCAAAACTCACTTTATAAATTATACTACACCACTTCACATGTAGTACAGGTTCCTTAGATCAGATATTATTAATTTCTCCTTCCCATCTCTTGTGACATTATCGTTTGTTTCACTATCCATATGCCATAATCAACCAGCATTTTATAGCTATTACTACTTTAGGCATTTTAAGATTATTTAAGAATAATGGGACTAATAATTTTATTTTACCTCATTTATTCTCCAATGCTCTTTTCTTTATGGCAATCCAAGTTTCTGACCTGTATAATTCTTCTTCCTAAAGAACTTCTAGCATTTCTTGTACACCACGTCTGTCGGTGAGAATTTCCTCATTTTTGGTTTGTCTGAGAGTATTTATATCTCCTTTATTTTTGAAGAATAATCTTGTTCTAGGTCAATATTTCTTTCCTGCAACATTTTAAATATTTCACATCATGCTCTCTTAACTTTGTTTCTGATAAATCCACTGTAATTCTCTATAGTTAATGCATTGTGGGTATTTTTCTAACTTCTTTCAAGGTTTTCTCTTTGTCTTTGGTTTCCTTCAATTGAGGGCTTCCCTGATAGCTAGTTTGTAAAGAATCTGCCTGCAATGCAGGAGATCCTGGTTGGATTCCTGAATTGGGAAGATCTACTGGAGAAGGGATAGGTTCCAGTATTCCTGGGCTGCCCTTGTCGTTCAGCTGGTAAAGAATCCACCTGCATGTGGTAGACTTGGGTTCAATACCTGGGTTAGGAAGATTCCCTGGAGAAGGGAGAGGCTACCCACTCCAGTATTCTGGCCTGGAGAATTCCATGGACTGTATAGTCAATGGGGTCACAAAGAGTTGGACACGAATGCATGACTTTCACTTTCTTCCAGTTGGTTATCCCTAGGCTTTAACGTTGTTAGTTTGCTTGTGTGTGTTTGTGTGCTTTGCATTTTTTCCTGCTTTGTGTTCTCTAAATTCCCACACTTGTGATTTAATGTTTTTCATTCATTTTGAAACATCCTTGACCATTATTACTTTGAAAATTTCATCTGCTCTTCTGCTCTCTCTTCTCATTCTGGGATTCCAGTTATGTGCATTTCACTTTTAAAAACTTTTGACAGTTCTTGGATGGTTTTTCATTTTTTCTTTTTGTATTTCATTTTGTGAAATTTCTACTGGATTGTTTTCAATAGCATTTTCTCAATTGTGTTGAATCTATTGATGAGTCTATTGAAGCCATTTTTCATTTTTTTTTTTAGCATTTCGTTTTGATTCTTGTAGTTTTTATTTCTCTATATAACCTATTCTTGCATGACATCTTCTTTTTCCCTGAGAGCTCTTAACATATGAATCACAGTTATTTTAAATTCCCCATTTGATAATTTCAACATCTGTGTCCTGAGTCTGGTTTTGCTGATTGTTTTCTTTCTTCAGACTGCATTTTTCTTGCTCTGTAACATGCACTATAGTTTTTTGAGTTGTGTCTGGTATTTGGAATTGAGGTAAATAAGCCTTTGTGTGAGATTTGTGGTAATCTAACTAGGAGTCATGTTCTGTTTAATGTTTGTATTCATAGAGGTATCAGAAGTGTTATTTAGTATGCTTCTGTCTCCTCTCTTGACTCTGAGTTTCCCTAAGTACTTCTGAGAGAGCTGTTGTCTTGAAGCTCTTTCAACTGTATCCACTGTTATTATAGTGAAGCTTATTGGTGGGATGGTTAGCTTGTGGGGTAATTGAGTGATCCACAACAGTTTTGAATAAGTCTCTGGTTCTGTTTGCCTACGTCTTAGGATTGTGGCCTTTTTAAGTTTTTCTTCAGTAGCATAGTTGTTTTTCTCCTTGTCTCCTACCCTTCTCCCTGACTCTAGTGTTCCCAATCTATTTCCCTGAAGCACTGACCGCTATTGACGTGTGTATGTGTGTGTGTTTTCTGATTGGTAAGACTGAATGGCTAGGCCTCAGTTATGGAAAATTCTTTGGGTTTACTTCACAGGGATCACTCTCCTCCACCATCTCAGTTCCAGTCATAAGGGTACCTTTTTTTTTTTTTTTCTCAAATCCTTATCATAAGAAACATGTGAGGTTCTTGTAAGTAAAGCCCACAAAAGTGTGACAGTTTCCAGAAGTTTCTCCCTTCACTTTATTCGACATTCAACCCATCTCTTCATCTAAATTGCAGTTAAATTTTCCTACCAATTTGTAGCTTCTGTTTCAACTAGCAGATCTCACCTGTATCTCAATGGATGTCTGTCTCTCCAGATTTTTGGGGTGGCAGTTTTCCCTGCAGCTTCAGGCCTCTGATGGATCCAAGGAAATTGATTTTTCTCAGTTTTCCTACCTTTATCCTGCTGTAAGTACAGAAATAATGACCTCTTACCCCTTCATATTTCAGAGTTGAAACCAGAAGTCTGTTTTTTTTTAATGTAATGTAAAAATGGACTAAATAAGTCCCAAATGGTTCTGATGCATTAGTTTTAACATATTTTATGCAATGTGGTTTACTATTATATTTAGGATGTTTGCATCTATATTCATAGTAGTGATATTCTATAAATTCATTTTTAACACTGTTATTAGGTTTAGTTAAGCTATTCTGAGAAAATGGGAATTAATACTATATTTTTTCCTTAACTTGTAAAAATCTACTGGTAAGAATATTCATGACTAGAGTAGTCTCATTTGGAAGGATTTTCAGCTTGGATTCAGTATCTTTAACAGATATAGGAAAATTTATACTTTCTATTCTTGTGATTTTTTTTTTCACTAGCTGTGTTCTTAAGGAATTTTTTTCCATTTCATTGATACAGCTGATCCTTGAATAACATGATTTCAACTGTGTAGATCCATTTATTATACAAATTGTTTTCAGCAAGTATGTACGACAGGATCTGGTTGAGACTGTGAATATGGATCCTTGGATGCAGAAGCACAGACACAGAGTGGCAACTGTAAAGTTATATACAGATTTTCAACTGGGGAGGGAAGACTTATTTGTACCACTAATTCATGATGTTCAATGATCAATCATATTTTTAAAATGGTTGGCAAATTATTTACTTTTCAAATGTTACTGATATTTAAAATTTTAATTTAGGAAAAATTAAAATTATCTACAAAGGCAAGTAAGAGTATTTAAATGACAATGAATTTTATGTTCCATGTTTATATTTTTAGGTTTGGATGGTGAAATTTAAAAAAATGTCACATTTGCTGGAAGGACCTCATCCACATATACAAAAATGCTGCAAATTCTACCTTTCCTGATAAAATTACCCACTGCTCAGGAAGCTGCAAAAGTGGTTAAAACTAGTTTTTAACTAAATCTTTACATTTAGCAAACACTATTGAACTGATCTACTCTCCAATCCTTCTAATCATCTCTATTTAGGTTTGATCAAATCAATCCATCCAGTCAACATCATTTTTGCTTTGATCTACCCTAAATGCTGCTTATTATAAATTTAGTCAAATTTCACTCATCCTCAAAATTGTAATTTTTTTTTCTTCAAGAAGCAGAATGTTGAAATTTCTCTTACAGTTTCTCCCTTACCAGACCAATAATTTGAAGTAAGTTTAGCACTTGGTTTTAAAATTTAAGCTAATTTTTATGTTTCTCACAGTCAGGGCATTGGTATTAATACAGTAAAGGACACACAAAAATCTCTATGCTCAACATATTTGCATTCTAGTGCAAGAAGGCAAACACTCATTAAAAATATTAAATAGGATACTTTATATTAGATAATAAGTATTAAAAATATGGAACAGAATACAAAAAATTTTAAACCAGAAATAGAGGATTTAATATGAAAACAAAAAAACTAGAAAGGGAAATACTCACATTATTAGATCTGCAGCACTGCACTAAACATTAATCAGACTAGAGACAAAACTACATCCTCCCATCCCAGACACTGTAAACATTAAGTACTTTGGGAAAATAATTGTCTTCCATTAGCTGAGAATCTAAACAGTAAAAAAAAAAAAGAGAGAATTGTTTAATCAATCAAGGTGCTTTAAGTACATATCAGGCAACTAATAACCTACATTTTACCCTTAAAGTCAAAAATATAACAACGTTAAAGGATAAACTTGCAATTTAAAAAATCAATATGGGTGCTATAATACCAATTTTAAACACTACCACTATTATACAACTTGCTCCTTAGAAATGACAAGATTCAGGTGGTAGATTTCTCCCATAACCCTCAAACTTTATCTAAATTACACTTATTCTTCCACTGTAATACCATCTCTGCTTTCTTGATAGGTAGAGAATCACTGTATAAATGGAATTGCAAGCTAAATATTCTCTGGATGGTCTAGGCCTCAAGTCCTTGAGGACTCCCCTCTACATAAAGAATGTGGATAATTTGGAAACTGATATACTGCTATTTTTGTATCTAAATTGAGCCCAAACTGAAGATCTCAAGGAAGTACCCATTCCAGTGCACAAGAATTTCTACTCACATAGGCAGGATTGTTTGGGCTAAACACCGTTTAGATTTATCCATCTAAGTTGCTATTCAAACTTCCACTGTATCTTCTAAAACCAGAACTGAGGACTAAAAATGGAAGTAAAAAACTTATACCAGTCCTTATAATAGCTTAACCCCCCAATTCCAAAAACCTACTTGACAGAGACAGAGATTTGTTTAAGACCTCAGAGCCATAAATAGAATAGTTTTTCCCTGTTTCCCTATAGTACAACACTCATACCACTTTATGTTCAGTGACTCCTCGAGGCGGTACACTTTATAGTGGTAGATTCATGATCTAGTTTTTTCTTAGTGTCACTCTGGATCAAAATAGTCTATACTTATTTGTCACTCAGGAAAGTCAACAGCATATTTAGACTATGTCCCAAGGCAAAATACATCCACAAAGCAGAACTCATTATATTCCACAGATCTGATTAGTTAGAGATGTAAGAGTGATACAGAGTGATAGTAAGTATACTTTGAATGTAGTCCATGGTTTTTGAATTCTTTAAGAATAAACAGGTTCATAAGAGAGTGATACAGAGTGATTATCAGTATACTTTGATTGTAGTCCATTATTTCTGAAATCTTTAAGAATAAACAAGGTTCTTGATTTTTGCAGGAACCTCAACAAAGAATGGTCAGCAAATTAAGTAACTTTAGAGTGTGCTAAAGTTTTTGAAAGAGGTGACTGTTATAAAAGTAAACACCCATCAAGAGGGATACCATGAAAGCTAAATAAATGCCCTAACAGGCAGCACTCACTAATATCCTGTCCCTCATGATTATATTCTTTGAGAGATTCAAATAGCCTGTTGGCTCCATTGGCTCCAGAGTTATCACAGTTACTGGTAGAAATCTGCAGGTAAATTACATGAGAATAATCTCTACCACTCTAATTATAGATACTTAGCCATACCAGGTGACATCAAATGGAGAACTGCAAACATTTAACATGAAATTATCTACCACAGCAAAGACAAATTGACTACTGTATATTATCAGCCCAGTGGAGAAACTTTACAAAGTCACTGAGGGTGTCTGTGGTTAAGGTCTCATTTGTTGTTCTTGATAAAACTGTAAAGGTGGGGTATGGATAAGAACCCAAACCTTAGAATTCCTTTAAACATGTCCAAACAGATTTCATACTTTCTGGAATGTACTTTAAATATATATCATAATTGCTTATTTGGGGGGGGCACTAGAGCCTTGTTGGAGAATTCCAGCTCTGCCAGTAGCAATATATTACATGATTTTGTGTTCCCAAACTATTTCTGAGATAATACTAGGCACAATCATTATACTGAGACTGTAACTGAAGTTCTGCACATCTCTTCCAGTCAGACAGTAACCTTACTGTCCACATTGCTTCAATCTTCACGAAAGATAGAAAAAACCGAAATCTTAAGGTCAAATTAGCAACATTCTCAGCTTCAAACTCCCATGGCATAATGATTGCTTTAATGACAATGAGCTTAATTCTTGGGGTTCACTGAATTGTTCCTTTTGAGTTAGTAACAAGACAAGTCTAGTAATATCACCTCTACTTCTGGACTCTGCTCTATTGTAAGAAATCCTGGCCAAATATTTCAGATGAGTCATCAGCAATTCATTCAGTTGTATTTATAATAAAACTTTCTACCAATTCCTATCTGAGTAAGGTGGGCAAACTTGGTGTTCTGATTCAACTTCATCGGAATCCTCAGAGACCACCATATAGCTGTCTTGACTGTTGCAATAAAAGTCATAGCAGTTAAACAAGTAGAAATTTATGCCAGCTTGATTTTAGGTTAGGGTCTCCTTTAAATCAAATGACACAAATGATTTTCCTCAATAATTTCCTAGAAGGTGAGTGTTAGTCTCTCAGTCTTTTGTGACTTTGTGACTCTGGATTGTAGTTCACGAGGCTCCTCTGCCCATGGAATTTTCCAGGTAGGAATGGACTGGGTAAGCCAGTTCCTTCTCCACGGGGTCCTTCCAACCCACGGATCAAACCTGGGTCTCCCACATTGCAGGCAGATTCTTTACCATCTGAGCCACCAGGGAAGCCCTAATATTCTCTTAAACAACTGTTAAATTCTGGAGGTCTGCTCTAAAATTTGGGAGAGAAATAGCCTTCAAACTCTGGGGGGAAAAAGCCTTATCAAGCACTGTTGAGGATGGTGAGGCTGGTGCAGAAGTAAATTTTCACGAGGTTGATACTTAAATGTGATGTCTTTCAATCAAAGAGGGATAAACCATCTTAAATCATTACTGGAGACCTCAAGCTAAGAAGTCTTAGGAATCCAGTAGAAGCAGATATTCTTTGGAAAGAAATGGCTTCTCCTTGCTGCTGCTGCTAAGTCACCTCAGTCATGCCTGACTCTGTGTGACCCCATAGACGGCAACCCACCAGGCGCCCCCATCCCTGGGATTCTCCAGGCAAGAACACTGGAGTGGGTTGCCATCTCCTTCTCCAATGCATGAAAGCGAAAAGTGAAAGTGAAGTCGCTCAGTCGTGTCCGACTCCCAGCGACCCCATGGACTGCAGCCTACCAGGCTCCTCCATCCATGGGATTCTCCAGGCGAGAGCACTGGAGTGGGGTGCCATCGCCCTCTCCTTAAGATCCACAAAGAAATATGACAAAGTATCATGATTTACTTTGTATTCTTTCATTGTTTATTTTCTTATCTACCTGGTTTAAGGTTTTGGTTACATTTAATTATGTTACTTAAAAGGCATTTATTATTTATATTACTTATTTTCATGCAATCACTCCTTAGTCAAG
Source organism: Aepyceros melampus (assembly GCA_006408695.1). NCBI lineage: Eukaryota > Metazoa > Chordata > Mammalia > Artiodactyla > Bovidae > Aepyceros > Aepyceros melampus. The sequence goes on along the minus strand of SJXQ01008953.1, from coordinate 178,217 downwards.
TGTAATAAAAACACATAACACAAAATTTACGTGTGAAGGGTTAAAGCATATGTTGACTTTGTACACTTTTTCCATGGTGAGCCACCCAATTTCTCTTCAATTCTTTGAAATCAATCAGAAACTTGAGGCCCAACCACTGAAGACAAGGCAAACCCAACACACTAGATAGACAGAAATCTAAAATTACTATCCTGTCATATCTGGTAAAGGAGTTTCCTATGTCTATGAAAACAATACTGGCAGGTCTTTGGTGGGAGTCAGCTTTTGTAACTGAACTTTCACAGGAATAGAATTTCATGAGAACTACAGAGCAAACAATATCTACTTGGAAGTGTCTAATTTTCTCAGATTTCATAAAATTCACTATTTTTGCTTTAGATCTACCGATGATATTGATACTACATTTATTTTCTAGCACTAAAAGATTCTTGATCAATAACACTGAGACATTACGAAAATATCCGACAATCTCCTGGGGTATTTTGGCTTTAAACAGATCACTGTGTAGTTCTGAAAGACTGGTATTGGATTAGTGAAGCAAAAGTTTCTTGGTAACATCCTGCACACTGGAGGAATCTGCTTCATTGATAAACTTAGTTCTGCCATCAGTATACTTTCAGACATCACCCAGGTTGTATTTTGACCCATCAGTTTCTCCTCTAAGAAGAGATCCTCAGATAATTTAATTCTAGAAGAAAAAAAATTAGATCTTGATGTTAGAATCCAAGCCTTGCCACTCAAGGGGAACTCTGTATTGCTTACTTTCTGAAGTTGCCACAATGAAAAGATCTAACTTGAGTGAAATTTCAGAGTGTACTGCCCTCTGTGATATACTCCTGAGACTCTGCCAAGGTGGGCTCTTACTGTCTTAAAAGGAACAAGTTTTGGTGATATTTTTCAGGAGCCAGCATTTGCTATACATAATGTAATCAATTATTTTAAAATGTATGTTTTCTCGAAGAGTCACAAGCAATTTTTACTGAACACACCACGTGCCAGATGTTATTATATCTTTTAATTTGGTAATGGCTGGCACATCTGACTTCCACTCACTAGAGCGACAACCAGGAAACCACGGTGAATGGGAATTGGAATCCAGGGAATCTATTTTAGCACTCATTTCCTTAATGAATATGCAACTGCACCTAGTAATATATTCTATTTCCATGATTGCAGGAACCCTTACTGTCTTGCTCACAGCTATTTCTCCACTGCCTAGAAGAGAAACTTTTCCATACCACATGATCCACAAGTATTTTTAGGGTGAATAGATTAATTTAAAGCATATTCTATGCTGGTGCACAGACTGATATCTGAGAATGTAGGCTTTGAATCCAGAAGTTCAAAGACTAATACATGTGCTAGTGAAGTCGCTCAGTCATGTCCGACTCTTTGTGACCCCATGGACTATAGCCTACCAGGCTCCTCTGTCCATGGGATTTTCCAGGCAAGTGTACTGGAATGGGTTGCCATTTCCTTCTCCAGGGGATCTTCCCAACCCAGGGATCAAACCCAGGTTTCCTGCACTGTAGGCAGACACTTTACCATCTGAGCCACCATGGAAGACACTAATATGTATGCTACTTGGTAATTCTTTACCTTAAATATTTCTTTTGTGACGGAGAAAATACTATCTAGGTTTGCTCTAAAGATGACATGGTAGGATTATATTAAGCAGCAACCATAGGGGCTTCCCAGGTGATCCTAGTAGTGAAAATTCCACCTTCCTGTGCAGAAGATGCAGGAAACACAGGTTCAATCCCTGGGTCAGGAAGAACCTCTAGAGTAGGAAATGGCAACCCACTCCAGTATTCTTGCCTAGAAAATTCCAAGGACAAAGGAGTCCATAGGGTCTCAAAAAGTCAAGCACAACTAAGTGATTGAACACACAGGGGCTAGAATAGATTGGTTCAATAAAAATAGTGTTCATGTTGATGATTCTTACATTGTTTTCTCCCCCTCAGTGTTTTTCTTCCCTATATATGATTTCATTAAGTGACATACTCCCTTACTTTCTTATACTTCAGCTTATTTCTGGTTTTTAGTAACTATGTAAAATAAACTGTTCTATAGTTTTAGTTTTCTGATTTTTTAATCTTAGAGGTTTCTGAGTATCTGGAGACAAGGCATGAAAGTGGACCATAACCATTTAATGCCTATTACATCTCAGCCAGAATCAGGGATTTAAAGGGCAGAGAAAAAGTAGCTGGAATATGTGAGGGAGTAAGCTTATATTTTTATTGGAGTAGGCATTCTACCCAGCTGCTGTAGAAGCGGCTGCTCTGTCACTAGGGCAATGTATGTCCCAAGACACTTTCCTTGAGCTCTAAACATTGGAGTTTCTCTTTAAGTGGATGTAAGCCATACCTAGATGTACATACATAGATTATATAAGAAAGATGACAACAGATACAGGGTAAACATGAGGCTGGTACATAGCAAAATTTCATTAAGTGGTAATGAAAGGATAGCCTTATCACATTTACTTCTGCATTTATTTGCTCATTCAATGTACAGTATTAATCAAACAACAAATAACCCTTCCAAAGGAAGGAACTGTATCAGTTTAAGCACATACAGCATTATGTTTGTAATCTTTTCAAGATGGGCTAAGAAAAGACCCATCATGACCTCCAAAAATGAAATCTTACCATTATTTTAGCTATGGGTTCTCTCCAGATACAATTGTCTCTTTCCTGGAGAAACTAAAAGAAACTTCCCACAGCAGGTAGGGGGCATATCCTCCTTGTCCATTCACTCAATCATTCACATTTTTGGTAACATATCCAATAGATAAGCACTGCTATAGCATGTACTCTATGCCCAGTACTGTACTAGACGTAAGAAGAGCATAATCCTTCCTCTGGCTGATTTCATGGAACTCAGCATAGTGCTGACAGACAATGTGAAGTTGTTAATGCACTCCTGTCATCTATATCATACCTGCATCTCTGACAATAACCTCAAAATATCTTTCTTCATTATATCCTTTGAACTTTACACATCTGTTCATACTCACTAAAACTCACATCAGATTGAAAGAATAATGTATATGTGTGTGTTATGTATGCAGTTGCATATTCTTGAATCTATATATATCTTTCTATGTGTGTACATATATAACATACATATGTGTCTAAATATGCAATACATATAGTTGCCCATTTCTTTAATCATTGTATTTACTGAACACATACCATGACCAGAAAAGTATGAGAAGTACTAGTATCTTAATATGAAAAAGATAGTCTCAAGCTTACAGTTTATCAAGGATGAAACAAACATTGACAGTAATTCAAATAAAAATGGTAACTAAACAAAATTACAAAGAAGTCTAAGAATAATGACATAACTTATCCTTGAAATTTTATGTAGATAATATTTTTTCTTACTTTTTCTCAAATTATGCCTCTAATTTTGTTAATGATGAATCTAATTGTCCTCTAAATCTGGGTAGAGGAAGGTCAGTATTACCTAGAAGAGCTTGGAACATGCTGAAGAGGATTCCCTGTGATCTGACACCAGCTATGCTGTCTAGAGCAGGATTCTCAGTTAGAGGACAGAGACAGAAAATACTGAGCCCTGCCATTTTAAATTGTATAAATATAACACGCAGTTCAATAACCTCAGATATGCAGATGACACCACCTTTATGGCAGAAAGTGAAGAGGAACTAAAAAGCCTCTTGATGAAAATGAAAGTGGAGAGTGAAAAAGTTGGCTTAAAGTTCAACATTCAGAAGATCACGGCATCTGGTCCCATCACTTCATGGGAAATAGATGGGGAAACAGTGGAAACAGTGTCAGACTTTATTTTTGGGGGCTCCAAAATCACTGCAGATGGTGACTGCAGCCATGAAATTAAAAGATGCTTACTCCTTGGAAGAAAAGTTATGACCAACCTGGATAGCATATTCAAAAGCAGAGACATTACTTTGCCAACAAAAGTCTGTCTAGTCAAGGCTATGGTTTTTCCAGTGGTCATGTATGGATGTGAAAGTTGGATTGTGAAGAAGGCTGAGCACCGAAGAATTGATGCTTTTGAACTGTGTTGTTGGAGAAGACTCTTGAGAGTCCCTTGGACTCAAGGAGACACAACCAGTCCATTCTGAAGATCAGCCCTGGGATTTCTTTGGAGGGAATGATGCTAAAGCTGAAACTCCAGTACTTTGGCCACCTCATGCGAAGAGCTGACTCATTGGAAAAGACTCTGACGCTTGGAGGGATGGGGCAGGAGGAGAAGGTGATGACAGAGGATGAGATGGCTGGATGGCATCACTGACTCGATGGACGTGAGTCTGAGTGAACTCTTGGAGTTGGTGATGGACAGGGAGGCCTGGCGTGCTGTGATTCATGGGGTCGCAAAGAGTCAGACACGACTGAGAAACTGAACTGAACTGACTGAACACGCAGTTGGTACTGCTTCCCCTATGGTCTACTCAGAACAAAAGTAGCTGCTTCTTTTAAGAGTTGTTAATATTGCATTTACATGTCTGCAAATAAAATTTAAAAATCAGTACTCTAATTACAAGTAGAGAAATGAATCATCTCCAGTGTTTTCCTTCAACTGATACTAGTTTCATTTAGGTGGATGAAACCTTTCCATTTGTAGCACATGCTAATGTCCTATTTCTATTATATATTAGAGACATTTTCTTTTTCAAGTTTGTTCCTTTTGTTTATCAGTGCTAGGAAGAGAAATATTAATTTAATTTTATATACTCAATTCTACAATAGCTTGAAAAGAGCCTCACTGAGATGAAGGATCAGCAGGCAGGGTGGAGGTTGGGAGCTCACACGTTTCAGTGGAAAGGAATCAAGGTAGAAAAGAATAATTTGTGTGCCTAACGTATATTACATTCTTTACTCCCTAGTTTCTTTGAGGAAGTTCTACCATACTCTTATATTCCATGTCTAACTGGTTAGGCTTTCCAATGGAAAATTGCCAATAATTTTGAGATTATACCAATGCAGTGCATTAACATAGCTTTTTGGATATTCATGACCTGAAGTCTTTCGATCTTTATCAAAAAATGTAAAATGGTAACAGTGTGGTAGTCAGCCACATGATGCCACCACAATGAAATGCCATCCCAAGCTGCTCTTTAAGAGCAAGGAATAGCACACAGTTTTGCAGAGTCTTTTCTGCGTATAAAATGTAGGAATCTGAAGGTCAAATGGTCATGAAAGTAGAAAATTTGCAATAGCCATATTCTTTCCTAGTCAGAGTGAGATGAGAAACCTTTACCAACACCTCCAGATGTACAGTTATTTCCTGAATCACTGACCCTTAAGAGTCCATTTAGGAGGTTATTGCCTCCGGAAATAAGTGATGCATTATTACTCATTTCAGCAGCCTGAGGTCAAGACAGGAAGAACTACTTTTTCTCTAAAAGTAGAGTCTTGATTTAAATACCATGACAAATAATAGTGCCCAATTATGTTTCATATCTCAAGATGTCTCCTTAATCAAATTGCTTATGTGCTTCAAGAGAACTGCATATACAAATTTGAAATCTAAAGCCTAACCCTGAAGTCCTGATAGAAGGAATTTTTAAGTCATAATAGTCTGTAAAGAAGGAACTCTCCAACGACTGTCATCATATATCTTTTAAAGCTCCTAGAAAACTGAACTCTTTTGATCACTGAACATACTCTAGCAGGGAGGGAGTCCTTCATGTTGTCTACCAGGTTATAATGCATATTTGGTGATATGTAGGATTGTTTGATAATGTAAGCCTGTGGTAATTATTGACATACATGGTCATAAAGGCAGCATTAGCACACTTGTGGCAGGTAGTCGCATTTAAACTTTATAGCTGCCTGGCCATTTTTGCAGCTAACTCCATTTCCCTCTCTCTTAGAGGACATTCTCTTCTAGACTATGAGGTATTGGAAGAGCTGATAATCATGAGGTACCCTACCTCCACTGGGGATATAACCAGACTACTCATAGTTCCTCTTTTTGAGTGAGTGAACATCTTAGTGACTCAAGTCAGTCCCACTCCTCCACTCTTGGACTTCTTCATAAAAAAGGGGAGAAAAAAGTTCACATTTTACTCAAATTGAAAAATAGATAAACTGACTTTAGAACTTGTTTTTTTGCCAGTGATCTAAATAAAAAAGATGAGAATTAAAGCCAAGAAACATAACCAAGAGATGAGAAATGAGCAGAAGTCAGATGCTTCTTTAAATCCTGGACTCCTGGATTCCAGAGATTGAAGCTAGACTCATCATGGTTATAGAAGCTTAAGAATTTCCTTTTCTCCTTATAAGGTATTGTGTAGTATATCTTTCCCTTATAACCAAGAGATATGACTAATCAAGATAATTATGAGGAAAAGAAAAGAGTGACTAATAATATCAAGACTGAGGAATTATATTATTTCCAGAGTGCTTCTTGAACAGTTCTTTTTGAGAATATACTACTTCCAATGGAGGAAAAAAAGATAAAAGTGATGTGAAGGAAGTACCATGGAGCAAGAGGTGACAATCAAATTCTCTTTGATATGTAATTATTGTTGATTATACAGAGTATCTGGTACTTCAAAACAGAATCCAATGATGAAATAAATTCACTAATTTGACTTTGTGTAATATAATATATTTGTGAAGTGAAGTGAAGTGAAGTCGCTCAGTCGTGTCCGACTCTTTGCGACCCCATATATTTGTAAAGATATTAAAGATAGTTATATAAATGCAACATGTAACTAGGGGATTAAAGTCTGAGATTATGCCAACAAAATGAAGCAAGATGTGGACAGAATCGAGGTCAAATGGTTAGGCAAATAGTTCTGTAGTTAAGATATATCTGGGTTCAAATTTTGCCTCAATCAGTTAATATAATGACTACCATTATTGTTGCTGTTCCCAGCATCTGTTCACTCCAAGTTGCTTTATCTGTTTATGAAGACATTTATTATTTAAAAGAGCAATTTGAGAAAGGCAGTATGAGTATGTTCACAATTTAGACACATATATAAAATAATTACATATATGTCAAATTTGTACTATTCTAAAACATATGGGTTAATTGGAAAATTTTTATAAAGTTTAAGATTTACAAACATTTCAGCACACACTCTACCACCTTTAATTGTGCACTTAATAATAAAAACATTTATTGTCATAGTTATTAATTATTTTATTACTGAATAAGGAATCAATCTGTGTAGTTGCTAAGTCGTGTCTGACTCTTTGTGACTCCATGGACTGTAGCCTGTCAGGATCCCCGTCCATGACATTCTCCAGGCAAGAACACTGGAGTCGGTTGCCATTTCCTCTTCCAGGGGATCATTCTGACCCAAGGATTGAACCCACATCTCCTGCACTGGCAGGCAGGCTCTTCATCAGTGAGCCACCAATGAAGGCCCTAAATCTGTGAGTTTGTTTTTATTTTGCATATGCATTCATTCATATTGTTTTTAAATGGCACTTAAGTGCTATCATACAGTATCATACAAGTCTCTTTTCCACTCTTAGCCGCTGCAGTGCTGTGGCATGGAGGTGGTGGGAATAGAGCATTACCCGGTAGATAATAGGATCATTCACAGGAAAGCAGTCAATGCTGCTTCCCAGTTGACAGCTGTGACCACTGAGCAAGGAGTGCAGTGTATGAGCAGGACTCTTCAGGATCAGGGGCAGGGACGGAGGGTGGACTAGGTGCTCCTTGAGTTCCCAAAATTGGGTTAGAAGGGAAAGAAGAGTACAGTGACAAAGACTCCCCTTGTCCTAAAATAGGCAACCTGACACTGAATCCCAAATACCTGTCCATTGCTGGGAGATAATAATTAGAAGGCACACCCTAGATATGTGGTATTTTCTTCTTTCAAAAAAGAAAGCCTCTATTAAGTTGATCAATTTAAAATATATGTTTGCTTCACCATATAATTTAAAGGTATGTATGTAACCTAAGCAAAACACACATGCAATGTATCTTCTAAATGAGTAAAAGGGAGGAAATACAAGTTACATAGAAACAGATTAAAATCATATTAAACACCATAAGTCATTTTAAAACAAGAGGATTATAAAATGGCCTATACAAATAAAAACAGCACTGCTTGTCATATAAATGAGAATAAGATTATAATATCTCATCTAAAAAGTGATATTAACTTTAAAAATATAAGGCAACAAAATGTTTTTCAAAATAACATACCAGAGATTTTAAAGAGCTTTCAATAGAAAAATGAGATGATTGCAATCCACAGGAAGATAAAATTGAATTAGCTCCATTAAGGGTAAATACCATAGAATCAGATTTTATAAAGCAAAAATTGCACAAAATCCGTAAGACTGAAAGAAAACTACAAAGAAGCTTTAAAGCATTTTATCCAGTGATGGAATTCCAGCGGAACCAATTAAAATCCTAAAAGATGATGCTGTTAAAGTGCTGCAGTCAATATGGCAGTGAATTTAGAAAACTCAGCAGTGGACTGGAAAAGGTCACTTTCATTCCAATCACAAAGAATGTTCAAACAAAACCACAACTGTGGTCATTTCACATGCTAGCAAAGTAATGATCAAAATCCCTTCAAGCTAGACTTCAACAGGACATGACCTGAGAGCTTCCAGATGTACAAGCTGGATTTAGAAAAGGCAGAGGAACCAGAAATTCAATTGCCAACATCTGCTGAATCATAGAAACAGCAAGAGAATCCCACAAAAACATCTACTTCTGCTTCATTGACTAAACCACTGATGATATGGATCACAACAAACTGGAAAATTCTTAGAGATGGGAATACTAGACCACCTCACTTGTCTCCTGAGAAACCTGTATGCAGGTCAAGAAGCAACAGTTAGACCCGGACATGGAACAATAGACTGGTTTCAAATTGGGAAAGGAGTACATCAAGGCTGTATACTGTCATCCTTCTTATTTAACTTATATGCAGAGTTCATCACACGAAATGCCGGGCTGGATGAAGTACAAGCTGGAATCAAGATTGCCAGAAGAAATATCAATAACCTCACTTATGCAGGTGATACCACCCTCATGGCAGAAAGTGAAGAGGAACTAAAGAGTCTCTTGATAGAAGTGAAAGAAAGTGAAAGTGAAAGTGAAGTCGCTCAGTCCTGTCCGACTCTTAGCGACCCCATGGACAGTGGCCCACCAGGCTCCTCCGTCCATGGGATTTTCCAGGCAAGAGTACTGGAGTGAGGTGCCATTGCCTTCTCCAAGAAGTGAAAAAGAGAGTGAAAAATAGGCTTAAAACCCAACATTCGGAAAACCAAGATCATGGCCTCTGGTTCTATAACTTCATGGAAAATAGATGGGGAAAAATGACAGAGTTTATTTTTTGGGCTCCAAATCACTGCAGATGGTGACTGCAGCCATGAAATTAAAAGACACTTGCTTCTTGGAAGAAAAGCTATGACCAACCTAGACAGCATATTAAAAGGCAGAGACATTACTTTGCAGACAAAGGTTCATCTAGTCAAAGCTTTGGTTTTTCCAGTAGTTATGTATGGATGTGAGAATTTGACTATAAAGAAAGCTAAGCATCAAAGAATTGATGCTTTTGAACTGTGGTGCTGGAGAAGACTCTTGAGAGTCCCTTGGACTGCAAGGAGATCAAACCAGTCCATCCTAAAGGAAATTAGTCTGAATATTTATTGGAAGGACTGATGCTGATGCTGAAACTCCAATACTTGGGCCACCTGATGTGAGGAATTGACTCACTGGAAAAGACCCTGATGCTGGCAAAGATTGAAGGCAGGAGGAGAAGGGGACAACAGAGGATGAGATGGTTGGATGGCATCACTGACTCGACAGACATGAGTTTAAGCAAGCTCCAGGAGTTGGTGAGGGACAGGGAAGCCTGGTGTGCTGTAGTCCATGCGGTCACAAAGAGTTGGACATGACTGAGCAACTGAGCTGAACTGAACAGCTGCTATGGAGTATAGAGTGAGGATTCCTTAAAAAACTGGAAATAGAACTGCCTATGACCCAGCAACCTCACTGATGGGCATACACACCAAGGAAACCAGAATTGAAATAGATACATGTACCCTAATGTTCACTGCAGCACTATTTACAATAGCTAGGACATGGAAGCAATCTAGATGTCCATCTACAGATGAATGGATAAGGAAGTTGTGGTACATATACACAATGGAATGTTACTCAGCTATGAAAAGGAACACATTTGAGTCAGTTCTAATGAGATGGATGAAACTGGAGCCTATTATACAAAGTGAAGTTAAGTCAGAAGAGAAACACTAATACAATATATTAATGCCTATATATGGAATTTAGAAAGATGGTAATGACAATCCTATATGCAAGGCAGCAAAAGAGACAGATGTAAAGAACAGACTTTTGGACTATGTGGGAGAAGAAAAGAATGGGATGATTTAAAAGAACAACATTAAAAGATATATATTACCATATGTAAAACAGACTACCATCACAAGTTCGATGCATGATCAGGGCACCCAAAGCTGATTCTTTGGGACAACCCAGAGGGATGGGATGGGGAGGGAAGTGGGAGGAGGGTTCAGGATGGAGGGACACATGTGCACCCATGGCTGACTGATGTTGATGTATGGCAGAAACCACAATGTTGTAATTAGCTTCCAATTAAAATAAATTAATTTAAAAAACAATATGATGAACATCCAAGGGGTAAACAATAAAATAAAATAATGATCTTCAGGCTAACCAATAGTATTTACATACTTCCAAGATTGTTGTAAGTATTAATATTATAATAATGGTTATATAAGATGCTAAGATTAGAAAATCAGGGTAAAGAATATACATGTATTCTCTGTACTATTTTTGAAAATGTCCTGTAAGTCCTGAAATAATTTTTAAATTATTTGAAAATAATAGAATTTAGGAAAAATTAAACAGAAACTTTGCCAAAGATTTATAACTGGCAGCTAATCTTATAAAAATTTATCTTTAGTGACCAAACTGTAAATTGAAGTCACAATAAGATAACATCTCATACTTACTCAAGTGCGTATAAGAATGACAACTTCAAATGTTAGTGATGATGAATAGTAGAAAAGATCATATATCACAGGTGGTGAGTGTGACAAGTTTCCACCTATTTAGAAAACTCTTTGCCAGTTTCTTATAAAATTAAGCAAACTATATCTTACAATCAAGCAAACTCCATTTTTAGGTAATTGCATAAAAGATTTGCCAACATATTCAAAATAGCTAAAAACTGGAAACAACCCTCACGCCCATCAACAGGAAAATGAATAATAAACTGTAATATCCCATTCAATGGACTATTACTCTACAATTAAATAGAAAAAATTTAAACTTAGTGGTACAGGGAATAATATGTATAAATCTCAATATCATTATGATGAGTGGAAGAAGTCAAGACATATACTGTGTGATTCAATTTAATTAATTACAAGAACAGGTAAAACTAATCTATGATGATAGAAATCAGAATATTGTCTCCTATGAGAATTAGGCTTAGGAGGAAGGAAGCAGTAGAGGAAGTTCTCAAATAATAAAAACATTCTACCTCCTGAATAAGGTTAACAGTTACATGGGTATATACTTTTAAGAAAACTCATTGAATTACACAATTAAGATGCATGCATTTAAATATATAAATTTTACCTTCATAAAAGTATAAATATTAAAAAGAAAGTTCTCATTACTGATATGAGATATCTGTTAGAAATATTAAAAATATTTATATATTACATAAATATATAAAATAAAAGCAAGTACAGAACATTATGAAAGTATGTGTGGGTATGTGTATCTATGTATATACTCACACACATTTTGGGATGTGTGTGTATTTGTGATGTGTGTATACATATGTTTGAAAGGAGACACAAGACACCATAACACTAGCTGTCTCCAGGAAAGGGAAATTGGGTGGCTATGGAAGATAGAACTGAAAAGATAAATTACCTTTCACTGAAAATCCCTTTATTTTGTAACATATATTATGACTTTAAAAATGAAAATGAAAAATGTAAAATGCTTCTGGAGAAAATCAGTGTTATGAATTCTTTAACTTATTTAAAAATATTTTAAAAGCATTATGAAGTGAATATCGCAAAATGTGATAGAACCTGGATTACTGGTATTTGCAAGGTCATAGTTCTTTTCTCCTTATACTCTGTATGCTTACAATGTTTTAATTATGAATTTTTATAAAAATCAGAACAGAGGAAGTCTTTCATTACCAAGAACAATTTAAAATCAATGAATTACACATGTTTAAGAATTCATTAGGAAAAAAACCCACAAGGGAATGTAGAAAAAATAATAAATTAAAACATTAAAAAGATACACTGATAAGTAAATACCAGAGAGCTGACTGGGAAACAGGGGAATGGACAGCGAGTGATACTAAAAATCCATGAGTCAAACTTATTACATTAAAAAGACATAGCAGAAATAACCAAAACTGGATGAAAATGGATATTAGTTGAAATGAGAGAAATTAATGAACATTTTGTATTACTTCATTCTACTGTATTTGAAAATCTTCTTGACTGTGATTTTCTACTAGGAAACAAGTTAAATGTAAGGTATAAAACAAAAAATTAGCAATAACCATAGAAAATGTGAAAACCACCAAAAATACAAAGGAGAGTTCAGATGACTTAAATTATGTGTTTGCTTAACTGCTGATGAAAGCTAAGGCTTTCCAACATATTCTATAGCATAGAATAAAAAGAAAATCCTAAAATTATTTAAAAATAACCAGAAAATCCAATTTACAAACATGACAAAAATAGAACAAAAAATAAAATTATAGATAAATTTCAGTTAGCAGTATGTCTGAAAAAATTCCAAATCAAGCTAAGATACTCATAATTCAATAGTGAGTTTAAAAACCAACACTTTTTTAACCAAAAGGAATTTGTTGAATGAACAATAAAAGGAATAAAAAAAATTTCAATACTAAAAATGGATTATTTCACAATGACAAAAGTTTAAAGAACAATATAATTGTTTATGCAAAAAGCATTTGGTTATATCTACCACTTGGTTTTGATTAAAATTCCTTAAGAAATATATAAAAGGTAAGAGACTTTACCTAACATAATAGATAAGAATCTGAAATTTAAAATTAGCATTTTGATGACTGAGATCATTTACATCAAAATAACTTACCTATTAGAACTAGTAAGACCTGATACCACCCCCAGCAGGGTCTTATAAACAAGACAGAACTGTAAACCAACAAATACACTCAAGTTTGTTCATCTACCCAAACAGTTCTTCTATCACTGATAACATATTATTCACATAGGGAAATAGCTCATTCATCAGACAAAAAGTGATTATCTAAATTCAATCAATGTTTTCATCTTACTCTTTCACCAAGTTTAAACTCTCACAGGATGAATCCTGCCCACTCCTAACCAGTTCCTTGCTTCCCTGGTGACTCAGTGGTAAAGAAAATCACCTGCCAATGCAGGAGATGTGGATTCAATCCCTGGGTCGGAAAGATCCCCTGGAGAAGGAAATGGCAACCCACTCCAGTATTGTTGTCTGGGAAATCCCATGAACAGAGGAGCCATGGGGTTGCAAAAGAGTTAGATATGACTTAGTGACTAGAAAACAAGACAGTTTTCTGCCTTGAAAATCCTACCTTAAACCATCATCCCATCCCTCACGACCTTAATTTCCTGCTTTTGAAATACTACTAAACCTTGTCAAAGTGCTGTTTTCTCTTTCTGCTATAGTTTTAATAGACTCCGCTTTGCTTGCTTATAGCTGTCTCTGAGAGTCTTTCTGTGTAATAGACCAGAAATAACATGCTGGTCAAACCAAGAAGGGTCCATTAAAACCTAACTAGATCAAGAGTGGGTGATATTTCCACAATCCAGATAATCTGGGAGAGGAGAATGACAACTATCAGTATTTTCAAAGGATGTAGTATGTAATTTGAAAAAGAAAAAATGAAACTCCATGAAAAAGAGGAAGGAGACGACTTATCCCTAAAACAACACAAAAGTTTTCAGATACAGAAAAATTATTAAGTAAGAAAATAAACTGAAAGAAGATACTCCTGCCACAAAGTGAAAATATTAACAATAATTAAAGTTATTGAAAAAAAAGAAAGACATACCTTGTCCTTGAATAGGAAGACTATTATTAAAAACCAATTCTCCCCTAAATTAATTTATTAAAAGTTGATGAAATTGCAGTCTAAACTGTAATTTCTTCTAAGAGAAGACACGAAACAGGAGGCAGAAGAGACACACAGACCCACAGAACAAAAATGGAATCAGTCACAGATGAGAATACATCATATGTGCAAGATGGCATTACAGATAAATGGGCAATTATTGGAAATAATCGCAGGTAATGGCAAATAACTTGGCAACTTTAAGATTTCAAATAAAAAAATTTCTGTGATTTAAAAACTTGAATTAAAAAAACACAAAAGAATTAGAAGTTAACATAAGTGAAGAGTTCTATGGGATCAGTATAAATATCTTTCCAAAATGACATGAATTCAGAAGCCATAGAAGTGAACATGGTTATACCTGGACATGTAACAATCAAATACATTCTCATAACAAAAAGGAAGCTTAAAAGTGTGTAAAAAATATCTGTAATGCATGATAATCCAAAGCTTATTCCCCCAATAATAAATGAGCTCTTTGAAATCAACGAAGGACTAAAACCTCCCCACAGCCCCAAAATTGGACATAAAAAGAAAATGAAAAATACACATGGCTAATAAACATATGAAAAAATGATCAAACTCAAAACCAAAAGAAATACAACTTAAGACAATAGTTTGGGCTATCACACTGGCAAAGATTTCAAATATTCATAAAATTCATTATCTGTGAGATGGTGGGAAAGGTGGCAATCTCATTCATGGTCATTTGAGGATCAAGTTGTTACCATGTATTTAAGGAAATCTTGTGATCATTTTCAAAATTTGAAATATGCATATACTTAATCCCAGTATTTTAACTGCTAAGTAATTTATTATGATATAATAGACAATGCAAATTATTGATATATAGGGAGGTTCATTGCACAGAAATTTTTCGTACTAACATAAATATCTATGACTAAGAAATGTTTGAAACATTTAATTATATTTCATGTACAAAACAATCATGCAGTCATTCAACAGATGACACAGATATGAATTACTGAAACAGAAAAAAGGGCATTGAAAAAACTGTTAAATGAAAGCAAATTTGCAAAATAATGTGTACAATATAGCTCTACTTCCAGAACCCCCTAAAATAGCTTGTGTCTGTATGTGTGCATCTATCTGCTTAAAGAAGGCACACAACTCCCTTAATAGAGGAAAACTTGGAGATAGGAGAGAAAAGGGCACTTAATTTATACATAGATGTTTAGATATGCTTTGAGTTTTTGAAAAAAAATTTAATAGATCTTATTTTTTAATTTACTACATGGCAAATGAAAATTATAAATGTATATTTATGGGAGTACTGAGCAATTCCATCACTTTGACTTTCTTGTGCAATATAATTTCCTCTACTGAGGCTCCTGGGATTGAGTCAAGTGGAAGCAAGGGAAACAGTCACCATGCCCAAATTAAAGTCTCATCGATGATATCCCAACATGAGCATTTCTCAGTTAACCATTTCTTATCTGCAGGAGGTATCCACTGCAACACAGGAAAGAGAAGAGTTTCCATGCACAAAGAAGACTGTCACTGTATTGGAGAAGCTGGTGGCAGAAGTAATGGCACCTACAGTAACAAATCCACCTTGTCTCTGTGGTCATCACCTGCAAGGACATAGTGGGGAAAATTGGCAAAGGTGAGGCACACATTTTCTCAGGAGCCTGAGGGCTATGAAGTCCTTGTACACTCTTCTTCTATGTGTTCTGGAACAAACCTACCCAGAATACACAGAGAAAGCCACATTTTCAGCAGCTGGGTAACTGCTATGGCCAGAAAAATGACTAAGATTTTTTAAAATCAAGGATGCCAAACACTGGTGATACTTTTTCTCCTTTGCTTGGCCAAAAAATGGAAATCTCCAACTATTTCAGACTTTTATCTGTCTCTTTCCCTCTGAATTTAACTTATTAAAGTGCTAGGTCATTCATTCATTGAATCAATTATTTCAGGCAAAACTACTTGCCTACTCTTCAGTCTAAAGATTACTGAGAATTACTATATCTCATGAATATAATAATTCTCTGGTAACACAAGAGATCCAGCAAAGAAGTTTAGTGTATGTATGTATGTACATACGTGTGTGTGTGTGTGTGTGTGTGTGTGAGCTGCTCAGTCGTGTCTGACTCTTTTGTGACCCCATAGACTCACCAGACTCCCCTGTCTGGAATTCTCAAGGCAAGAATAGTGGAGTGGGTTGCCATTCCCTTCTCCAGAGGATCTCCTGACCCAAGGATTGAACCCAGTCTCCTGCATTATGAGCTGATTCTTGACCATCTGAGCGCCCAGGGAAGCCCGAGAAGTTTAGTTTATTAGATAAGAAAAATACTAACCAAGATGTAGAAAAACTATGAAGGTATGTAAGAAAAGCGTTATCTCTTAACTCATTACACAATCTGGCCTTTCAATTAGAATGTAGCCATAAGACATAAATCTTCAGAAAACTGATACCTAACTTCCTACCCAGATGTGGTTGCTCCTAGAAAGCAAGGACTATTCTGACAAAACCCTTACCTTCAGAGGCAGCTCTCACACAAGAGGGAGGCAAAAGGGCTCTGTCTGAAGAGTCTTCCTTCAGGGGTTTACTGGTATCGTTCATGCCCCAAAGAGCTCCCAGGATGTCATCTTCTGGGGGGTGAAGGGGGAGAAACACCACTTCCAGTGAAAAAGGCGATTCAGCTGAAGTTGGGAAGTCACCCCTTTTCCATACTGATTTCATTTGGAAGCTGCTTCCTGCTCTGTTATATAGCACCAAAATTACAGCTAGCTGTTCATAACTCTACACATTTCAATATTAACACCTTGTATCAGAGTTTTTCTCTCTGGTGCTTTTCCAAAACTGACTGAATTACCTGGATCCCACTGAAAATTATGTTTCTTTTCTATTGTTTATTATTTGTTCTGCTTAGATGGCCAGGTTATTTTTAAGATCACTCTGTATCGTCTACGCATATATCTATTCTCAATAAAAGTTTGTTGAGAACCTACTCTGTGAACCTACTCCATTAGGAGCTTGTGTCACAAAAATGAACTTAAAAGCGTCTTGCCATTAAAATTAAAACTTCATTTTGTGAATCAATCATACACAAAAAAAACTGAGAAGTAACTTAGTAAATGGTCTTATAGAAGGAGATTCACTGATAGCAATGTGAGTCTAAATATCAGTAGCATGTTACTGAGTTTAAACTGCAGTCAGACTGCTGCTTTCCTCTACATCCACCAGCCCTCAGGAAAACAAAATGAGAAACAATAGCATTCCTCATGGAATCTACAGAATCAGTAGTGATGCTTCCTCTCTAATTTCTAAATTTAGTGATTTATGTCTTGTCTAACTAGTGAAAGTGAAAGTCGCTCAGTCGTGCCCAACTCTTTGCAAACCCATGGACTATACATATACAGTTCATGGAATTCTCCAGGCCAAGATACTAGAGTGGGTAGTGGTTCCCTTCTCCAGGGGATCATCCCAACCCAGGGATCGAACTCCAGGGGTTATGAAGTCCTTGTACACTCTTGTACACCTGAGAGCTATGAAGTCCTTGTACACTCAATCTGCAGGTAAAGACCTGCAGATTCTTTACCAACTGAACCACCAGGGAAGCCCAATAAAACTGGAGTGGGTAGCCTATACCTTCTCAGCAGATCTTCCTGACCCAGGATTCGAACTGGGGTCTCCTGCATTGCAGGTGGATTTTTTACCAGCTGAGCTACTACGGAAGCCCTCTAACTAAAGACTTGTCAATTTCATCAATCTGCAGAAATCTAGCTTTTGATTTCATGGGTTTTTCCTATAGTTATGCTGGGCTTTACCATTATATCATTGACCTTTGCTCAAAAATTTATTATTTACTTTGGGTATTCTCTGCATGATATAATTAATAACCTTTTACTTTCAAGCAGTTTGTTTTTAGTTCTGAATTATCTCTCTTAGAAGCAATGTGTACCTGTTTAATTTTTTAAATGAAATCTTCCAGTTTCTTTTAAATTTAATATAATAATCATGTGGTTAGATTTGTGTCTAACACTTTCCTATTTATTTTCTAGATGTCTTATATATTGTTGGTTTCTCTGTTCACTCTAAATTGTCTTTTTATATTAAATAGACACTTCTTATTGCACTACTTTAATTAGTTGTTAGTTTTTTTAAAAAATATTTTGGAGTTATTTGCTTAGTATTGACCCTAGGGTTTGTAAGAGGCACCTTAAATTATCACAATCTATTTCAAGTAACACTAATTTTGTTACCTAACCTTTTATATATCTTAAACTTGTTTCAGAGAAATGATTCTATCACTGGTTCAGATTTTCCAACAGATCAACGACTGAAACCGTCTTTGGCCCTGGCATGTTTATAAAAGCAACTATGAGCCTAAGATATGTGACAGTCACTCAATACTAAAGATCCCACCACCACTGGACACACAGGCACGCTAATAAGTCATGGAGACCAGCAAGCACAATCAGTGACCCAGTTTCATGCTTGACTAATGCAGACAGATTCTCACTGTCACTGTAATTCCCTAAAAGAATATCAGTATCCTTTAGGACAAAATGCTTACCTTTGTGAGAATTCACACAGGCCTTTGAGGATGGAGGCAGAATTATTCCTAACACTTTTCTTTATGTCTCATCTCAAGGGGAAGGAATAAGCTCATCCACATGAAACCTAGTTTTTGGAACATGTCAGTCTGTGGGAAAGAATAAATGTGCATCTAGATGAGAAGCAGGATGAGTTCATTTGTCAGCATAAACAAGACAGGAGTGTTCACTATGTATATGCATATAATACATATAATCACTCTTCTGAGACATTTCTGACATTGTTCAAAAGAGTGATAAAGAAAAAATTGGGGGTGGAAAAGTGCCTCGTATGACTCACCACATTATTAATGCTTCACACTCTTTGGATTAACAGGCACCTCATAAAAGCAATAAAATTCTAAATTGCTTAATAACATAGTAAAAATAATCTAGCAACATACATTTATTACAACTGGATATTACCTCTAGAAAGCATTGCTGTGAATTTTCCCAGAGAAAGGAGCTCGTACAAGTGACGAAAACAGCACTTCTTTGGGGTGGCAGTAGAATTTCAAGCAGCAAAATATCCCTTCTCGCTAACATCACTTCCAGTCTACAAAGCACAAAGGAAGTCAGGGAGTTGAGAGATAAAATGTTCTTAATGGAATATCTAGTAATAAGTTGTTATAAGAAATACATCAAAGATATTCATTGGGCAGTCAACAGGACAAAAACAATAAATGCTCACTCTTTGGAACATATTTGTTTAGAATATTTTTTCTAAGACATTGGTCTTCTTAGATCTTTCTTTAAGCATATTAGAAATTCCACTTGGGGTATATAAAAGTGGCTAAGGAAATCCATGTAAAAAAAAACAAAACTAAAACTAAAAACAAGAACTGGAAATTTAATCATCTCACACTTGAAAATGTTTAATGTAGTATGTAGTTGAAGCCAGTACTCACTGTTTAACTCTTTTGGTTGATGGGAAAAAAAAAGAAACAAAGAAACAATGATTCAATCCTAGTGAATGGTTGGCAAGCAAATGAAAATATATTGTGAATGTCTTACATACAGTAACTACTTTTCAATTACCACATTTGTTTCAGTTACTGAAGAAAAATAAACATTATGTTTGTATTTTGACCATCTATAAATAGCCCTTATGAGAGGACTCCAGCAGCTCAGACAACTATGTGAATGGCTCAAGGGTAGATACAACCATTTTTAGAATTTTCAGTGCTCACATGCTAATTTCTCCAGGGTCTATTTACTACAAGTGTATTCATGCTACCAGCTAAACAATCAAAGAGTTGCGATTTCACCCTCAAATTAAAAGCAGAGACATAACTTTGCCAACAAAGGTCCATCTAGTCAAAGCTATGGTTTTTCCAGTAGTCATGTATGGATGTGAGAGTTGGACTATAAAGCAAGCTGAGCACCAAAGAACTGATGCTTTTCAACTGTGTTGTTGGAGAAGACTCTTGAGAGTTCCTTCAACTGCAAGGAGATCCAACCAGTCTATCCTAAAGGAAATCAGTCCTGAATATTCATTGGAAGGACTGATGTTGAAGCTGAAACCCCAATTTTTGGCCACCTGATGCAAAGAACTGACCCATTGAAAAAAAACCCTGATGCCAGGAAAGGTTGAAGGTGGGGGGAAAAGGGGATGACAGAGGATGAGATGGTTGGATGGCATCACTGACTCAATGGACATGAGTTTGAGTAAATGCTGGGAGTTGGAGATGGACAGGGAGGCCTGGAGTGCTGCAGTCCATGGGGTCGCAAAGAGTGGACATAACTGAGTGACTGAACTGAACCAAAATGAGAAAATGTACAGTTCAGTTCCTCTAATACATACAAGCAGCTAAACTTTCCAATATCATAGTTCTTCCTTGTACCATACAAATGAAATCACTGATCTCCTTCTTGTAAATATTTTTCTTAGGGTGGCTATCTATATAAGACCTCAGTTTCTCAGAAGTGATTATCTAACTCATTTTGTTCAGATTTTTAAATGAGATCAATTATTTATAGCAATTGATACACATGAGTTTCTAAAATACAGCACGGCTTGCCTCAGAAGGTGTAAGTCCAAAGGTTATCACTTATCCACCCTACTCAGTTACGGAGACTACACCCCACATCAGTGATCCAGGCCCCTAAGGATGAGCCTTTCCTTTATGTTGTATCTCAAGGGGGAGGAATAAACATTTTCATAAGAAACTTGAGCTCTATCCTTGTAACCTTGTGAGAATAGAATAAAACTGTGGAAAGATTAGAAGTAAACCAGTCCATTGGTCTGTCAGTCACAAGACAGTAGGGCTCAATAATGTAACTGCCTATTAAATAAGCATTGCTCTGCTAGAATGTTTCCAATATTATTCCATCAATATTAATTGTGTTAAGCTCTGGTCTCCATAAGAGCAAATATTGCCCAACATTTTCTGCCAAATTAAATGTGCAATAAGGCTGTCTGAACATACTTAAAGTTCCAGGAAAATATTGGCCTGGTGAACAATTCAGTCACAACAATGCACATTTAATGCATATATATACTCTGTAAACTAAACCTCAGAATTATTTTATCCTCAAAGGTGATCCAATGGATTGGGGAGAACTAACCTGAAAAAAGCCATGATAGGGAAATAAAGAACATTACCTAAAAATCACTTATAGCACTTGAGCTCAGGAACATGGCAATTTGCAGGGAAAGCACAGGGTTACACTACACCTGATGGTACAGTCACAGCAAAGCAGGCAAGACTCACACAGGTACAATTGTTATGGACATGTGACTGAGAGGGTGGGAGTGGCAGAGAGGAAGAGTTAGACACTGAGATCTCTCACCATGAAATACTTCCCATCCCATCGTCACAGTGATCTCACCAGGCCACACTGCTGAGGATTCAGTGATATTTGGGCAAGCACATCCCTCAGTAGAAACAATTTATCTCTGCCAAACTGGCGAGGAATAGCCTTGCCATTGTTTCCATACTTAATTTCTATATGGACGCATCAGCAGGAAGGTGGGAAAAATAAAAAATTCTGGAAAAGTAGAAAAAGAAGCCTCAAAGAATCACCAGATTTTTAAGTACTCAAACTGTTTAAACTGATAAACTGTACAACACCAATTAAAATTTTCATTACTTAAAAATAATAATTACTCAGGAATTTATAAAAGATTAGATGTTATGTTGAGAGTGCATTATTGGATTTCTTCTTAGATAAGGAGCTAGCAGAAGTGATAAAACCAGCTTTTCTTTGGTGGGATAAAAATTCTATGCAATTGAAATATTACTTCCAACTTACAAACCATAGAGGAAATTAGAGGAGTTGAAAAAGAAAATCTTCCAAACTGAATATTAATTGATCTGAGATTTAATTATACACATTTTTTGGCCATTTGTGTGACAAGAATAAAAATACACTTTGTTCCATGGAAGAGGAGAGTATAAAAAGTCATCTGTTCTAAGACCTGGTGAAAGTCTCTCCAAAGGACCCTTAGAATCACTCATTAAAACTGGGATCTCCCTTAAAACACATATGAAACAGACTGAAGAATATGAATATTAACCTATAAAATTTCAAGATTTGGAAATGCAATGACCTCACAATTAAAAGTATTTAGTGTAGCATATACTTGACCCTATCACTCAAATGTCTAGAAAATTTGTATTTGGGTGAGAAGAAAAACAACTGTATGAATTTTTGTGACAGCTAAAAATCTAATCAGCCAACTCATTAGCAAAGACCCTGATGCTGGGGAAATTTGAAGGCAGGAGGAGAAGGGGACAACAGAGGACAAGATGGTTGGATGGCATCATTGACTCAATGACATGAGTTTGAGCAAGCTTCAGGAAATGGTGCCGTAGTCCATGGCATCACAAAGAGTCAGAAACAACTGAGTAACTGAACACCACCACCAACAATCAATCAGATGCCCAGAGTATAATAATTCTGAGTGAATGGATGCTAATAGCCAAGCACTCCAAGAGCTTCCATCTCTCCTTACACCAGGTACTTATAGACCTCTGTACAGCTCATTTCCCTTAATATATAATATCAGGTGAACTTTCAAGCACTTCATCCTACTTGGTGCTTATACTAGACCAAGCTCTCTCCACATTTTTTGTCTCACATGGACCCTGGGAGGGATCTCAGCTGACAAGTGATTTTTGTCACTCAGTTTGTTCGTACTGCAATGGGGAAGTCATCATTAATCCAGGCACATTAGTGAAAGAGACTTTGATCCTAAGATACTTGGCAGACTCTGAGCACTCAGGGTTCTGATACCCTCAGACACACTGACCCACAGTATTCAATAATGGAGACCACTCATCACAGTCAATGACAGCCCCATGACTGACAAGCACAGCTAGAATCTCACTGTCATGAGTATTACAGGGTTTTAAAAGAATGTCAGTACTTTCTAGACAAAATGTTTACTGATGTTACAATTCTCATCGGCTCTTGAGGATGAGATGGTAAAATTATTTTCAATACTTCCCTTCATGCCACTTCTCAAGAAGAAGGGACAAATTCTTTCAAATGAAACTCAACTAATGGTCCGTATAGAGTAAAACATGGAAAAATGAGATTATATATGTCTATTTGTCAAACAAGCATAAGACAATAGGGCTTATCATGTAGCTTCATATCAAATATACTCATATTACTTTACTAGAATGTTTCTGATATTCAGAGGGAGAAAGCACAAAAATATCACAAATAAAGGAGACAAAATATTGGACACTTCACCAGATAATTAATAACTCACATTATTTGGGTGAATAGACATTTCAAAAAAACTAATTAGCTACTTGATTATAAAAGTATAATTAAAATAAGCCATAAAAGAAAATTTGTTTAAAAATGGTTATTACCTTTAGAGTGTATTATTTTGTTCCACCCTAAGACAGGGAGCAGGTAAAAGTAACAAAATCACCTTTTTTTTTTTAATGGTAGTGAGTACTCCATGCAACTGAACTGAACTAAGGGACTGAACTGAACTGATTCCATGTAATTCCAAAGTCACTTCCATTTTCCAAAGCACAGAGGAAATAAAGAAGTTGTGAAACAAAATATTCCCAATTAAATGTCAACTGATAAAAGTGTTATTTTAAAGAATTAGCAACAGATATTCACTTGATAATCTATATAATGAGAAAAAAATTATGTTTGTGCCTTGGACAAGGGTGGTATAGAAAATCAATTTTTCTAAGACCTTGGTCTCAAATTTGACCCATAATTCCCCTTGAGCATTACTTATAAACCCACTGAAGGAATATGAATATTAGCTGATGATGTCCACATAAAATTCCAATTGGATATTTAATCATTTCATATTTTAAATGCTTAATGAAGTATCTAATGTAATCCATCATCAAATATCTAGAAAATTTCTCACTGGATGACAAGAAAAAAAAAACTTATCCCACTCTTTGAATTAATGGGTTAATAAGCAAATTAAAATATATCATAAGATAATCTCACAATCTTATTACAATCTCAATGTAATAAGCTCTTATTTCCCATATTTCTTTTACTTGAGATAAATGACAAGCAAAAACTAATAATTTATTTCTAATTAGCTATCTAAAAGACCTAAACATGCTGATCCTCACAAAAGACTTTAACATCTAAGGAAACTGTGTGAATGCCTGAGGATAAGCACAAACATTTCTTGCAATGTTTTATAATTTATGTGCTGGTTCTCCACTGTTTGTTTACTATGTGTTGCCTGCCAAGCACTCATAATTTTCATTTTACAATGATTATTCATAGTTTCTGTACAACTCATTTCCTCTAACACATGCTAGTATCTTGGTTTTCTAATACCATAGTCCTTTTCTGGGGGTTACCACTAGCTGACCAAATTAGTCCCATCCCAACACTTCTGTCTAGCGTGGTCTCTTATGCTGGACCTCAGTTCACATAAGTGACTTTGTCACTCATTTTGTTCAGATTCCAATGAGATCTATTTTTAAAGTCATCATCAATCCAGGCACATTTGTGGAAGAGACTTTGATCCTGGGATGTGTTGCAGACATTGACCTCTCAGGGACACACAGAGAGTTATCTAATCTCCCTGCGAAACACTGGCTCACACTATTCAATCATGGAGACCAGCATCAATGATGACCCACCACAATGTTTGGATTATATGGGTCACCAGTGATGGCTGGTTAGCAGAGCCAGAGTCTCACTGTCATTGGAGGGTTACACTCCCTGAGAGTAATGTTTGTAGTTTCAGGACAAAGTACTTACCAGCATGGAAATTCCCACTGGCCCATAGGATGAGAGGCAGAATGATTCCCAATATTTTCTTTCATTTCATGTCTCAAGGGAAGAGAATAAAAGCATTTATATGAAACTGAGTTCTTAGTCCATATCGATCTGCTGGCATAGAGTAAAATTAGGGAATGATGAGAAGTATGCATGTCCATCTGTTAACCAAGCATAACATAAGACATTTAGTATGTCCAAGTAAACAAAGAGTTCCAAAGAATAGCAAGGAGAGATAAGAAAGTATTCTTTAGTGACCAATGCAAAGAAATACAGGGAAAAATAAAATGGAATAGGAAAGACTAGACATCTCTTCAAAAAAAAAATCAAGAGATACCAAGGGAACATTTCATGCAAAGATGAGCACCATAAATGACAGAAATGGTATGGACCTAACAGAAGAAGATATTAAGAAGAGGTGGTTAAGAATACACAAAAGAACTATACAAAAAAGATCTTCGTGACCCTATAACCACGATCATGTGATCAACCACCTAGAGCCAGACATCCTGGAATATAAAGTCAAGGGGACCTTAGGAAGCATCACTATGAACAAAGCTAGTGCAGGTGATGGAATTCTAGTAATCCTAAAAGATGATATTATGAAAATGCTGCCTCAATATGCCAGCAAATTTGGAAAACTCAGCAGCAACCACAGGACTGGAAAAGGTCAGTTTTCATTCCAATCCCAAAGAAAGGCAATGCCAAAGAATGTTCAAACTATTGTACAGTTGCACTCATCTCACATGCTAGCAAAGTAATGCTCAAAATTCCCCAAGCCAGGCTTTAACAGTATGTGAACTGTGAACTTCAAGCTGGATTTAGAAAAGGCAGAGGAACCAGAAATCAAATTGCCAACATCTGTTGGATCATCCAAAAAGGCAGAGTTCCAGAAAAACATCTACTTCTGTTTTATTGACTAAGGCAAATTATTTGACTGTGTGGATCACAAACTGTGGAAAATTCTGAAAGAGATGGGAATACCAGACCACCTGACCTACCTGCAGGTCAAGAAGCAACATTAGAACCAGATATGGAACAACAAACTGGTTCCAAATTGGGAAAGAAGTATATCAAGTCTGTATATTGTCACCCTGTTTATTGTCACCATGCTTATTTAACTTACATGCAGAATACATCATGCGAAATGCCGAGCTGGATGAAGCACATGCTGAAATCAAGACTGCTGGGAGAAATATCAATAACCTCAGATATACAGATGACACCGCTCTTATGGCAGAAAGTGAAGAAGAACTAAAGAGCCTCTTGATGAAAGTGAAAGAGGAGAGTGAAAAAGTTGGCTTAAAATTCAACATTCAGAAAACCAAGATCAAGGCATCTGGTCCATCACTTCATGGAAAATAGATGGGAAAACAGTGGAAACAGTGAGAGACTTTATTTTGGGGGGTTCCAAAATCACTGCAGATGGTGACTGCAGCCCTGAAATTAAAAATTAAAAAAAAATGCTTGCTCCTTGGAAGAAAAGCTACAACCAATCCAGACAGCATAAAAAGCAGAGACATTACTTTGCCAACAAAGGTCCATCTAGGCAAAGATATGGTTTTTCCCACAGTCATGTATAGATATGACTATAGATATAGTCATGTATAGCTTCCCTGGTGGCTCAGAGGGTAAAGATCTGCCTGCAATGCAGGAGACCCAGGTTAGATCCCTGGGTTGGGGAAGATACCCTGGAGAAGGAAATGGCAACTCACTCTGGTATTCTTGCCTGGAAAATCCCATCGACGAGAAGCCTGGTAGGCTATGGTCCATGGGGTCGCAAAGAGTTGGATACAATTGAGTGACTTCACTTTCTTTCTTTCTTATTTATAGATATGAAAGTTGGACTAGAAGGAAAGCTGACTGCCAAAGAATTGATGCTTTTGAACTGCGGTGTTGGAGAAGGCTCTTAGAGAGTCCCCTGGACTGCAAGGAGATCCAACCAGTCCATCCTAAAGGAGATCAGTCCTGAATATTCATTGGAAGGACTGATTCTGAAGCTGAAACTCTAATCCTTTGGCCACATGATGCGAAGAACTCACTCACTGGAAAAAGACCCTGATGCTGGCAAAGATCGAAGGCAAGAGGAGAAGGGGACAACAGAGGATAAGATGGTTGGATTGCATTACTAACTCAATGGATATGAGTTTGAGTAAGCTCCAGGAGCTGGTGACGGACAGGGAAGCCTGACATGCTGCAGTCCATGGGGTCACAAAGAGTCAGACACGACTGAATGACTGAAATGAACTAAAGTAAACAAAGTACTATTTCTATAGTAGGAACTTCTGATGTTATTCAAAATGGAGGAAGCATTAAAATTCTGGGGGAAAAGTACACAAAAACCTCAGATGACCCAGACTGTTAAAAGCTGCACATTGTTTAGATTAGTAGAGTCCAAAAACCATCTATAATCTTGCTTGCTAAAAACACATACTAGAAAAATTTAGAAAATACATTTATTAAAAATTGCAACGTTACCCCTCTGAAGTGCATTGTTCTGATAATTTCCATAGAAGGGAGCTTATACAAATGTAAAGTCAGCAGTTACTTGGATAACTGGTAGGAATTCCATCCACTCTAATTTCACCTCTAATCTATAGAATATATTGGGAAATTAGGGAATTTGACAAAAACATTATAATTGAAAGTCTATAAACTATAACATATTATAAGGAATAAACCATAGATTTCATTTGACTATGTAAGAAGAAAAATAATGCTCACTACTTGGATCAGGATAACACTGAAAGTCATAAGACTTTCAGTCTCAAAGTTCCCCCAAAACTTTCCCTTGGCATCAGGTATTAATACTAGGATCTCCCTTTCAATGTTATGAAACCCACTAACACAATATAAATATCAGGCAATGAAATCTACCTAGAATATCAATGATTGGAAATGTAATAATTTTTAATTAAAAGTGCTTAATACAGCATCTACTTGGATCCATAACACAATGTCTAAAGAAATTCTTTCGGTGACAGCGAAAAATAAAATTCTCTTCTAATTCTTGTGACTTGTTCAGCAAGGAAATTAAAATGTTCTGGAAAACTTTTTGACAAATAGAAACTACAATTTCTACATTTTTTACTTTAATAAATAAATAAGTGAAAATCATATATTCTTCCTTGAATACTTAATCAACCTTTCTGAAGATTTGGGCACCAAAGGAAAAAGTGTGAATGGCTCATGGGTAGGCATAACCATTTACCACTGGCCTCTCTACGCCTGTGCTGGACCTGGTTACTATGACTGTATGCATACTGCCAGCAAATATTCAACGAGCGGCCATGTCATCCTCAAGTCAGATATTTATAGACATCTGTGAAATTCAATTCTCTTCCTTTATGGAATCAGGATAGCATTCAGTTACTGTGGACCCTATAGTAGCACTAGCTGACCAAACTGAACCCTACCCCAACATTTTTACCTACCACGGTCTCTTGTGCTAGACCTCAGTTTACATAAGTGCTTTCACCACTCTTCTGGCTCAGATTCTAATGAGATCCATTTTGGAGGTCATCATGGATCCATATTGATCCTGAGATATGTGGCAGGCACTGAGCTCGCAGGACTCTGTCTCCTTGCGACACACTGGTCCATACTATTCAGTCATGGAGATCATTAGTCATAGTCAGTGGCCCAGCCTCTTGGCTGATTAGCATAGCCAAAAGTATCACTTCACTGGAGTTACATGATTCCCTAAGAGCAAGGTCAGTATTTTCAGGATATGACATTTCAGTTAATAATTGGAAATGTAATAATTTTTAATTAAAAATGTTTAATATACCATCTACTTGGATCCATAATACAAATGTCTAGAAAATTTTTCTGATACTGGAATTGCTTACTGATTAAAAATTAAAATGCTTATTGATATTAGAATTCCCATTGGCCCTTGAGGATGGAAAACAGAATTATTCCCAGTATTTTCCTTCATGGCATATATCAAGAAAGAAGCTCATCCATACAAAACCTAGTTTTTGGCCCACATCAACCTGTGGAAAAGTATAAATGTGGAAAGATGAAAGGTATACATGTCTATGTGTCAAAACCACATAACAGGAAGATTTGCTGTGTATCTTTATGTAAAATATATGAAATTATTACTCCTCTAGGATGTTTCTGGTTAAAGAAGAAAAAACATAAAATCATAAAAATAAAGGAGACAGAAGTTTATCTCAATGGATTATCAGTGCTAATAAAGTTATATTAACTATTCATCAACTCAGTGTAATTTTTATCATTTAAAAATAATAAATAATACAAAGAACAAATTTACTAAAATCAGCTGTTACCCTAGGAGTGCATTGTTTTGTTACTTCCCAGTTAAGAGAGCTAGCACAAGTGACAAAATCAGTACTTTATTGTGATGATATTTATGGAATTCTAATGTCATGTCCAATATACAAAGTACACATGAAATTAGAGAAGCTGCAAAACAGTTTCTTAATGGCATATTCAGCTATAAGAAGTTATAAGAATTCATAATAGATATTCCTTGATCATAAGATGACAAGAAAAATATGTTCACAACTTTGATCACAGTAGAAAAGACATAATTTTTCTAAGATATTTGTCTCTAAATTTTCCCAGCACATATGCTGAAAAATTATTAAAACTAAGATATTTCTTTAAACACATTAGAAACCCAATGAGAATATATGGAAGTGGCTAATGAAATTCATGAAAAAAATCTAAGCTTTGAAGTATAATCCTTTCACATCTAAAAATGATTAATGTAGCATGTAGTTGAAGCCAGTATTCAAATTATACGAAATTGCCTGCTCCGTTTATAAGAAAAATGAAAAGCAAAGAAACAACTGTCTAATTCTAGTGACTATGTTGGCAACAAATTAAAAGATGTTGTGGAGATTTCATATACCTACTTTCAGTTGGGCTTCCCTGTCTCAGATAGTAAGGAATTCGCCTACAATGCAGGAGACCTGAGTTCAATCCCTGAGTCAAGAAGATTCCCTGGAGAAGGGAATGGCTTCCCATTCCAGTACTCTTGCCTAGAAAATCCCATAGAGGAGCCTGGCAGGCTACAGTTCATGGGGTTGCAAACTCTTCAATTTACATCTAACTGTTCTACTTAATAGAAAATGAAAAGCAGAAGTTCGTAAGCTTGAATTTTGACAATCCAAGCACACTGAAGACATCAATAATCACTCAGAATATTTTGGCAGCTCAGACAAATGTGTGAATGGTTCAAGTGTAGTTACAAAGATTTCTCATTGAACTCATTATTCAAGTAGTGATTACCCAGAGTTTATTTACTACAGGTTTGTAGATGCTAGCAGCCAAGTACCCAGAGTTAATCATATCATCCCTAATTGGTTGTTGATCAACTACTGTACAATTCAGCTCCTCTAGCATATGTCAGCATCTTAGTTTCACAATACCATAGTCCCTGTTTGGGGTACAGCACCTGATGAGCAAACTGAATATCCCTCCACGTTTTTGCCTAGCATGGCCTGTGGACTGCACCTTAGCTGACATAAGCGATTTTGTCACTCATTTTGTTCTGATTCCAATGAGGTTCATTTTAAAAGTCATCATTTTTCCAGGTGCACTTATAAAAAGAAACTTTAGAATGAAACATGTAGTAGACACTGAGCTCTTAGGATTCTGTCTTCCTTGGGATACACTGGTCTACACTATTCAACCATGGAGACCAGCATCAATGGTGACCCCAAGGTTGACTAGCGTAGTCAGAGCCCCATGTCATTGGAGGATGACACTCCTATTATACTCCCTGAGAAGAATGTCAGTATCTTCAGGACAAAGTGCTTACCAGCATGAAAAATGCCCACTAACCCTTCAGGATGAGAGGTACAACTGTTCCTAAAGCTCTCCTTCATGTACAGATCTCAAGGGAATAAACTCATTCATATGAAACCAAGCTCCTGGTCCATCTTGAATTGTAGTAACAGAGTAAATATATATAAAGATGGGAAGTGATAATGTCCATTTATCAACCAAACAAAAGATGGAATCGTTCTCTGTGTACTTGTTATTCAGTTGCTCAGTCATGTCTGACTCTTTGCGACTCCATGGACTGCAGCATGCTAGGCTCCCCCGTCCTTTACCATCTCCTAGAGTTTGGTCATCTCCTGGGGTTTACTTAGGTATTTTAAAGTTTTATTCCAAGCAAAGAAAGAACAAACATTATTGAAATAAAAAAAGATAGAAAACATGAATAACTCACCATATTATTAATGCCTCACAGTATTTGAATTAACAGAGTCTTCATAAAGCCATGTGATTTCTGACTTAAAAACAATAATAAAAACAATCCTGCAAAAATCCTAACGAAAATTGGGTTGTATTTCTGGAATATATTATTTTGCCATTCCCAGATGCAAAAGCTGTTACCAGTGACAAAACAGCACTTCCCTGGTGTGTTGGTGAGAATTCCAAGCAACAAAATGTACCTTCCATTAAACATCACTTCCAATCTATAAAGCACAAGGAAAAATTCGGGAGACTGAGGAAGAAAATCTTAATATAATGATCAGTTTTTACAATATTCACCATAGATAGTTACTGGACAACTGGACAGCAGAATAGTTACACTCACTCTTCAGAGCATGGTAGTATACAGATTAAGTTTTTCAGTCAGTTCAGTTCAGTCACTCAGTTGTGTCCGACTCTTTGCGACCCCATGAATCGCAGCACACCAGGCCTCCCTGTCCATCACCAACTCCCGCAGTTCACTCAGACTCATGTCCACTGAGTCAGTGAGCCATCCAGCCATCTCATCCTTTGTCGTCCCCTTCTCCTCCTGCCCCCAATCCCTCCCAGCATCAGAGTCTTTCCAATGAGTCAACTATTTTACAAGCCATTAGTTCAAAGTCTCCCAGTACACATGCCTCAGAACCATGCATTACAACAAAAATTGCTCTTATACACATATGAAACACATTGAGGGCAGAAGTCATTATATATATATATATACACACACACACACATACATATATATATATACACACATACATAAAAATGCAAGAATTTTATTATTATTTCACATCTAAAAATGTTTAATACAGCATATAATTGAAGCAGCAATCAAATGTATGTGAAACTGCTTCCTCACATAATGGGAGAAAAAAGAGATAGAACTAAATGACAGTTGAAAACTACAGACAGAGTTGGCAAGAAGATTAAAAATACTATGAAGAAGGAGCAGTCCTAAGATGGCGGAGGAATAGGATGGGGAGACCACTTTCTCCCCCACAAATTCATCAAAAGAACATTTAAACGCTGAGTAAATTCCACAAAACAACTTCTGATTGCCAGCAGAGGACATCAGGCACCCAGAAAAGCAGTTCAGTGTCTTTGAAAGGAGGTAGGAAAAAATATGAAAGACAAAAAAAAGAGACAAAAGAGGTAGGGATGGAGCTCCATTCTGGGAAGGGAGTCTGTAAAAGAGAGAAGTTTCCAAACACCAGGAAACACTCGCACTGTTGAGTCTGTGGCCAGCCTTGGAAGCACAGAGGGCAACATAACAGGGAGGAAATAAACAATTAAAACCCACAGATTACAAGCCCAATGGTAACTCCCTCAGTGGGGAAGCAGCGCAGTCGCCTGCATCCACCACTAGCAAATGGGGGCTGGGCAGGGAGGCGCGGGCTGCATTGCCTTTTAAGGATCGGGCCTGAATGCCCTAAGTGTACCCAGAGCGAACTAACTTGGGCTAGCAAACCAGACTGTGGGATAGCTACCACACAAAAAGCTCTAACATAAGACACCACCAGGACAGCGCAAGAACAAAGGACGGAACAGAATTAGCCAGCTGCAGACCTTCCCCCTCCGGTGACAGGCAGCCAGAGCCGAAAGGGCCGGAAGGGGGCAATTGCAGCCCCAGAGAGACATTAAGTACCAAACTGCAAACAGGCTTCTTTGCTAACTAAGACTTCTTGGGGTTGTGGACAGTCATCATCTGCCTGAGAAGGGGCGCCAGTTATACACCCAGAAAACTGAGCTGCAGGGACGGGAGAGGCGATAAGTCGCAATGACCACACTCGCCAAACACCTGAGCTACTTGGACTTGGGAAGGGCACAAAACGCAGGCCCAACCAAGTCTGCGGATCTGAGGACTACCAGAGTGCCTGAGCCTGAGCAGCTTAGACCTGGGAGGTGCATGCAGCCCAGGGCCAGCCTCAGACGGTTCAGACAGAGCAATCTAGAGGCTGAGCTGTGTGCGCTGTGAGTAGAGGCAGGCCCAGGGTGGCTGAGAAACTGCGAGCACACGCCAGTGTTATTTGTTTGCTGCACTGGCTCCCTCCCCACAGTGCAACTGAACAAGTGAGCCAAAAGAGAAAGTGTCCACCACCACCCGCCTTGTGTCAGGGTGGAAATCAGACACTGAAGAGACCAGCAAACAGAAGAAGCTAAAAGAGAAGAAACCGCCTTGGAATTGACAGGTGCAATAGATTAAAACCCTGTTGTAAGTCCTGACTATATAGGAAGGGG
Organism: Aepyceros melampus; assembly: GCA_006408695.1. Taxonomy (NCBI): domain Eukaryota; kingdom Metazoa; phylum Chordata; class Mammalia; order Artiodactyla; family Bovidae; genus Aepyceros; species Aepyceros melampus. Next base: position 144,808 of record SJXQ01008953.1, on the reverse strand, counting down.
CCTATAGATCTTGAGAAATACAAGCCGGACCAAGGAACTGTCCGAAAATGTATTGACCCCACACTGCCCACAACACCACCAGAGAAAGTTCTAGATATATCTTTACTATTTTTACAATCATTCTTTTGTTTGTTTGTTTTTCTTCTTTTCTTTTTCTTCTTTCTTTCTAAACATTTTTAAATTTTTAGGTCCTTTATCTCTCCTTTAATTTTCATTTTATAACCTACTATTACTTAAAAAAAAAAAGACCCTATTTTTAAAGCAAACTTCATTTTTTATGATTCTTGTGACTTTGTTTTTTTTTTCCTTTTTCTCTCCTTTTCTTTAATATTGTATTTTGGAAAGTCCAACCTCTACTCTAGATTTTTAATCTTTGCTTTTTGGTATTTGTTACAATTTTGTACTGTCAAAAATTACCCATTTTTGCTTGAGAGCGAGCTTACTGGCTTGACTGCTCTCTCCTCCTTTGGACTCTCCTTTTTCTCCACCAGGTTGCCCCTGTCTCCTCCCTCCCCCTTCTCTTCTCTACCCAACTCTGTGAATCTCTGTGTGTTCCCGATGGTGGAGAACATTTAGGGAATTGATTACTGGCTGGATCTGTCTCTCTCCTTTTCATTTCCCTCTTTTATCCTCCTGGCCACCTATGTCTCCTTCCTCCCTCTCCTCGTCTCTGTATAACTCTGTGAACATCTCTGAGCGGTCCAGACTGTGAAGCGCACATAAGGAAGTGATTACTGGCTAGCTTGCTCTCTCCTCTTTTGATTCCACCTCATCTCATTCGGGTCACCTCTAACTCACCCATCCCTCTTCTCCTCTCCATTTAACTCTGAACCTCTCCAATGTCCCTCAATGTGGAGAAACTTCTCATCTTTAACCTAGATACTTTATAAATGGTGTGGTGTAGAAGGAGAAGTCTTGAGACTACTGTAAAAATAAAACTGAAAACCAGAAGCAAGAGGCTTAAGTCCAAATCCTGAGAACATCAGAGAACTCCTGACTCCACGGAACATTAATCAATAGAAGCTCATCAAATGCCTCCATACCTACACTGAAACCAAGCACCACCCAAGGGCCAACAAGTTCCAGAGCAAGACATACCATGCAAATTCTCCAGCAACACAGGAACACAGCCCTGAGCTCCAATATACAGGCAGCTCAAAGTTACTACAAAACCAATGATGTCTCATAACTCATTACTGGACACTTCATTGCACTCCAGAGAGCAGAAATTCAGCTCTACCCACCAGAATACCGACACAAGCTTCCCTAACCAAGAAACCTTGATAAGCCACTGATACACCCCACTCACAGTGAGGAAACTCCGTAATACAGAAACTCCACAAATTGCCAGAATACAGAAATGCCACCCCAAATGGAGCAATATAAACAAGATGAAGAGACAGAGGAATGCCGAGCGGTAAAGGAACAAGATAAATGCCCACCAAACCAAACAAAAGAGGAAGAGATAGGGAATCTTACCTGGAAAAGAATTCCAAATAATTATAGTGAAAATGATCTAACATCTTGAAAGCAAAATGGAATCACAGATAAATAAATCCTTGGAGACAAGGATTGAGAAGATGCAAGAAAGGTTTAACAAGGACCTAGAAGAAATAAAAAAGAGTCAACATATAATGAATAATGCAATAAACGAGATCAGAAACACTATGGCGGCAACAAATAGTAGAATAATGGAGGCAAAAGATAGGATTAGTGAAATAGAAGATAGAATGGTAGAAATAAATGAATCAGAGAGGAAAAAAGAAAAGCGAATTAAAAGAAATGATGACAATCTCAGAGACTTCCAGGACAATATGAAATGCTTCAACATTCGAATTATAGGAGTCCCAGAAGAAGACGACAGAAAGACCATGAGAAAATACTTGAGGAGATAATAGTTGAAAACTTCCCTAAAATGGGGAAGGAAATAATCACCCAGTCCAAGAAACCCAGAGAGTCTCAAACAGGATAAACCCAAGGCGAAACACCCCAAGACAATTAACAAATTTGATTAATATTAATCAAATTAACAAACATCAAACACAAAGAACAAATATTAAAAGCAGCAAGGGAAAAATAAAAAAAATAACACACAAGGGGATTCCCATAAGGATAACAGCTAATCTTTCAATATAAACTCTTCAAGCCAGGAGGGAATGGCAAGAAATACGTAAACTGATGAAAGAAAATAACCTACAGCCCAGATTACTGTACCCAGCAAGGGTCTCATTCAAATATGAAGGAGAAATCAAAAGCTTTACAGACAAGCAAAAGCTGAAAGAATTCAGCACCACCAAACCAGCTCTCCACCAAATACTAAACGACATTCTCTAGACAGGAAACACAAAAAGGGCGTAAAACCTGAACCCAGAACAATAAAGTAAATGGCAACGGGATCATACTTACCAATAATTACCTTAAACGTAAATGGGTTGAATGTCCCAACCAAAAGACAAAGACTGGCTGAATGGACACAAAAACAAGACCCCTGTATATGTTGTCTACAAGAGACCCACCTCAAAACAGGGGACACATACAGACTGAAAGTGAAGGGCTGGAAAGATATTCCATGCAAATAGAGACCAAAAGAAAACAGGAGTAGCAATATTCATATCAGATAAAATAGACTTTAAAACAAAGGCTGTGAAAAGAGACAAAGAAGGTCACTATATAATGATCAAAGGATCAATCCAGGAAGAAGATATAGCAATTATAAATATATATGCACCCAACATAGGAGCACCACAGTTTGTAAACAAACGCTAACAAATATGAAAGGGGAAAGTAACAATAACACAATAATAGTGGGAGACTTTAATACCCCACTCACACCTATGGATAGATCAACTAACAGAAAATTAACAAAGACCCCAAACTTTAAATGATACAATGGACCAGTCAGACCTAATTGATATCTATAGGACATTTCACCCCAAAACAATGAATTTCACCTTTTTCTCAAGTGCTCACAGATCCTTCTCCAGGATAGATCACATCCTGGGCCATAAATCTAGCCTTGGTAAATTCAAAAAAATTAAAATCATTCCAAGCATCTTTTCTGACCATAATGCAGTAAGATTAGATATCAATTACAAGAGAAAAACTATTAAAAATTCCAACATATGGAGGCTGAACAACACGCTGCTGAATAGCCAACAAATCACAGAAGAAATCTAAAAAGAAATCAAAATATGCATAGAAATGAATGAAAATGAAAACACAACAACTGAAAACCTGTAGGACACTATAAAAGCAGTGCTAAGAGCAAAGTTCATAGCAATACAGGCATACCTCAAGAAACAAGATAAAGTCAAATAAATAACCTAACTCAACACCTAAAGCAACTAGAAAAAGAAGAAATGGATAACGCCAAGGTTAGTAGAAGGAAAGAAATCTTAAAAATTAGGGCAGAAATAAATGCAAAAGAAACTAAAGAGACCATAGCAAAAATCAACAAAGCCAAAAGCTGGTTCTTTGAAAGGATAAATAAAACTGACAAACCATTAGCCAGACTCATCAAGAAACAAAGGGAGAAAAATCAAATCAATAAAATTAGAAATGAAAATGGAGAGATCACAACAGACAACACAGAAATTCAAAGGATCATAAGAGACTACTATCAGCAATTATATGCCAATAAAATGGACAACGTGGAAGAAATGGACAAATTCTTAGAAAAGTACAACTTTCCAAAACTGAACCAGGAAGAAATAGAAAATCTTAACAGACCCGTCACAAGCACGGAAATTGAAACTGTAATCAGAAACCTTCCAGCAAACAAAAGCCCAGGTCCAGACGGCTTCACAGCTGAATTCTACCAAAAATTTAGAGAAGAGCTAACACCTATCCTGCTCAAACTCTTTCAGAAAATTGCAGAGGAAGATATACTTCCAAACTCATTCTATGAGGCCACCATCACCCTAATACCAAAACCTGACAAAGACGCCACAAATAAAGAAAACTACAGGCCAATATTACTGATGAACATAGATACAAAAATCCTTAACAAAATTCTAGCAATCAGAATCCAACAACACATTAAAAAGATCATACACCATGACCAAGTGGGCTTTATCCCAGGGATGCAAGAATTCTTCAATATCCGCAAATCAATCAATGTAATTCACCACATTAAGAAATTGAAAAATAAAAACCATATGATTATCTCAATAGATGCAGAGAAAGCTTTCAACAAAATTCAACATCCATTTGTGATAAAAACTCTCCAGAAAGCAGGAATAGAAGGAACATACCTCAACATAATTTAGGAAAATTTTAATGTGAAATGCTGCAAACTATTTACAATTTGAAATCACAATCAATAACAAACAAAAGGATATATTTAAAAAAGAATTCATTCACGCAATTCAACCTAAGCATTTTACTGTTCCCAGAAGAGAAGTTCCATAACAGCCAGCGCCAGGATCTCTGTTTGTATTGCTCATTGATAAATCTCAGGCAGCGACACTTAGGCCTGTTCTACAGAGAATGATGTAGCAGGTATTTTCAGTCACATCCCTTGGACAGTTTCTGATTTTATCTCAACTGTGTCAAAAATATTGTTTCACTTTGGCTATAAGTATCAACCTCAAGCATATCTGAGTTTTTACACAGTGTGGTGCAGGACCCAAATCTGAATCTCTAGACCATGCTGAAACTGCTGGCCCAGAAGTACAGGACAACTCTCTGATGTTAGCAAGTGAAAACTGTTTGGATAATGCTCCAATCTTACATCTTTCAATTGGATGCTTCTGGAAAGCATTCAGTGTACTTTTCAACAAAACACAGTATCAGTAAAGCATATGACACCACCTTCCCACACTTCACCCAAGTCCTAGTGCTTTATATTTGGGGGCAGGTATGGATGTAAGAGTTGGACTATAAAGAAAGCTGAGTGCTGAAGAATTGGTGCATTTGAACTGTGGTGTTAGAGAAGACTCTTGAGATTCCCTTGCACTGCAAGGAGATCCAACCAGTCCATCCTAAAGGAGATCAGTCCTGGGTGTTCATTGGAAGGACTGATGTTGAAGCTGAAACTCCAATATTTTGGCCACCTGATGCGAAGAGCTGACTCATTTGAAAAGACCCTGATGCTGGGAAAGATTGAGGACAGGAGGAGAAGGGGATGACAGAGGATGAGATGGTTGGATGGCATCCCCGACTCAATGGACATGAGTTTGGGTAAACTCCAGAAGTTGGTGATGGACAGGAAGGCCTGGCCTGTTGCAGTTCATGGGGTCACAAAGAGTTGGACATGACTGAATGACTGAACTGAACTGAACCTGAACTTAGTAAGCATTTTGTCTTGTTTTGAAAAGTATTTAAATTATATATGAAACTCTTCATTTCTGGAATGCATTCCCCTAGTCAAATTGGGCATCTTCAAATTCACATATAGTCTCATAAAACATATACTCTAATAACTGCAGTAAAAAATTGGGATAAGTGCTTCTCTTTATGCTTTTAAAGGAGAAACAAGTTTAAAAGAATAATGGCATAGCAGATTTTCAGTTTTCCTTTCTCCAGTTATTTGGAAAATACATGTAGGTCAGCTATTCAGCAATTTAATATATACCAATAAGATAGCATCTATTGGTCAAATGAAAGTATAATTGCTACCTCTCTCTTTACATTTTAATGAATGTGCCAATTTTTTTTAAGCAAATGCTAATTGAACACATTTATTTTTCTAGACACTGGGATTGAGAGATATCATCTAATCCTCAATAATTTATGACTATGTGAGACTGGACACATTTTTTTTTTAATCAAAATGTAATAAATGAATAAGTAATTTATGTACAATATATAAATCCATATTCATATTGTATGAATATCTATCCAAATAAAGCTGTCAATTTTATAAGTATAAATGTATAGAATTATTTTATTAGTGGCTTATTTAGAAAAATAAGTGGATAAATATTGCAACCTATTATGTAGTAGAGATATAATGCATATACACATAATTAAAATTTAGCTCAATACAGAGGAAACTCACTGGGAAGGAAACAAACATATTAGACATAGATCATGGACTGAAAATTAAAAGAATTTTCATTGACACAAGGTGAGTAGTCAGTGAAACCAAAGTGAAGAGACTTTATTGAGACTGAGCTTATACTTCAGTGTTAAATTTCAAGACAATGTATCCTCAGTTGGGACTATAGATAAATTCTCCATAATGAGTATCAACAGATTAATCCTTCCAGAATCAGTGTACAGATCAAATTTATTTATTGCTAAAATTAAGTTTTGTACATTTGTACATTGTCATACTGTTAAGAATATGAAATAATGTGTTTGCTTAAATGTGCATCAATTGATTTGTCAAGGATTGGTATTCTCTCTGGATGGAAAAAAGAGGGAACAAATATAGTAAGCCTAAAACTGCTTTCAAAATCTTACTAGGATCGGCATATATTTGAATTAGTAACTCTGACTATCATATTCTACTGTGATGTCTTGTTTAGCTGGCCACATAAAATTATTTTTAGGTGCTTATCTAGCATTCTCACAATATAAATTTCTTCATCACATCAACATAAAAATAATTTCATCAACTCTGCAGTAAATTTTGTGCATCTGTGTGAAAAATTATATTTACTATTTGTGGAATGTTGAGTACCTTACATTCTGTTGTTTTCTTGGGATACAAACTTGAATGAGGTACAGTTGCTTAGCTCAATACTTTTACTGTCTAGTAGGGTAGTGCAGACAAGGTAATAGGAAATTTTGGTGGTCAAATGTTACAATCTGTCCAAATACTAAATACTGTGGGTCTACACAAGAGAGACATTGACCCTCATTTCGGCATATCTGCAGGACAATTGTTGAAACCTAGGTGATTTATAGATATGGACAGGGTGAAAGAGAAGAAAATGATAGTTAAGGATAATTGAACATATTTTATGAGATTTAGAGGCAGGATTATGGAATATTTGGTGAGTTAACTATTCAAAACAGTTAAAGCCAAGAATTTGAAGTAGTGAGTGGTGAGACAGGAGGCTAAAAAATCAATGAAATCAATTATAGATAGATTTATAGGACTATTTAAAATGTTCTTATTCTGTCCTGAAAGCAAAGAGAAAACACCAAAAGATTTAAATATTCACTAAGTGTATTTTAGTAGCAAGTATTTAGCATTTAGTCTATACTTTCATCCAAGGAATAATTTTATCATATCTGAGAAATGATATTCTAGTCTTGCCTTGAATAATTCTAAGTATTGTGCATATGTGCTCAGTTGTGTCTGACTCTTTGCAGCCCCATGGACTGTATGTAGCCCACCAGGCTCCTCATCCATGCGATTTTCCAGGCGAAATTACTGCAGTGGATTGCCATTTCCTTATCCAAGGTGTCTTCCCAACCTAGGGATGAAACCCAGAGATTGAACCCATGTCTTCTGCATTATCAAGCAGATTCTTTACCATTGATCCACCTGGGAAACCCTACACACAATCACAATAATACAATCCAGACCAACTGACTTGTGCAAAATTATTACACACTGTAAGCAGCAATTAGAAAGGTTTATACTGATTTATACTAGGAAATAGTTCATATAATAATTTATTTGAAATACAAGGAAAATTTTTCGATGACTGCAAGTGATATGTAAATATGTTCTTTCTCAAATCTCTTTTTTTACTATATTTTAAGTTTATAATGCCTGGAAATATTCAAAGAAGCATTAAATAATTTTATTTTGACATTATAAGCTTTTGCTAAAGTCATACTCTATGTCTTGAGTGATAATTCTCTTCCCAGGTCTATGCCAGATGCCATGTTAAAAAAATAAAAATAAATAAATAAATAAAACCATTAACAAATACCATGCACCATAATTAAAGTATACATAGTTTTATAGGGAACTTGCCAAAAATCTTTGCGTTATCTACACTTAGGAATCCATCACAGGTGAATATGTTAAACCAGAATGTTTATAATCTTCTGTGAATTTAAAGTATCTTCTAGAGACAAACAAAATCAGAAAAAAAAAAGCACTTTATAAGTCATAGCATTGAAATAACATGGTGTTTTGTTTTGTTTTGTTTTTCAAAAATCTAAAAGCAAAAAAGACATAAGACAAACATTTGTTTACTTCTAACGGATATATTAAAATTGCATTATAAGATTACTGGTGACAATATCTTAGGTTTAGAATGTTGCTCAAAGTGCCTACTACAATGCCTTATACAACTGCATTATTATAGATGCTCCATATATACACACATAATTTGATAAGGAAGAATAAGAAAAGGAATCAAATTAAAAATTAAGGAAGAAGAAGAGAAACAATTTAAGATGTTTGGTGCATATAAATTGCTTTATGATTAACATTAATGCATATGCAAAAGTATTTGCTCTTCCAGGAAATCCCATTGAACTCTAAGAAAGTAAAGATAATTGTGAAAAACTGTTGCTTTGCTGCATTTAAACTCAGCGTAGCATAGTGACAAAATCCCTTTTCCCTTTCTTCTTTTTCCCTTTTAGGTATTGGATTAGCAACTTTAAAATACAGAGTATTGTTTTCATGAACCTCTTACTCCTGTGCTGTTAGCACTGCTGAGCAAGTCTCCTTTGAAATCAACAGGAGGGTCAAGTCAAAGAGACATATGAACATGTGCTAGGATATAAAATGTGCTGCATATTCTTTCTTTTGATTAAATACTAAAATGTGAGATATTCTAAGTAGAAATTTTGATATAACTATCACGATTCAATAAATTTTGATGTATAAATTAGGCAAATTAGAAAGCTTCATTAATTATCTATGCCTTTTAAGTTTTATGTGTCTGTGTACTTACTTTTAATTAGTCTACATATATTTACTAAACACTTAATATAGATCGGGCTTCCCAGGTGGCGCCAGTGGTAAAGAAACTGCTTGCCAAAGCAGGAGACCTAAAAGACACAGGTTTGATCTGTGGATTAGGAAGATCACCTGGAGAAGGAAATGGCAACCCACTCCAGTATTCTTCCCTGGAGAATCTCATGGACAGAGGAGCCTGATGCACTACAGTCCACAGGGTCGCAAAGAGTAGGACACCACTGAAACGACTAGCTTGCATGCATGCATGCTATGTATCAGGCACTGGGGGTATGCATACACTGTATCAGCCACTGGGGGTAAGATCAATTAAGAACTAGTTCCTGTCTTCAAGGACCAATCAGTAAGTACATTGTTGCATCATTCCTTCCTACAAGACAGAAGTATGTCTTATCCCCATCATTTTTTCACACTGGGAATGGAAAGATCACTGTTGGGTAACTTCACTACTTCTGTGTGCCCAACCCTGGGTCTTCAGGTGCCCATGTTTTTCTTTTAATGATGGTCCTTAAACTACAGAGCCATTTTTCCCCAAAATAAAAAGACCAGAGAGGCACAAGGAGGTCTGAGTGTCAGGGGCCAGCACGAGGAATCCCACCCATGACAGAGTCACGTGGCAGACTCAGCTGGCAGAGCAATTTGAGTCTTCGGATTTCTCCCTGGTTTTTCCTGAGCATGTACCCCCCAAAATAAGAATTTGTCTGTTTTCCCACTATTTTCTGACTTTCTCTGGAAAAAGTTAATTCAGGGCTTTAGTCTTCTGCATTTGAAAGGAGTGTTTCTGCCCAACCCCCCTTTGAATATGCTCTAGCCTGCCTAACAGGTTCCCCGGGCCTTTTACAAGCTTGTGAATTGCTCACAACCTCCCAACTGTGAGGGGCACAAAAGCCTTAAAGTATCTTAAAGTTTCAGAGCCTTTTCAAATTCATATTGGTGACAGGATTTCACGGTTAACTCAATGATTGCTGCCAGACCTCCTTATTTTTTATCTATCAGGCACCTGGGAAGATGTAATCAATATAAATGGGATATGGAAAAGGATATATAGTAGTTTTGATGTTAGCAATACTAGACTTTTGAGTAAATTACTTTTTCTTTTACTATAAATCACTGTACTTCCTTTTATTACAAATTGCTGTATCTTTATTTAGTGTTTTCTGAGATTGGCATTCAGACTTTGGAAAGATTAACACAAATGAGTCTTTTGGTTAACAAAACCTCATCAGAAGAGAGCCATAGAAATGTTAACAGGCCTCTTGGCCAGAAGATAATGTAAACCACCTGAGACCTTTTGTAAACGGGAGGGTATGCAAAAAAGAAAGCCTTGTCTCAATGAGGGTCAGGACTGCTGCCCCTGCATACCTCTGCATATTCCATTATGTACAACTTGGGGTATATAAGCTGATTTTGAAAAATAAAGTTGCCTTTGGAGTCTTGCACCAATGCTGGGCTTCCCCATGTCATTTTTTTCTCCCCTTTTTCTCCCCTTTTTCGGCTGACTTCCCATCTGGGGCATGGAGGCTCGCCATATCTACTTCCTTGTCCCGGCTCTTAAGTTCTGCGCAAAAGGGAGCCCAGGGCGGGGCACCCTTAGAGATTCAAGCGGGCACCGGTGGCCCCGCGTAGATGGTGCAAGCTCCTTGTCTGGAACTTTATTGGCTTTCCATGTAAACCAAGTTATTCAGCCTCCTTTTTTCCACTAATTTCCTACTATACTATTCTATCCTGAGCTATCCTATCCTATCCTATCCTGTCCTATCTGCCTGCTCCATCCCTGATTTGAATATCCCTGGATCCACCGGGGCTGGACCCCGGCATTGAGTAGTTGGAATTTTCCATGTTACTATTCTCCTTCTCACATACAGTCCCTGAAATGGAGCAAGCTAAGAGGCATAACTAAGCTTGAAAGCTCCCTTCTGGACTGCAATGGGGCTGAAACTGGGACTTTGTCGAAATTAGTTGACCTCTTGGGAGCATTTCCTTAATCAGTTGCATACAAGTGAATATAAATATGTTCTATTTCAGAGAAACTAGACATTAGCATTTTTCTATATCCTCTATAAAGTTTGGGAGACTACTAAAGATGAGGCAAATTATTCATTCAGCAATTCTTTGCAACACATTCATCCCTAAAAGTGTGAACTCCAGCCATAAAAAACAATTCAATTCACCTTTCACAATAAAGTAAATATATCTAGATCTAGTTTACACTTCTATACCTGCTGCTGCTGCTGCTGCTGCTGCTAAGTCGCATCAGTCATGTCCGACTCTGCAACCCCATAGACGGCAGCCCACCAGGCTCCTCCATCCCTGGGATTTTCCAGGCAAGAGTACTGGAGTGGGGTACCATTGCCTTCTTCGACTTCTATACCTATAAGCATCTTATCTACAAGGTGGGAAGTTTTATTATTTTTGTTTTCAATTCAGAGATGATTATCACATGACCTTAAGGTGGGTAACCCCAAAAGACCTTGGTCTGGGACCCTCCTCCTGGTACTAGTAGCAGAAAGTCAGATTTTATGAATGAAAAGTTTTATAGAGTGATTTCACTGACCACATTTTTAAAAAATCATTTATTGTCTAAATTTTTATTCTTGTTTTTTCAAAAAAAATGACTTATTCAGGAGACAACACAACAAAATGATTTTTTTTTAATCTCTAAAGAAAAGTTTTATACCTTGTAATATTCTAGAGTAGTTTAAGTGTGATTCTGATTGACTTTGTTCCCATCTCTCCAAATTGTAGGTTCAATCCCTGGGCCAGTAAGATCTTCTGTAGAAGGAAATGACAACCCACTCTGGTATTCTAACCTGGGATATCCCATGGACAGAGGAGCCTGGAAAGTTCAGTCTATGGGGTCACAAAGAGTCAGACACTACTTAACGATAGACTTTAACTTTCTATCAAGTGTAGCTGCTTATAAACAAACAAATGAAACAAAGGTGGAGTCTACTGAAATAAATGGATAAATTGTATGAGTTTCTTTTAAAGTTGTATAAAAGCATAAGATAGTGTTTCATTCTATATGATCAATATACAATATTATTGAGAGTTTCTTTTTTATTGAAGTAGATTTACAATAATGTGTTACTTTCAGGTGTACAATGAAGTGGACAGAGAAGATTGGTGGGCCATAATCCACGGAATTTGCAAAGACTTGGACATGCTTGAGCATGCATGCATGCATGCATCATATGAAGTGCAGAGTAATGTGAATTATATATTTTTCCAGACTATTTTCCAATATAGATTACTAGAAGATACTGAATATAGTTCTCTGAGCTATACAGTGAATCATTGTGGCTTATTGCTGTATATACAGTAGTTGGTATCTATGAATCCTATACTTTTAATTTATCTCTCCAGCCCCCTGCACTTTCCCATTTGGCAATTATAAGCTTGTTTTCTACGTCTGTGAGTCTGTTTTGTATAGATTCATTTGCATTAATCTTTATATTCTACATATATGTGATACAATATGAATTTGTCTTTCTCTGACATTATTTGGTATGATATTCTATGGGTTCATCCATGCTCCTGCAATATGTAATTCTCTGAAATGGCAATATTTCATTCTTTTCTATGGTTGAATATTCCATTATGTATATGATTTCTTAAGCCAGTCATCTGTTGATAGGCACTTGGGTTGTTTCCATGTCTTGGCTATAGTAAGCAGTGCTGCAATAAATATTGGGGTTCACATATCTTTTCAAATTAGAGTTTTCTTCTTTTCTAGACATTCAGGTGGATCTAATGGTAAAGAACCGGCTTGTCAATGCAGGAGACATAAGAGACACGGGTTCGATTTCGGGGTAAGGAAGAGCCCCTGGAGGAGGGGATAGCAACCCACTCCAGTATTCTTCCTAGAGAATCCCATGGGCAGAGGAACCTGCAGGGCTACAGTTCATGGAGCCACAGAATCAGGCAAGACTGGAGCAACTTAGCATGCACACAATGCATCTCTTGCCATATAAATTTTGTGCTATTTAATATAGTTGTTCCAATGTGTTTTGTCTAGTACACTATATGTTTAAGTTGATACAAATAATCAAGTTACTTTTCTACATGAAATTTCTGTGCTACTTTTATGTATTAAGTTACAGTTTGACCAGTAATTTCTTGAGAATATAAAAGCTATGAGCACACAGAACCTTAAAAATGCAACTAGTTATTTCACTTATTGAATGATTGTATAGTAAAGAAGTTTTGCTTTTATTTCATTTATTTTACAATTGTTGTAATCTCATCACTAAAGACCAAAATTTGTATCTAAATATGATGATTATTCACTGAAATTAGTACAAAAAAAAAAACCAGAAAAACAAAAATAATTCCTCTCCATATCTTCCAAAGAAACTACCAAATTTCATATAGGACACTGTACCTTAACATTTATGTAATCTTCATTAAGAAATATTTTAAGTAAAAACAGAGACTCCATTTTCTTTTTTTCATTTATCTTATAATTCATCTCATAGGGAAAAAAAGAGGAAATGGAAGATAAAACAGTTTAGCATATTCTAAGATGTTTTCTAGCTTAATATGTTGAATTTTAGAGTAAAAATAAGATTCTAGTCTACAGATTTCAAAAATAACAGATAGATTTGTGGGAAAGAAAAATAGATTAAAATCTTTAAACCTGTGTTTGGCAGGTCACACAAATCCTAGTTAAAACTGATAGAGTCACAGAGAATGGATGTATATTATATGTAAGCTTACATGACAAATAAGAAACTCAACCATAAAACCCATAGCAGGGATTGCCAGCATCCATCAGTAATGGGTCTTAGAGCTAATCTTGGTGCTTAGCTGGAAAGTAGTGCATCTCTAACTTTTTAGATGTAGCTATGTGACTCAATTTTTATCAATTGTCAATAGAATGTAGAGTAAACTTATGGGCATTACTTTCAGAACCACTGCATACACACTTTCCTTCCATTTTTGGCCCTCTTTCTCTATTGGCTAACTAAATAGGACACTAAACACACTTAGAGGGGTGGAGATACAAGATGGAAAAAAAAAAAAAAAAAAAATTGCCCATATAGAGAGCAGGGGCTGGCCCCTTGAATACTTCTTTCTACTTACATTCAGTTCAGTGCAGTTCAGTTCATTCGCTCAGTCGTGTCCGAATCTTTGCGACCCCATGAATCGCAGCACGCCAGGCCTCCCTGTCCATCACCAACTCCCGGAGTTCACTCAGACTCACGTCCTTCGAGTCAGTGATGCCATACTTGCATTAGATGGTGTATTAAATTAGAAGTACATCTTCATGGCAATAAGCCAGGGAAATACCAGAATATTTGTTACTGCAAATAACTCTGTTAAAAGTTACCACCAATCCCTGACAAAAATGCTTTTAGATGTCAGCCTGGTAGAATATACATGTGGATAATATAAATTCATGTAAATGAGCCTAAAGTCCCAAATTCGAACCTCTTATCACTCCAGATAGGTTCCTTTAATCCATCTTCCACAGATTGTCTACAGAGAGATTCAACAAGATGGGTGTCAGCATAATCATGACCATACAAACTCTTTTCCTCCATTCTTTTTAAAATAAGACATAAAGGCAGTGGAAGACAAATATGAAGAAAAGTATGATCAAATGACTCCCTGCTCAGAGGTACTAAGCAGAGAATATCCCATGTAATCCACACAGGCAAGTCAAAAGATAAATCTTTTTAAATTTGGATTTTTAAATTTGGGTTTCAAAAGTACAGATGCCCTGAACAACCTCTATAAAGATACTTGAGTTTTGAGGTATTATTCCCTATAAGGATGCATTTGGTCTCTATAAGGTTTTTTGAATAAACTGAGCACGAAGTGTTTGCTATCATAGAAGGCTACTTTGGCTCATAAAACCTTTTTAGACATTTGGGTTTAGTAGGTTCAAATCATTGAATGATGCTATAGTCTATAGCTGGCAACAACATTGCAGATTTGCCAAACCTGAAGGGAGAAGTATTAACATATAGAAGAAATCATACCATAAAATATAGAAGCCTTGAGGAACCATAAGATGTTTACTTTAAGCTTTCAAAGAAAGAAAGGACAGTGAATTCAAGAGAATTAACTCAGCTCTAACTCAACCTAAATTAACTCAAACTTTAAAACTAGAAAATCTTTTGAAAAAGAATTTGGTATCAGATTCTGTACCAACTGACAGAAATTAAGTTTTTAAAGATATTATCACTAAATTCTAATTTTAAAAATGAAATATAATGAGTTTTCAAAATAGAAACATTTATTTGAATCACCTGATGTAAATGTGTCAGAAACTGTGTATATTTTTACAAGTTTATATTTTAAAATGCTATCTTTTTATGATCAGAGCATATAAAACCTATGTACCCTAAATTCAGAAAATCAAATTGAATTAAAAGAGCCAAGATACAAAGAACTAAATGTTGCAAGTAAAATTGATGTTCAAGAAATAAATATATTTAACATTTTGTTTGTGAAATAATAATTTTGCTAATGTTATCTAAACTGATAAAATTAAAGCTAAAATTTGAATTCAAAAAATAATGTATGGTAGCATGGAACAGCTGAATATTTTTCAGTGTTTGATATCCCATAAAATATATGATACAAAAAAAAGATGTAAAGATCTGAAAAGAAGATAAAAGAAGAAAGATATATGAGGGTAATTTTGAATAGGAAAAATGTCATAGTTCCAAGGCAATCACTCTTTATTCAATTGTAAAAACTGACCACGACCATGATCATTTATCATGTAAACTTTAATATCATTCACTGTCTTTATGCTACATAATTATATTTTCTACCAAGGGGAGAAATTGGTTAAACATATTGTTGCAAAGATATTTAATAGTATTACTCTTTTAAAATGAGGCTTTTAGTGTTCCATAAGTACCAATGATAAAAACTATTACATATTTTCTATGCCACATTATTTTGGAGAAGGAATGGCAAACTGCTCCAGTATTTTTGCCTGGAAAATTCCATGAACAGAAGTGCCTGGTGAGCTACAGCCCATGGAGTTACAAAAAGTTGGATAGAATTCAGTTGCTGAGAACATGTCACATTATTTATCAAATGAAGAAATTATAATAAGCTAGTTTTTTTTTAAATATCTTGCTACTTTGTAATTTTACTTTTGCAAGATTTATAGTGAAAAAATTATTGCAAAAAAGTTGCATTCCATTATGGTAATATGACTTGGCAGTGATTGGTTTATCCAATCTGATTATAATAAAAAATCTATGCATTGGGCCCAAATGAAGAAAGTCTACTAATACATACACACACACACACACACACACACACACACACACACACATATATTGCTTTCTTATTACCTGTAAGCCAGCTACATTTTTCTTTTTAAAGGTCAATCAATGACAGCATGAACTTTTTCTTTTCCAATACTGAAAAGCAGCAATAAATTGCTTTTACTATCCATAGTGTAACTGTATACTCTTGGATAAGTTTTAATTCCAAAAATCACAGCAAGTGACCTTCTTTATAATATCACTATTGTTTGTCTAGTTTCAACGATAGTCTTGTGACAATATTCTCAAGTTTTCACAATTCTGGTATTTCTTGTCAAGTTGTCAGTCACAAAGTGAATTTACATTAAAGCAGATTTTTCTTCAAGAACTTTGAGTTAAAAGTTCAAATACAATCTAATATGACAGAACTCTATAAAATGCAAGATGTGTCACACAGATTTTTTTTTTAATTTAGATAGGTAAACACTTGAAGAAATTGAATAGAACAAATACATACTTAATCCATTTGAACTTTTCTAAATAGAGTTTGGAATATTCTATTTCCAATGTGCAGACTCATTCTTCTTCCTTGGTCACATCACATAGCCTGTCAAATAGCAATGCAATTTGTAAGACTGATACTGTCCAATCATTATAAACTATCTGCAAACACTCTGCAAAGGAAATTGCCTACTACCTAGGTCAGAGTTGATAAGAGTTTACAAAGATAATTTAGCTTATTTATTTATTGGCCAATGCATTGTCCTTAAAAGAAAAAAATGTGAGCGAGAATGCCAACTAATCTTGTCTAAGTTAATTTCACCTAAGGTGAAATTGCTTTAGGATGATTTTGATCAGACCCTTTAAAAATGTAGCCCAATGATTGTTAGATATGACATTTATCAGAATTGCTTACAAACCTTTGGTTATAAAATGGATACCTGAGCTTCCAAACTGAATTTAATGAATTTAAAACAATAAGGTTGGGGGGTGGGGAGTAAGTAACATAAGGGTTTAAAAAAAAAATCCTCACAGTTTATTCTTTTTTTCATCTAAGGGCTAACATTGCTGATTTAAAATGACAATATAGTCAGTATTACACATAAGCCATTTATTTAACCCTGGAAACAATTTGTTTAGTGAAAGTCACTCAGTCTTGTCTGACTCTTTGCGACCCCATGGACTATACCCATGGAATTCTCCAGGCCAGAATACTGGAGTGGGTACCCTTTCCTTTCTCCAGGGGATATTCCCAACCCAGGGATAGAATCCAGATCTCCCATATTGCAGGCAGATTCTTTACCAACTGAACCATCAGGAAAGCCCAAGAATACTGGAATGGGCAGCTTATCCTTTCTCCAGTGGATCTTCCTGAACCAGGAGGCCAACTGGGGTCTCTTGCATTGCAGGTGGATTTTTTTATCAACTGAGCTATCAGGGAAACAAGTTAAGTTTCTAATAATTCTTTCCTGAGTCATTACTATAATCATACTTTTCAACTTATTAAGAAATTAGACTCTTTGCTTGTCTGCAATTAAATCTGATCCTAGTTATGAGGAGTTTATAGCCAGAAAAGTAGAGGAAATATCATGGGCTTTTGAAACAGATGCACTTGGCATTTAAATTTTGATTCCTGTATACTAATGTTAAGCTATATGAAATCTGAAGTGTTATCCAACTTCTCTGAGACTCAGTTGCCTCAAAATAATGTTTATCCATGGCTTTTCTTGTGGCTCATTGGTAAAGAATCCACCTGCAATGTGGGAGATGTGAGTTTGATCCCTGGCTTGGGAAGATCCTCTGAAGAAGGGAAAGGCTACCCATTCCAGTACTCTGGTCTGGAGAATTCCATGGATTCACAGAGTCTGGACATGACTGAGTGACTTTCACTAAACTAATGTTTACCCAGTAGAGCTGCAATAGTAATTAAAGGAGATAATACATATAAACCAATTATCATAATAACTGCAACTAACAGTCATTTGAAGTATGGTAATGTCTGCTAATATATTATTCTTTGTCTGTCCTAGGAAGTAAAGCTAACCAAGCATTTTAGGCTTAATATAAAATATATAATCACATAAACTATTTATTTTTTTCCCTTCCAAATATCCATTTAACTTGCTACCTCACTTTTTTACTGGAATTTATTAAAATACTAACCTTTTAGTAAGAACTTCCTTAGTCATCCTATCTGAAATTATACCTTACCACCTCCCTCTCCTTTTCTCTAAACTATTTTACTCCATGTTTTTATCATTGCCTAACATTCTAAATAGGCTTTCCAATTGGCTCTAAAGGTAAAGAACCATTTGCCAGTGTAGGAGATGTGAGGATCCTTAGGTCATGAAGATCCCTTGTAAGAGGTAATGGCAGCCCACTCCAGTATTCCTGCCTAGAGAATCACATGGTCAGAGAAGCCTAACAGGCTACAGTGCATAGGCAAAGAGTTAGAAATGACTGAGCCACTAACAATTTCACTTTTCTTTCTTGAGGTCCTAGAAGTTATAGTTTACATTGATATACCAAGAATAACTTATAAACATGTGGTTTCTCAACTTTATGTGCTCATAAATTATTGGGATATCTTTTTAAAAATAAAGATTCTTATCCAATGAGTTTCATGTGGCAGTTAAGATTCTGCATGTCTGTGAAATCTAATCAATGCCACTATTACTGGCCCTCAGATCTCACTCTGAGTAGCATGATTACAAAATATTGCAGATTGTTTAGAAGAAAGGTATCTGAAGGGTACCTTTAAACAACCATTGATTTTTAAGTTAGAAAAATGATCCAGTAATAATTAAGTCTAATCTTTTTGTTTTTTTTCTTTCATTTTGATTTCCTTCAGTATTGATGTGTTTTACCTAATTAAGTAAGTCGTTTGAGCTGTTATTAGGTCAATAGGGTAAGTCCATAGCTAACCTTTAAAGAGCAAGGTTAGCTATGGACTTTGTATGTCTACAAGTCTCCTAGTATTTTAAGTAGGCAGCTTTAAATTCAACAAGGCTGAGAAGATGAGGATATATAGGCAATGCTAAAAGTTAATATGCTTAAATTTCCAATGGAATACTATAGCAAAAGGAAGTTGGAAATTATATCACAGCTGCAGGATAATGTAGAAGTTCAGTTCAGTTCAGTCGCTCAGTTGTGTCCTACTCTTTGCATGAATCGCAGCATACCAGGCCTTCCCTGTCCATCACCAACTCCCGGAGTTCACCCAGACTCACGCCCAGGGAGTCAGTGACGCCATCCAGCCATCTCACCTTTGGTCATCCCCTTCTCCTCTTGCCCGCAATCCCTCCCAGCATCAGAGTCTTTTCCAATGAGTCAACTCTTTGCATGAGGGGGCCAAAGTACTGGAGTTTCAGCTATAGCGTCATTCCTTCCAAAGAAATCCCAGGGCTGATCTCATTCAGAATGGACTGGTTGGATCTCCTTGCAGTCCAAGGGACTCTCAAGAGTCTTCTCCAACACCACAGTTCAAAAGCCTCAATTCTTCTGCACTCAGCCTTCTTCACAGTCCAACTCTCACATCCATACATGACCACAGGAAAAACCATAGCCTTGACTAGATGGACCTTAGTCGGCAAAGCAATATCTCTGCTTTTGAATATGGTATCTAGGTTGGTCATAACTTTTCTTCCAAGGAATAAGCGTCTTTTAATTTCATGCTGTGGTCACCATCTGCAGTGATTTTGGAGCCCAGAAAAATAAAGTCTGACACTGTTTCCACTGTTTTCCGGTCTATTTACAAATAAGGAAATATATCTGTTCTTTGAAACTATTACAAAACAAGCACATACTAAATTGTCTATTTTTGTTTTAAAGAAATATGGTGCGGAGCCCAATTTCTCTCAGATTCTTTAGGGCAAACAGATAAGATTTTCTATGCCACCTCCCGAGTAAAATGAATCTATATCTGTGCATTTGTGCTAAGACACTTCAATTGTGTCTGACTTTGTGACCCTATGGACTGTAGCCCATCTGGCTGCTCTGTCCATGGAATTCTTTAGGCAAGGATACTGGCATGTGTTGCCGTGCTCTCTTCCAGGGGATTTTCCTTACCCAGGGATCAAACCCACCTCTCTTAACTCACCTGCACTGGCAGTCAGGTTCTTTACTATTAGGGCTTCTTATCTCAGTTTGTAACAGGATGCTTCCAGAGGGAATAGGGTATTTCCCTTGCTCCTACCTTTGTATTCCTACCTGCCAGCAGATGACTAAGATTACATAGTCCAGAGTTATGTGGCAATGGATTTATTGTCTCTTTACCACTATGAAGTCTTCTTTGCTTTATCCTCCAAACTCTAAGGAAAAGTGATGTTATTGTTATTCAGATGGTAACTCATGTCTGACTGTTTGTGACCCCATGGACTGTAGCCTACCGAGCTCCTCTGTCCTCCACAATCTCCCAGAGTTTGTTCAAATTCATGTCCATTAACTCAGTGATGCTATCTAATCATCTCAACCTCTCTTGCCCCTTCTCCTTTTGCTTTCAATCTTTCTCAGCATGAAGGTCTTTTCCAATGATGCATTTTTCCTTTTTTGCAGCCAATTTTACAGTTCTTTTTTTCCTTCTGAATCTTAACTTTCCAAGTGCTATTTCTATAAGTAGTTGTTAGGAGGGATGAATTATGATTCTCAAACTCAAGTATATAGTCTATCTTTGGATTCCATGCTTCCTTTTTTATTTTCTGGAAGAATCCTTGATCCCTTCCTGTTATCTTCTATGGCTGTGATTGTGCCACAGTTCTGTGATCGTATTGCCCAAACCTAGATGGGTAGAGGTCATGAAAGCACAGTTTCTCCCTGGGGCTCTCTTTCTACACAGACTGCTTTTGGTACATTTTATGTCCATTCGACATAGCACTTAAAAGTTCATTTATTTTTATTTTTATTAAAAATATTTTTCACCTGTTGTCTTCAGTTTTTACTCCAGCTTCCTTAAATACCCTGAATGTCATGTATACTTCTTAATGGAACTTGGTACAGCACCAGGTGATAATACAAATTTGTAAAACTTTAAATGTGTGGAAATAGTCTCTTTAATTATTTATTAAATATATATTTTATTTAAATTTTATTAAAGAAATATGACATTTGGATATTGAATAAAATACATCACAAATAAAATTATCTCTACTTAATTTCAAATCCTTAATTATTTAACATTAAATATGAACAACCATCTTTTTGAAAGCAGTATAATTAATTTTGCATACTAGTATGATGTAAAATTATATTTCTTTTGAATTAGAAGGTAAAAAGAACAATAAAAAATGAGCAATTATTTCTTTGGGAGTTATAAAATAAAACTAATTAAGTAGTTGGACTTAACTATGTACAATATATTAAAACAATTGATTCAAAATGTCTACATCACAGAAATTCATATAAATAGAAGTCTGTTTTTTTACAAGCAGCTTAACAATGACAAAGGAAATCAAATTTCTAACAATTATAGTGTCTTATATTGTAGTATTAGATGTTTGAGTACATCCATTGATTTTCTTTTAAGGCACTGACAGTCACAGAAGAGCAAAGAAATTGCAGGTGAAAACTAGCTCCTTAAAATTGTTCAGGGTCATCTCTGAAAATGGAGAAGCTGAGTAGTAAGTTCAGAGGGCTGAAGCAAATTTTTAGAATGGTCTGGTCATTATGTCTTTTGAATAGGATAACCAGAATAAGATATTAAAAATTATCTTCTCTTCATATTTTATTTACATATTTAGTTTATTTATTATTACTTTATCATTAGTTTAATTTTGCTAAAAACAATTTACCTAATGCCATCAGGTTATTTGCTCTTTGATTTACCTGATCAGAGTTTAAAATGTCTGTGAGTAAATATATGTGAAGTTCTTAGTGCAGTATCTGGTATTTAATAAATAACTATTATTCCAAATAAAATAAAATAAAATGTCTGTGAAATAGGGTGAGAGATGGGCTTTAAGACACATTCTTATTCTGAAGGATCTGAGCCTAGTGTATATCATTTATTGTTCCCCATCCTGATGTGGTTGTGGTGATATACTTGCAATATTTATAAGGCTCAGATATGAGAGAATGGCTTTCTGACCCCTTCATTTGCCTCCTTGATTCTTCCCAGTTTCATAGGAGCAAAAAACGTTTCCTCCTCCTCCCCACTTCCCTTTTGTTTTGGGTAAGTTAGTAGGAATTAAACATAGACTGACTATCAATGCTAATTTTGTTAACATGGGAATTAAATTTAAAATTAACCTTCTGTTTTATTCTTGTATAAAATGTCCCAACAATAATCCTTTGTTCCCAGGGGCAGATGAGTTCCTTCAAGATCTAGGAAAATGTTTTCATGAGGACAAGGATTTTGTCTTGGTCACTGATTTAAATGCTTTCTTGGTCATCCAAGTAGGGTAGAGACCCCTATTGCTCACACGTATCCTTTTATCCTCCTGGGCATATCAGTAGCGCCTAATCCCAACACATGACCACATTCAAACCAATTGGTGTAGGCAAAAGTGATATGTGTCCTTTCCAGGAGAAAAATACTTATTGGTTTATAAGACCAGTGCTTTTTACTTTGCATTGGCAATCTTGGAGAGAGGCTTTGCTGAGATGATGAAGTTACAAGATTAACAATGCATCATTACACACTAGAGTTGCTGCATCGTTGCACACTCTACAGTTGCCTTAGAGATTTGCATAAGTAAGAACAAATTTTGCAGTGTTAAATCACAATAGTTGGAGTTTTGCTGTTGTTTTTCTTGTTTTCTTTTTTTTTTCCCATAAGATAAGATAGCATATTCTGACTCTCATTCAGTTCAGTTCAATCTTTCAGTTATGTCTGACTCTTTGTGACCCCATGACTGTAGCATGCCAGGCCTTCCTGTCCATCATCAACTCTTGGAGTTTATTCAAACTCATGTCCATGAGTCATTGATGCCATCCAACTGTCTCATCCTCTGATGTCCCCTTCTCCTCCTGCCTTCAATCTTTACCAGCATCAGGGTCTTTTCAAATGAGTCATTACCTCCTATCAGGTGGCCAAAAGTATTGGAGTTTCAGTTTCAACATCAGGCCTTCCAATGAATATTCAGGACTGATTATCTTTAGGATGGACTAGTTGGATCTCGGAGAAAGCAATGGCACCCCACTCCAGCACTCTTGCCTGGAGAATCCCAGGGATGGAGGAGCCTAGTGGGCTGCCATCTATGGGGTCGCACAGAGTCAGACACGACTGAAATGAGTTGTTAGCAGCAGCAGCAGCAGTTGGATCTCCTTGCAATTTAAGAGACTCTTGAGAGTCTTCTCCAACACCACAGTTCAAAAGCATCAATTCTCTGGCACTCAGCTTTCTTGATAGTCCATCTCTCACATCCATAAATGACTACTGGGAAAACCATATATTTGACTAGAGGGACCTTTGTTGGCAAAGTAATGTCTCTGCTTTTGAATATGCTATCTAGGCTGGTCATAACTTTTCTTCCAAGGAGTATGCATCTTTTAAATTCATGGCTGCAATCACCATCTTCAGCGATTTTGGAGCCCCCAAAATGAAGTCTCTCACTCTTTACATGCTTTCCCCATCTATTTGCCATGAAGTGATGGGACCAGATGCCTTGATCTTAGTTTTCTGAGTGTTGAGTTTTAAGGCCAACTTTTTCACTCTCCTCTTTCACTTTCATCAAGAGTCTATTTAGTTCTTCTTTGCTTTCTGCCATAAGGGTGGTGTCATCTGCATATCTGAGGTTATTGATATTTCTCCTGGCAATCTGGATTCCAGCTTGTGCTTCATCCAGACCAGTATTTCTCATGATGTACTCTGCATATAAGTTAAATAAGCAGGGTGACAATATACAGCCTTGACATACTCCTTTCCAGATTTGGACCAGTCTGTTGTTCCAAACAAATGACTTTGTTTTTATTTCTAAGTGTTTCTTTAAATTCTATGAGCCTAATGTCACTTGCACACAGATTTCCTCACTCTTGAATAACAAATAATCTTGTTGTCACTGTATATCACAAAAGTGAGTGAAGTCGCTCAGTTCTAACTGTTGCTTTCTGACCTGCATACAAATTTCTCAGGAGGCAGGTCAGGTGGTCTTGTATTCCCTTCTCTTGAAGAATTGTCCAGAGTTTGTTGTGATCCACACAGTCAAAGGCTTTGGCACAGTCAATAAAGTAGATGATTTTTCTGGAACTCTCTTTCTTTTTCAATGATCCAGCAGATGTTGGCAATTTGATCTCTGGTTCCTCTGCCTTTTCTAAATCCAGCCTGAACATCTCTGAGTTCATGGTTCACATACTGTTGACTCTAACTTCAAGGATCTAAAATAGTGTTTGACACAAGTAAGTATGTGCTTGTTTACTATATCTACATAACAACTTGCCACAAATTTGATGGCTTGGAGCAACGTTCACTTATTAGCTCACAGTCTATAGGTCAGTAGTTCAGATTGCCATTAATAGGTTCTCTGCTCAGAATATTATCAGACTGAAATCAAAATGTTGACCAGCCAGAGTTTTCATCTGGAAGCTCTGGGCAAAATTCAATTAAAAGCACATTCTTGTTGGAGTAATTCAGTTTCTTGTAACATGAAATTGCCTGTTTCTTTGCTGTTAATCAGGATCACTCTTAGATCACAGAAGTTATTGCATTTTTATCCATGTGCCCCCTCCCCTCTTCAAATCAGGAATGATGTATCAGGTATTTCTTGTACTTTGCATCTCTGAATTCTCTTTTATTTAGTCTTTAGGTGCATATTTAAATGGCCCATGTAATTAGGTCATATCAACCAAGATAATCTCCTTTTAATTAGCTCAAGGTTGACAGATTAGTAAACTTCATTACAATCTCTTTTGCCATGTAATGTAATATAACCATAGTAGTTTCTGCTGCTGCTGCTGCTTAATTCACGAAGCTGTGTCTGACTCTTTATGACCTCATGGGATGTAGCCCCCCAGGCTCCTCTGTCCATGGGATTGTGTTGGTAAGAATACTAGAGTGGGTTACCATTTCTTTCTCCAGAGGATCTTCCTGACACAGGGACTGAATCCTCTTCTCCTGCTTAACAGGCAGATTCTTTACCACTGAGTCATCTGGGAAGCCCATGACCACAGTAGTTATAACCTGTTAAATTCAGTTTCCAACACACTCAAGGGAATGAGAATATATTAAAGAGAGAGTTTTTAGGGGTCATCTTAGAATATTTCCTACTGCAAAGTACCTGGAGATTGTTTTCCTGGAGGAATAAATGAAATGAAAGAATAATGATAGAATAAGTGTATGGCCACTCACCAAAAATCAAACAGGGAAAATATACCTGTAAATGCACATGCACACACACACATGTATACACATACATATAAAATGCCATTAGATTACTAAAAATACAATTCTGTACTAAGAAATACTGCATAGAAACCCCCTACCTATGAATATTTTACTATTACTTTGAGGATCTAAAAGATAAATTTTTAATAAAAAGTTTCTCTGAAAATCAGAGAATTTCTAAAATAATTTTTAGAAAATCATCTCTAAAAATTAGCTCTGAAAATCATTTACAAGACTGAATACAAGCTCCAAGGTGATCTTTCCTGTTAATAATTCAGATCTTATATAAAAGTCACTTCCAGGAGTCCTTCTGAAACCCCCAAAACTCAGATGTTATGAATTTATGCCATAGCATTCTGTACAACTAGACTTATAACTAACTCATCACACTTTGGACATGATTTCTTAATCATCTGCTCACCACTGTATTCGTTAATGCTAGCACATTGTATTTATTGGATATATCATGTTGTGGTTTTTATAAAGCCTTGATTTTTTGCCCTTTTTCTTAACTTCCACAATATTAGTTCTTAAGTTCTTATTATTAAAGTTTCATACTACACTGCAATTACTTTAAGAGTGCTATTTTTATTCTCTATATAGGTTATATGTTCTTTGAAGACAGATATTATTTCTTTTTTTCTCCCTTCTAGTCTCCACAGCATCCAACATCATCATTAGCAGATATATTTCCTAGGGATTTGTTGTTTGATTGATCAATGAACAAGGAAGCATTTAACAAAGCACATTTTATGTACCAAAATAATTTACAAAATTAGATGTTATATAAGTTGTTAATTATGGAATAGAATGCAAAATTAGTAAGAGAAAGTAGAAAATCTGTATAAGCTTTTCAGGGAAGATATTTTATAAATTTTTATAGCATAAATATCTATAAATCAAACAGATGAACATTTTTTAAAAAGTCCTCCACTTAAAAAAACCCTGGTGCCCAAAGATGGAAAACTTAAAAGACTGAAATAATTAATGTAATATTGGATTCTAACTCAAAGCCTAAGTCAAATATATATGTGCCCAGGTTGATATAAGTAAATTATTGATAAAATAAATATATGAGGAGAGGGAAATTTTTTCTTTTCAGTTCAGTTTAGTTCACTCGCTCAGTCATGTCCGCCTCTTTGCAACCCCATGAATCACAGCACACCAGGCCTCCCTGTCCATCACCAACTCCTGGAGTTTCTTTTCAGAGGATATCTAAATAATACTCATAGGTATCTTACCCCTTCCAATAATTGACACTAAATTTCCTCCTTGATTGTGGGCTGGACGTCAGGACTTATTTCCAGAGAATATACTATGCATCAAGCATTGTACCAAGCATTTTAGGTAAGTACATAGTAACTTCGTAACAAGGAAATCTAGAAGACACTGCCATAACCAAATAATCACCAGTAGTAAGTCCTATAAATGACATCAGAGTGTGTTGGAAAGGAACTTTAGACCTGATTTCTGCCCCCAAACATAGAACAGTAGCCTAATTATGAGAAAATAAATGACATTCTGCAAAGTAAGTTATCAATATTCTTCAAAATTCTCCAGGTCAGACCAGGAAAAATGGAAAGACTCCTAAACTGTTGTAGACAGGAGGAGAACATGGCACATGAAAATGGAATGTAATGTAGTATCCTAATCTAGATAGTGGAACAGTAAAAACACATTAATGGGAAAATCGCTAACATCTGTTTTAAAATCTGAATAAAATCTGGTGTTTAATTAATACTAATGAAATAGTATTGTTCCTGGTTTTGAAAAATGTAGAAGATTTTGTAAGATGCTTTGTAACAGAGGAAATTTAACAATGGGCATATAGAAATTTATCTACTCTGCAAATCTTCATAAATCTAAAATTATTACAAAGCAAAATCTAAAAGTTTACTAAAATTATATATCTATCCCTAGCCATATGTATGTATTATTTTATATATCAGTTCAGTTCACTCAGTCATGTCTGACTCTTTGCAACCCCATGTACTGCAGCATGCCAGGCTTCCCTGTCCATCACCAACTTCTGGAGCTTGCTCAAATTCATGTCCATTGAGTCGGTGATGCCATCCAACCATCTCATCCTCTGTCGTCCTCTTCTCCTCCTGCTTTCAATCTTGTCCAGCATCATGGTCTTTTCTAATGAGTCAGTTCTTCACATTAGGTGGCCAAAGTAATGGAATTTCAACTTCAGCATTAGTCTTTCCAGTGAATATTCAGGAATGATTTCCTTCAGGATTGACTGGTTTGATCCTTTAGGATTGACTTCTTTGTCTTGATAATATATATCAAATATCCATAAATATGTATTTTATATAAAATATATTTTAAACATGAATATATATATATATATGTATTTATACATATCTAATCTAACTCAGGAACTGTTCATCTTAAACTCGAATTATGGGAGGTGTTTTGTTCCGTTCTGTTCCGTTCAGTCGCTCAGTCGTGTCCGACTCTTTGCGACCCCATGAATCGCAGCACGCCAGGCCTCCCTGTCCATCACCAACTCCCGGAGTTCACACAGACTCACGTCCATTGAGTCTGTGATGCCATCCAGCCATCTCATCCTCTGTCGTCCCCTTCTCCTCCTGCCCCCAATCCCTCCCAGCATCAGGGTCTTTTCCAATGAGTCAACTCTTTGCATGAGGTGGCCAAAGTACTGGAGCTTCAGTTTTAGCATCATTCCTTCCAAAGAAATCCCAGGGTTGATCTCCTTCAGAATGGACTGGTTGGATCTCCTTGCAGTCCAAGGGACTCTCAAGAGTCTTCTCCAACACCACAGTTCAAAAGCATCAATTCTTCGGCGCTCAGCCTTCTTCACAGTCCAACTCTCACATCCATACATGACCACAGGAAAAACCATAGCCTTGACTAGACGGACCGTAGTCGGCAAAGTAATGTCTCTGCTTTTGAATATACTATCTAGGTTGGTCATGACTTTTCTTCCAAGGAGTAAGCGTCTTTTAATTTCATGGCTGCAGTCACCATCTGAAGTGATTTGGGAGCCCAAAAAAACAAAGTCTGACACTGTTTCTACTGTTTCCCCATCTATTTCCCATGAAGTGATGGGGCCAGATGCCAGGATCTTCGTTTTCTGATTGTTGAGCTTTAAGCCAACTTTTTCACTCTCCTCTTTCACTTTCAACATGAGGCTTTTTAGCCCCTTTTCACTTTCTGCCATAAGGGTGGTGTCATCTGCATTATCTGAGGTTCTTGATATTTTTCCTGACAATCTTAATTCCAGCTTGTGTTTCTTCCAGTCCAGCGTTTCTCATGATATACTTTGCATATAAGTTAAATAAGCAGGGTGACAATATACAGCCTTGACGTACTCCTTTTCCTATTTAGAACCAGTCTGTTGTTCCATGTCCAGTTCTAACTGTTACTTCCTGACCTGCATACAGATTTCTCAAGAAGCAGGTTAGGTGGTCTGGTATTACCATCTCTTTCAGAATTTTCCACAGTTGATTGTGATCCACACAGTCAAAGGCTTTGGCATAGTCAATAAAGCAGAAATAGATGTATTTTTCTGGAACTCTTGCTTTTTCCATGATCCAGCGGATGTTGGCAATTAGCATTCTTAATTCTGAAAAATATTTCTCAGGTACTAGAGAACTGTGACTTTATATAGAGATGGAAGCAGACAATCCCTAAATGAATTGTGATAATTACATAGTTTTTTTATAGCCTTTTGTTGAAAAAGACTCACTAAAAAGAGCCTTGTAGCAAAAGACATGACCACATATGTACACACTTGCACATACCTACAGAATTAAATCAAGGAGATTTACTGAACTAGAATCCCCGTTTCTCATAGCAGCAAAGTGCTCATTAAGAAGGTCTTTCTTTAAGCCTCAGGTTCATTATCTTTAAATGAGGACAGGAATATTTCCTACATCACAGTATTTTTCTAAGATATAAATGGGATCATACATGTGGAGTGCTTAGAATTTTATACATAAGCACTTGTTCAAAGGTTAGATATTAATATAATTATTTTTGGCATCTAATCTGGGTCTACCATGTAATTTTTTTTTCCATTTCCTCATAGAATAAGACTGGTAATTAATATGCTCTAAGAAACAATTAAATACCACATATTATGCCAAATAAATTCTTATTTAATTCTCTTCACAAACAAACTGGTATAGCTCCATTACATGCATGAAGAAACAGTTACTTAGAGAATTTAAGTAACATGTTCAGATTTGGAACATCAGTAGAGAAAGGAGATGGATGCTTAATTTGGCCTGCTTAACTCCAAAATCTACATGTACTACAGCAACTGTATTTTACTGATAATATTTTATTATTTATGGATTCAAGGTAATTAGGTTAAATGAAAACTAAATAGCTAAAACTATGACTGGCATATAGAATACCCTCAATAAAAGTTTGTTTTTTTTTATTTATAACAGTTAATATAGCCAAAATAGAATCAGATTATTTTCATATAAAATGATATTCCCATCTGATAAAATAGTTTTTCAGCTCCATATATTTGTTTCAGAAATTTTAGTATTTCTAATTGCCTTCACAGTCTTATTTTGTTGTATTAAAAAATAGCTTTTGGAGCTTGCATTCTTATCATTTACTTAATTCTTCTCCTTTAAAAATATAATTATATTATCCATAAACAATAAAGAATACACAGTAGAAAGCATAAAGACATTTAAATTAAAGGTTGATAAAAACTTTATAGATCATGAAAAGTATTTTTTCCTGAAAAATACTTTATCTTAAAGAAAATAGATAATATGCCATATAATGGATAGTTTGTATAGAATATATCACAACTAGGAGGATTGTTCAGGAAAAAAATGCAGCTTATTTTAAGAATAACACTGGTTTGTTTTGAGAATTCATGCATGCTCTAGAAGTTTTGGCAGAAGTAGCATATAAAACATTAGGAGAGAGAGATCTCTGGAAGCCCTT
Organism: Aepyceros melampus; assembly: GCA_006408695.1. Classification (NCBI taxonomy): domain Eukaryota; kingdom Metazoa; phylum Chordata; class Mammalia; order Artiodactyla; family Bovidae; genus Aepyceros; species Aepyceros melampus. Next base: position 114,480 of record SJXQ01008953.1, on the reverse strand, counting down.
TCCAGCTCCCAAATTTTCAAGTGTGGTAGCTAATGGGTAGCTAATTGAGTAGCTAATGTTATTTTAAGCACTGTTTTCCAAGGGTTTCATCTAGAATGATTTTCACAATAGGCAAACCCAAATCCTGTGAGATTTACTTGCAATTTGTTCACAGGGTGTCTCTCCCATGTGTTCGAATGCAAGTCCTTCAACTACTAAATAAAAGCTACTATTTTCTTCTTCTCTTTGGGAGAAATTGGATGCTGAAATTTGACTTGCTGATAAGTCCAGCAATGGGGGCCATGAGAAAACTCTTCAGCATCAGGGCTTCCCTGGTGGCTTAGCAGTCAAGAATCTGCATGCCAACGCAGGAGACACAGAGATGTGGATTGGTCCCTGGGTCAGGAAGATTCCTTGGAGAAGAAACTGACAACCCACTCCAGTATTCTTGCCTGGGAAATCTCATGGACAGAGGAACCTGGTGGGCTACAGTCCATGGGGTAGCAAAGAGTCGAACATGGTTTAGCCACAAAATGTGAACAACTAAGTCCAGCAGGGGGGCCTTGAGAGAATTCCTCAGCATCTCTAGGCTGTGAGGAAACACTTTCTATCAGTTTTGTATAATGCTTCCTCACATGAGAACCATCCTATTTATTTATGTCTCTGATATCATAGAGCTTATTATTTAAACTGTCACTTAGCTTTCAATTAATTTTTTTATCTCCTCCCAATTTTTTTGTTTCTCCACTTTTCATGACTCAAACATAGCATCATGACTGAAATTTATGAAATTTCATAAATGTATATGTCTCCTGTGCAAACAGGAAGAGCAATTTATATGTGTCCTATGCAAGCACATATGTCTTTCAAGATGAGAGGCACTAATGACTGAAAAATGCTTTTCTTAATTTTTCTTATATACAAGAGCCAAGATGAAGCTAATAGCTCTGTGCAAAAATAAATCAACAAATTTAAAAATTTAAAGTACTTAAGAAAAATTCCTAAGTAAAAATTAAAGAGAAGGAGGAGGAAAGAAGAACCAAGGAACATGTAAATGTGGAAAACACAACTAGTTAAATTCTTTCTCTGTTTATTGTCAGGTTTTTAATAGAAACATCCCTTCTCAGTTTCTCAGATAAAAACTACAGAAAACAACCATTATTCAGCTGTGTTTTGGTGAATGGATTTTTTAGGAATACCTGCAAAGGTGCTGAGGTTAACATCTAGGTATATTTAAAGGACTTAGGTACATAGAAGCTGCAGAGAGAGGAGAATTGAAACCTTTTATAAAAAATGGCAGATATAAGAAATATCCATCTTCTCCAATGAATAGGATTTTTATAATCAGGTCAGCTGTGTTTTCTTGACCTCTTCATTTTGCTTGTGTCCAATAACAGGAACTGGAGAAGAGAATGGCTACCCACTCCAGTATTATCACATGGAAAACTTTATGGACAGAGGCTACAGTCCATGGCATCACAAAAAGTTGGACATGATCGAGTAACTAACAAATAACAGGAGACTCATAAATCCCATCTTCAAATAAATTCATGTGTCTACATGTGTTTGAATAGAAGTCATGCATGTAGTTTAAGCTCTAGAGAGTGAACCTTGCTCAAAGAAATGAATATTTGAGCCTTGCTCAGAGAAATAAGTATTATGAACCACTATAGGTGTGAACAGTTTAGTTCACAGACAATATTTCAGGTATTTCTTACATAGAATAAATTCTAAAAATACTTAAAAATATATCTATATGAAACATTTCTGTTAATACTATAAGTTTTACAAATAAGCAATAATAAAGTAATGAAATAATTAAAAAACATGCACACAAGATCTGTTTTCACATAAGTACACATACCCCAAATTTAAAAAGTTAATCTATTAGTTTAATTTTGTTTTTACTAGACAAAGTAGTTTCTATAGTGTCGAGGGATTGTCTCTCCATTTTATTTTTTTCAGAAAAGACAGCTATATCATGGACTTATGAACAAAGATATATGCAGTATTGTACATTCTCAACACAATGTGGTTGAGAAAACTTTAGAGGAACGAGACTCCAACTCCCCCACTCCATGTGTAGTGGCTGCTCTCAAGGCACACCTGTTACCCTAGCTAAGAGGAGTATATGCAGGGCTAAGGCACTAGGTGTAGGAGAATCTAGGCTGTGAGAGGGTAATGAGTCCAGGATGTAGACAAGGAGAATCTACTTAACCTTCAGTGTAGAAATGGAGAGAAAGCAAGCATCCCATTAGGTTCCCCATATTTAAATACCTTCCTATAGAGAACAGTAATAGTTGCATGTATGGTAAGTCACTTTAGTCATTTGTGACTCTTTGCAACCCTCTGGACTGTATAGCCTGTCAGGCTTCTCTGTCCATGAGATTCTCCAGGCAAGAATACTGGAGTGGGTTGCCATGTGCTCCTTCAGGGGAATAGTTGGACAACATTGTACAAAAAATAGTGTCCACCAACAAGGAAGGGCTAACAAGCTTTATCTGTAAAGTGGCAACACACATCTCATTTCTTTCCTCTCTATTGCAACAAGGTGAAGACACTGAACCTTAAAGAAAGGGATTCTCGCCTCAATTCACTAAAGATCCTGGACTTTGAAAAGGAAACAGGAGGCATCTTAGGCAAATCAAAGTTAGACTGAACACTTCTTGTCCTTTCATTCATCAACTGTTGCTCTAAAAAATTTCTGTAATTATACAAGATTTAAATCAGTTCAGTGCTCGAATTTCAATAGATAAAATGTCAGATATTTCTGCCCTTTTTCTTCTCATCCATTGTATTAGCTTTCTTTATTCTACATTGGAAAATACTTTGGGGAACCCTCCTACACTGTTGGTGGGAATATAAACTGGTAGAGTCACTATGGAGAACAGTTTGGAGGTTCCTTATAAACTAAAAATAGAGTTACCATATGATCCTGCAATGCCACTCCTAGGCATATATCCAGAGAAAAACATAGTCCAAAAGGATACACACACTCCACTGTTCATTACAACACTCTTTACAATAGCCAAAACATGGAAGCAACCTAAATGTCCATCGCCAGAGGAATGGATAAGGAAGATGTGGTATGTATATACAGTGGAATATTCCTCAGCCATTAAAAGGAATAAAATAATGTCATCTGTAGCAACATAGATTGAGCTGCAGTGAACATCACTCATACTGAGTAAAGTAAGTCAGACAGAGAAAGAGAAATATTGTATTACTATTATGTCACTTATAATTGGTATATAAAAAGGAAATGATACAAATGAACTTATTCATAAAACAGAAACAGACTCACAGACTTAGAGAACAAACTTATGGTTTTCAGGGTGAAGAGTGAGGGCAAAATGGATAATTAGGCAGTTTGAGAATGACATATACATGCTGCTATATTTAAAATGGATAACCAACAAGGACTTACTGTATTAAGAAAAGAACTCCTGCTAAATATTCTTTAATAACCTAAATGGGGAAAGAATTTGGAAACAAATAGATCCATGTGTATGTATAACTGAATCACTTCGCTGTACACCTGAAACTATTACAACATTGTTAATCAATTATATTCTAGTATAAAATTAAAAGTTAAAAAATATAGCAAAGTAGAGTAAAACCAAAAAAAAAAAAAAAGAAAAGATTTTTTTCTTTTCTCAGTTATTGTTCAGTACCTTTTGCTTCTACTTGACTCTCTGATTTCTGCCAGGGGCTCCCTCCATGCCAAACACCTAGTATTCCTGGACACACACTCTCAGTGAGACACTGCTTCATCTGCAGAAACTAAAAGATTGATGCAAGATAGACAAATTACCCTTCTCCTCTATTTTCCTATTTCTTTATTCATGACAAGTCCATCAATCAAGAAGCTTTGCCTGTGTTTCATATTGATTTTTTGAAGGATTAGAGTTGTTTAATGAACTTTTATAAGAAATAGACACAACTGTAGGCAGTGTGACTTTTTTATTCTTTTAAAGGCAATACTTCAGGAGATTAGAAAAGAGGTTTAGGCAGTGAAATAACATGATCATATTTCACTTAGAAAATAGAAACAGTAACAGAGAAATGACTGTATTACCAAGTGTAAGAGTAAAGTTAATGAAAGATAACTTTGTTTATAAAGAAGATACATATTTGTAAGTAATAAATATGTCAAATCAGTACACTTTAAGAATTTATTACTACAAATAAATTTATTAACAAATTCTTAAAATGTGATCTTTTTAGTGAATTCTTAAAATGTGATCTTTTTTAATATCAAAGATCACGAAATCTATTCCCAGAAACATTAACAATTTTACAATTTTAATGTTGTATCCATCTCATTTTCCTTTGGAATCAATAAGGATAACTTTGGGTGAAAGAAAACATCAAATTGAAATAATTCAAATAAAATTATAAACTCATTGTCATACTTAACATTAAATTCCAAGGTTGGTGATATGATCTCTCAAGAATATTACAATGGACTTCAGTACTTTTTGTCTTTATTTTCTGCCATCCTTGGCATTCCAGCTTGTATTTGGAATAATCCTCTTTATGGATACAAGGTAGATGCATCAAATTCCTTAATAGCATTCAGATCTGAAAAGATCCAGCTAAAGAAAAATGATGATTCTTCTGTGTGTGTCTTTTTTTTTTTTTTTTAACCAGGGAAGGAATATTTTCTAGATCCATTCTTCTCCTCCTCCGGACAAGTAAGTATGCAAGTTACTGTTAGTCACTCAGTTGTGTCTCACTCTTTGCAACCCTGTGACCTATAGCCTGCCAGGATCTTGTCTATGAGATTCTCCAGGCAAGAATACTGGAGTAGGTAACCATCTTCTTCTCCAGGCCAGACAACTTCATCCCATGTGTAAGTGCTAGAATTGGCTTGTATACCCGTTTTTCAATCGATCTCTTAGAAGAGGAATTAAATTTTTATTAGGGAGTTAAGATGTTTCATATAGGCTGTGCAAAAATTTAAACAAAATTGAGACACTTCTACCCCAAAACAAGAATAAATAGTGAGTAAATTGATACTCAATAGTTACTGTTAAGACATGTGAAGACAATATTTTAAGAAATCCCAGCAGAAATTTTAAAGAAAATCATGGAAATTGTGAAGAAAACCATACTTGTATGACATGCAGAACAAAACTCACATTTAAAGGAGAAGCAAAGAATGAGAAATGAGATAGAGAAATTATAATAAGAAGAAAACAGAGTGGTGAATGGAAATCAGATAAAACAAGATCTCTCAACTTCATGGTGAAGAGTGTTTTCAGAGTGGTCATGTACTTTAAATACTTCAAATAAAATAATAAACATGAGCAGAAGGAAGCTCTACTAAAATACTGCTGCATAAATACAAATTTTACTTTTTTACATTATTGAAAGTAAAAATATTTCACCAAAGAAATATTCACTCTGTCTCCAGGAAGTCCATTCTCCCTACTCCTCTACACTTCAGTATTTGGTGTCACATACATGCCCAGTTATGTCAGACTTCAAGATTTATTTACACCATTAGTGAAAACTGGAATACTCCCCTTCCTTTATTACATTTATTTAAACTCCAGTCCTTTTTTAGTGACAACTGTGAGTTCCAATTCTCTGTATACAAAGTCTAAAATGAGTTGCTGTTCCCAGTGAAACTTTCTTTGATCACCACAAACCACATTAATCTCTCCGGGGTATCATAGAAACCGAGAATTTGAAGAACAGTGACCTGATTTTTGAATTTCACATCTGATAACTGTACTTATGATCTTAGTCAGTTTAATAACTTGTCCTGGCCTCAGTTTCTTCATTGGAAAATTAGAGATTCAAAATTCTGCTTTTCTAGGAGAGATGTTTTATAGATTTAAATTGGGTACTGTACATATTAATAAAATGCTTGGTACAAACCCTGATGCATAGTAAACTTTTGTTAAGTGCTATTAATAAACAAAATACTGTGCATTTAAGGACAATTTACTACTTTTCAGTTTCTACTATTTAATCCTCATTTCTTTCCAGTCCTAACGAGCAGTTTCACAAATGGAAGTTCATCTCTCTAGCTAAGATGAATGGATTAGCACAACTAAGAGAAGTAGTCCTCATGCTTCATTGTGCAGAATAATGGCCTAGAAACTTGGTTAAAATGGAGATTTTCCTGGCTTCCCCCTAGAGATTTTGACAACAGAATAATTATGTTTGTGGCCAAAATATGCATGTTTAACAAATAGTCTGTTTGCTTCCAAACAGGGAATCCATGGACGGCATGCAGAGAAGCACTATCTGGCAATGGGATAAGGAATATGCTTTGATAAAAACTTGCTATGAGGTATAAAACAATAACCTCAAAGTTTTTCATGCATGTCATGTTTTAAACCACAGAGTCTTGAAGTTAAAACATGTCAGGAAGATAATACCTCCCTTGTGAAATCAAATTGTACATGCTAAAATGATGTCCAAATTTGAGTTACCATTATTCTAACTTCTTTGAAGAAAGTCATGGGGCTTTTTGATTCACAAAATAGTACTTGAAACCTAGTAGATAATTAATAATAATGTCTTTATCTATTGATTTACCATCACAAATAAAGTAGACAAACTTTACTTAAAAAAAAAACTCATATTGAAGTGTCAACATATTTCAAAACAAAGAATAACAGAGAATTAAACAAAGATATTGTGTAAATATCCCAGTATAAAATGATTCTTTAGTGTAGTTTTTGGTAGTTACTTGGTTTCTTTTGTAAATGCAGAGTAATTGCCTTTCTAACACTTCTCTAAAATATTAAGAACCATTTTTATAGGTTTTCGTAACCAATCATAGAAGCAAAGACAATACAAAGTTAATATAGTGAGTAGGTCATACATTCCCTCCTGAGACACATTATTCCCTGCATTACATTTGTTTAACTCTCCAGGGCTACATTTTTCCAATAATATGCATGGATAGTTCCATTATCATCCAAGGTAGTTGAACATTAATGAATCACTCAGCATAAGAAGAATAATGTCCCATTCTTTCTGAACTTTCTAGGAATTCATCTAATAGTAGCTGGGTAAGCATAAAATAATCTTCCCTAAATGATTATTTCTTTTTTTTTTTTAATGCTCTAGCTCACATATATGGATTAGTGTGCAAAGTACTACTAAATACTTTGGATTTTTAAGAGAATATCTTCATCTGAGAAATGTTTTTTTTTGATTTTCTGCCATGCTGTGGAGTGCGTGGATCTTATTTCCTTGACCAGATATCAAACCCGTGTCCCCTGCGGTAGAGGCACACAATCTGAGCTACTGGACCACCTGGTATATGGATTCTTGTTCTAGTATTTTCTTTGAATGTGAACAATCAACAATCATATGTTTTATTTTCTCCTCTGTGCTTTGTGCACAGCCAGATAAAAGGGATATAGGTAAAAATCTCTGGAAATCATGACAAATGTAAGAATGGAGTTTGTTTTTTATTAATCAGAGAGAACTGTTGATTTACAGCACTCAGTTTAGAGAACAACTACCATTAGAATGTGCCTTTACTTTTGACATACTGTAATCATGAGTTTCTTCATAAAGTACACATCAATATATTTTTCAAAAAAGAATGAGATGTAACTTTTGAATGGCTAAAGAAAACAGTTTCCTAATATTTGAGTGTTTTCTCCATGTCTCACAGTGATTGAGATTTCTTACTCATAGAATATTAGGAAAGTTTCCACAGCAAAAAATGTACTTACACATCCTTTGACTTACTTCAAGGATGGTCTTCAAAGATTTCTGCTTAGTGATATTATTGTTGTTCAGTCACTCAGCCATGTCCAACTCTTTGTGATCGTATGTACTGTAGCATGCCAGGCTTCTCTGTCCTTTATCAACACCTGGAGCAAGCTAAAGCTCACATTTATTGAGTCAGTGATGCCATCCAACCATCTCATCCTCTGTTGTCCTCTTCTCCTGCTTTCAGTCTTTTCCAGCACTGGGGTCTTTTCAAATGCGTTGGCTCTTCCCATTAGGTGGCGAAAATATTAGAGCTTCAGCTTCAGCTCAGTCCTTCCAATGAATATTAAGGATTGATTTCCTTTAGGATTGAGCAGTTTGATCCACTTTCAGTCCGAGGGACTCTCAAGAGTCTTCTTCATCACCATAGTTTAAAAGCATCAATTCTTCAGGCTCAACCTTCTGTATGGTCCAACTTTCACATCCATACATGACTACTAAAAAAACCATAGCTTTGACTATATGGACCTTTGTTACCAAAATAATATCTCTGCATTTTTAATATGCTGTCTAGAATTTTCAGAGTATAATTTCTTCCCTTTCAGTGTGAGTTAAATGAGATATCACCTTGCAAAAGTATTCCAACGTCAGTTTCAGCATAAGTCCTTCTAATGTATATTCAGGGTTGATTTCCTTTAGGATTCATTGGTATGATCTTCTTGCTGTCTAAGGGACTCTCAAGAGTCCTCTCCAGCATCACAGTTGAAAAGTATCATTTCTTTGATGCTTAACCTTCTTTATGGTCCAACTCTCACATCCGTATGTGGCTACTGCAAAAATCATACTTTTGACTATATGGACCTCTGTCAGCAAAGTGATGATTCTGTTCTTTAATATGCTGTCTAGGTTTATCATAGCTTTATTTCCAAGAAACAAACATTGAATTTCATGGCTATGATTACTGCATCATTGCAGTGATTTTGCAGCCCAAGGAAATAAAGTCTGTGACTGTTTGCAGTTTTTCCCCATCTATTTGCTATGAAGAGATGGGACTGGATGCCAAGATCTTAGTTTTTTTTTTTTTTTAAGTTGCATTTTAAGCCAGATTTCCTAGTCTCCTCTTTCACCTTCATCAAGAGGCTATTTAGTTTCTCTTCACTTTCTGCCATAACGGTGGTGTCATCCTCATCATGGGGTTGTTGATATTTCCCCCAGCAAACTTGATTCCAGCTTATGATTCATCCAGACTGGCATTTCACATGATGTATTCTGCATATAATTTAAAGGTGTTTTATTAAAGTTAGTTCAGCCAGATGCAATATTATTTCTCTGAACTTCATCCCATGAAAAGTAAAACATGCTTCTATTCCTGTGCTTTAGTTTCTATATTTTTCTGTTCATAAGTTACCACATTTCTCTACGGTTTTATGATCATCCAAACGTGCTTTTTTTTTTCTTATATTGCCAATCAGAAAAAAATAACGTTAACACCTTTACTTCTATCTATATCATTCCAAGTATCCCTTCTAAGCTTCCACAAACCTTTCCCGAGAAAGCACCCACATGCATACAGACACACACATATGCACAGTTCAATGAAAGTGTTTTATTTTAGTAAATACAACATGCACACATAAATTCACAGGTGGAAAGAGTCAAAGCATGTGTTAAATAAAGCTGGAAATCTCAGGAAGGAGTACTCATACATGTAGTGCACAAAGGAAGACTTGATTTTTCCATCACACTTCTATGATAGAACACTGTCTCAAATTTGTTTTTATTTTTTTTAAGAGATTATTTGAGCAAAAGTCAGTTTCAGTTGGGCAGCACCAAACTAGAAGTTGTTAGTGCTTCTAGTAGCAGCCAAGTGCTCTACCAGTAGCAGCCAAGTATAATACTTTATGGAGAGGGTACAAAATCAAAGAAAGGAAATTGAGAAGCTATTGTTTGAAGCCTAGTTGGCTACTTGTGACTGATTGCCCTTATCATTTTAATTTTGTAAACTTGAGGAGATCACAGGCATCGATTTTGGTTTGTTTATGCAGGCCACAGGCAGCAGGAGAGCAGCCTCATTCTAAGGATCTGGTTGTTGCTAATTTTAATGAGATCTGTTGAAATAGGAAATGTTACAGATATCAGGAACCAGAGATCAAATTCCCAACATCTGCTGGATCATGGAAAAAGCAAGAGAGTTCCATAAAAACATCTATTTCTGCTTTATTAACTATGCCACAGCCTTTGACTGTATGGATCACAATATACTGTGGAAAATTCTGAAAGAGATGGAAATAACAGGCCACCTGACCTGTCTCTTGAGAAATCTATATGTAGGTCAGGAAGCAACAGTTAGAACTGGACATGGAACAACAAATGGTTCCAAATAGGAAAAGGAGTACGTCAAGGCTATATATTGTCACCCTGCTTATTTAACTTCTATGCAGAGTACATCAAGAGAAACGCTGAGCTGGAGGAAGCACAAGCTGAAATCAAGATAGCTGGGAGAAATATCAATAACCTCAAATATGCAGATGACACCACCCTTATGGCAGAAAGTGAAGAGGAACTAAAAAGCCTCTTGATGAAAATGACAGTGGAGAGTGAAAAAAGTTGGCTTAAAGCTCAACATTCAGAAAACGAAGATCCTGGCATCTGGTCCCATCACTTCATGGGAAATAGATGGAGAAACAGTCGAAACAGTTTCAGACTTTATTTTTTTGGGCTCCAAAATCACTGAAGATGGTGACTGCAGCCATGAAATTAAAAGACGCTTACTCCTTGGAAGGAAAGTTATCACCAACCTAGATAGCATATTCAAAAGCAGAGACATTACTTTGCCAACAAAGTTTCATCTAGTCAAGGCTATGGTTTTTCCTGTGGTCATGTATGGATGTGAGAGTTGGACTGTGAAGAAAGCTGAGCATCGAAGAACTGATGCTTTTGAACTGTGGTGTTGGAGAAGACTCTTGAGAGTCCCTTGGACTGCAGGGAGATCCAACCAGTCCATTCTGAAGGAGATCAGTCCTTGATGTTCTTTGGAAGGAGTGATGCTAAAGCTGAAACTCCAGTCCTTTGGCCACCTGATGTGAAGAGTTGACTCATTGGAAAATACCCTGATGCTGGGAGGGATTGGGGGCAGGAGGAGAAGGAGATGACAGAAGATAAGATGGCTGGATGGTATCACCAACTCGATGGACATGAGTTTGAAACTCACGTTCCAATGAATATTCAGGCATTCCAATGAATATTTAGGATTGATTTCCTTTAGAGTGGATTAGATGGATCTCCTTGCAGTCCAAGGGACTCTCAAGAGTCTTCTCCAACACCACAGTTCAAAAGCATCAATTGTTTAGCACGTAGCCTTCTTTATAGTCCAACTCTCACATCCATTCATGATAGTGGAAAAAAGATAGCTTTGACTAGACGGACCTTTGTTGTCAAGATAAGGTCTCTGCTTTTTAACATGCTGTCTAAGTTGATCATAACTTTTCTTCCAAGGAGTAAGCGTCTTTTAATTTCATGGCTGTAGTCACCATCTGCAGTGACTTTTGAGCCCAAAAATAAAATCTGACACTGTTTCCACTGTTTCCCCATCTATTTCCCATGAAGTGATGGGATCAGATGCCATTATCTTCATTTTCTGACTGTTGAGCTTTAAGCCAACTTTTTCGCTTTCCACTTTCACTTTCATCAAGAGGCTTTTTAGTTCCTCTTCACTTTCTGCCATAAGGGTGATGTCATCTGCATATCTGAGGTTCTTGATATTTCTCCTGGCAATCTTGATTCCAGCTTGTGCTTCTTCCAGCCCAGCGTTTCTCGTGATGTACTCTGCATAGAAGTTAAATAAGCAGGGTAACAATATACAGCCTTATAAAGACATAATTCATAGGTTATAGCACTTCCCCAAAGGTGCACATACTCAGGAAGAAGACTGCAAACTCTATCATGCTTCTAGGAGTTCAGGCTCAGAGATATAATGGTCATATAATTGCATGATATAAATCACATCATTGGTGCCTATTGAAAATACTTACATGGATTCTTATTGTATTTAAGTTTTAATCTAAATCATTTAGTATTTTACTTGCCTCCAAGCTTGATACCAGTTCAGCATTCCTATCTGTGGCGGTTGACTTGTTTTCTTCTGACTACACATCATTGTGTTCTGACTACACTGTTTGTTTCTCAGTTTCTTGAAAAAAATTTCTTTCCTTACCATTTCTTGTTTGATATTTTCTGAATATTTAGTCTTCTCAAACTTCTGACTCTTTGTTTATCATAGAAAATCCCTGCTCACTGTTCAGGTTTAAGCATAAATACCAAGTTTTAGAGAAGCATGGAGCTCATTACTCTCCTTAGGTACACAATTGCTTAGCACATTACAGCTGCCTTTCACAGTATTATTAGAAAACTTGTAGAACTGTTTCCTGAAGTTTATTTTGTACCTCATTTACTTACAGTTTCCTCTTAGCCTTATATTTCTATTAGCAGATAACACTTCTATATACTATGTCCTCAGGGTTAAAACTTGAACAAATTGAAAAATACAGTTAAATTTTTCTTTTATGTCAGTTTCTTGATATTCATAGTAAAAGACACATGCCTTTTGAATTGCCAGTGCCATATATTTTTGAACAATAAAATGACTTGGAATTTCAAACTTGACTTTAATAATAAGCATTATATTGTTGTTGTTCAGTCACTCAGTTGTGTCTGACTCTGTGTCTCCATAGAGTGCGGCATACCAGGCTTCCTTGCCCTTCATTATCTCCCGGAGTTTGCTCAAACTTATGTCCATTGAGTTGATGATGCCCTCCAAACATCTCATCCTCTGTCGTCCCCTTCTCCTCATGCCCTCAATCTTTCCCAGTATCAATGTCTTTTCCATTGAGTAAGTTCTTCATATCAGGTGGCCAAAGCTTTGGAGTTTCAGCTTCAGTCCTACCAATGAATATTCAGGACTGATTTCCTTTAGGATTGACTAGTTTGATCTCCTTGCTGTCCAAGGGACTCTCAAGAGTCTTCTTCAACACCACAATTTGAAAGCATCAATTCTTCAGTGCTCAGCCTTCTTAATGGTCCAACTTTCACATCTGTACATGACTACTGGAGAAAATATAGCTTTGACTATACACTTAAAGTGTTGTCTCTGCTTTTTGAAAACACAGTCTAGGGGTGTCATAACTTTTCTTCTAAGGAGCAAGAGTCTTTTAATCTCATGGCTGCATTCACCTTCCACAGTGATTTTGGAGCAAAAGAAAATAAAATCTGTCACTGTTTCAATTTTTTTCCCTATCTATTTGCCATGAAGTGATGGATTCAGATACCATGATCTTAGTTTTTTGAAAGTTGAGTTTTAAACCAGCTTTTTTCACTTTCCTCTTTTGCTTTCATCAAGAGGTTCTTTAGTTCCACTTTACTTTCTGTCATTAAAAAACTCCAAACAACAGTCTTAGTAGAACTCGAAAAATGAAAAATAATGTAAGGGAAGTTTCCTACTCCAAATATATATACTCTGTAGTGGGTTGGAGATCACAGAATTGAGGAATCATATGTTTGGTTCACTGACAATTGATCATATACATTTGCCCTGCATGTGTGTCTGCTGTCACTTCAGTCATGTTCAACACTTTGCAACCTCATGGACTGTAGCCCCCACCAGGCTCCTGTGTCCATGGAATTTTCCAGATAAGAATATTGGAATGGGTTGCTATGTCCTCCTTCAGGGAATCTTCCCAGCCCCAGGGATCAAACCCACATCTCTTATGTGTCCTGAATTGGCAGGTGGGTTCTTTACCACTAGCTCCACACGGGAAGCCCTGTCTAGGACCAAAAACTGTAGATTGAGAGATGACGAGTGCAGTAGTAATTTAAAAAATGCTTAAGGTACAAGAACCCAAGAGCCCAGTGTGGGACTCAGACCTATCACTCCTGGGGAGAATCTCTGCAATGGTGATTATTCTTCTGTTTGTTGGTCTCATACCCAGGGAATACAGATACTGACCATAATTTCCCCTCATCTCTTTCCCAGTATCATTATGTTTCCTTCTTTATAACCTTTATAGGGGCAAATTTTTTTGGCCAGCACTCAAGTCATTTTCGTTGATAGTTGCTCTGTAAATAATTCTAATCTTGGTACTTCATGGGCGGAGGTGAGGTCAGCCAAGTCTTCTTATGACTTACTAAAGAACAGTGGATCTGACCATATTACTTAGAAAAATCAGGGCGATATAAGTTTCAATATCTTAAAGGAAAATTTGATAGATTCCCCCTTTACTTGGACACCCTAATTATAACTCTTTCTTCTTTTGTATATGGAAAGAAAGGAAACACCCTTAGGGTGTTCACCTAAAAACACGGGGATCACCGTCAAGCAGAACATTGTAGCTAAAAAGCAGACCCTTTGGCAAGAGGATACTCCCTTGCCTCAGAGATGTTCCTGCTGCTGTAATTTTAATGCTGTGGAGAAATAATAATAGGGTCACCTTTAACCATTTTGTAACCCATGCAGGAAAAAACCTCCTAAATTCCAATCACAGTCAGTGCATTTTGCCCAGTTGCCTTACCTCCTATGCGATTCTCTTACTAACTGTTCCTCATTTGACTGTTTGCCACCCTAATAACTTTATTCCTTCTGCCTTTCTTCCTTCCGCTACAAAGGAGACTACTCATGACTGCTCAACACTGACAGATCACTCTTTGACTACGTACAACAGCTTACTGGAAAATTCTTTAGACAATGCCAATTTCTCAGGGTTCACTAATGGTTCTCTTTTTAAAGATGGAAGTGGCAAATGTCATGATGACTATGCAGTATCAATTCTTTTTAAATAACTGAGGAACATTGCATTTGGCTACTTTGGTCCAACAAGACAAGCTGTATGCCTTCTCAGTGTCCTGTATTCTGCTGTTGTTCAGTCACCAAGTTGTGTCTGACTCTGCGACCTCATGGACTGCAGCACGCTAGGCCTCCCTATGCCCCCTCATCTCCCCGAGTTTACCCAAGTTCATGTCCCTTGAATAAGTGATGCCCGTATTCTAGCCAAGGGGAAAATAGCCAATATTTACACTGAAATTATATAGGCCTTGGAGCATCACAAAACTTTAAAATGTTATGAAAACAAGGTGGTTTTTTTACTTCCAACAGGGATAAAATTTTAAATGGCTCCAAAATTCATTAGATGCCATACTCCTACCCTTTGGCTATTAAGGAGCCTAGTTAGTTAGTTAAGTCGCTCAGTCGTGTCCGACTCTTTGCGACCCCGTGGACTGTAGCCCACCAGGCTCCTCCATCCATGGGATTCTCCAGGCAAGAATACTGGAGTGGGTTGCCATTTCCTTCTCCAGAGGATCTCCTGACCCAGGGATCGAACCCAGGTCTCCCACATTAGAGGCAGACGCTTTAACCTCTGAGCCACCAGGGAAGCCTATTAAGGAGCCTAGTGATGCTAATGTTGATTATAGAGGTGAATAGAAGTTCAGTTCTCCTTCTTGAATTATGCTGTAAATTGAAAATCATTATCTAAGAGAGACTATGAATCTAGTGAATAAATATACCTGTCTCCTGCAGTTCATTTATCCACTTTCTGTGATAGTGGATAAAGCAACAGAACAAATTTGACATACATATCAAATCCTGACTAGATGGGAAAATGCCATTCAGATTTTTCGAATTTCCTTCAAACTTCTACGATAAACAAAAATAGAAATACTTTTAAAAACTAAAACGGTCATTAGAGAAAAGGGATATTTAGCAGCTTTTATTTTCATTATACATGCACATCTCCCAGAGAAAAAGTGTGAAAGATGCATCAAAGATTTTTATTCTGCCTTTTGAAATACAAAAAATATTCTCAAATCAAAGTTGAACTAGAAGAAATACATGTAGTTTCAGCTAAAAATATCCTTTTTTACCTATCCTCATATATCAAGATAGCTGTAAAAATGACCTTTTTTGGAGTTTTATTTATTTAGCTCTTCTAAATTTTAATTTTTCCAAGTCTTCCAATCTAAAAATACTCACTGTCTAATTCTAGTCTTAATTCATAAAATATATATAAATGCTAGCTAATCGTATATTTATAAACAAATATTTTCCCTTAACAATTTTTTTCTTCTCTGTCCTAATTAATTATATCCTGAAATAACCATGGTAGATAGCAAAACTAATCACAGAATCTTCCTTTTTCTTAAATATGTAGAGCTATTTCTCTACTCATTCACTTAATCTGGATAGGACTTGTGACTTAACTTTGGCCAAAGTATGGTAGAACAGACAATGTATGAATTTAGAATCTAAGCCTCAGGAGACTTTGTACAGTTGCCTTCTCTTTCTCAAAACTCTAGTAGGAAGCACTAGATAACCTTGTCTGAGGATGATAATCGTGGTAGAGAAAGGCTGCCCCATTGCCTCTCCATAAAATTATAGAAGGTCTCTGAAAATAATCTAGTCCACAGCTAATGTCCAGATGATCATACCTGCATATGAAACTCCAGTAATATTCCAATGAAGAATCACTTAGCTGAGCTCAGTCTTGCAGGTTTGTGAGATTTACAGTTTGGTTGTGACAAGCAGGATTTCTCACTTGTCTGATATACACACACTCTGTCCCTGGGATTTTAAATTTGATGGATTTTCCTTCCATAATTAAGTTTTGCTGTTTGACAGCTAACCTTCAGAAATTGTCTGGATAAGCCCTTTAAAAGTTTTCTATGGATATTCTCAAAAGAGAATGCTTAATAAGATCAAAGCAAGAGAGGATTTTGACTCAGGGGAGTTGCTTTATGGATAAGTCAGAAGGGACTGCAAAGCAAAGAACTGAGAACAACTAGAAACTGAAAGCAGTAACTAATCAATAGCTTGTAAGACAATGGGGGCCTTGGTTCTGCACCTACAAGGAACTGATTTCTGCCAACAACCTGAGACATCTTGAAAATGTATCTTTCCTGAGTCAAGCCCCAGGTGAGGACACAGTCAGTCAACACTTAGCTTCAGCCCTGTGAGACCTTGATTAGAGATATAACACACTGGACTCCTGACATAAAAACTGTAACAAAAAACATTGTGTTAAGTTGCTAAATTCCTGATAATTTGCTGTATAGCCATAGAATCCTGATTCATGCATTGCTTTAAATTGCTAAATTACATCCCTCAGTGCAAAACAAAATCTAACGGATATACACAGTAGAAATTATAAGCTTGGCATAATCGGAGGCTAAGCTTTGTATTAGCTAGTTGAGAACTACATCTCTGACGTAGGACTATATCTTCCTATAAATAATAAATTCTTAAATGTTCATGAAGAGGTAGTAATTTTTTTCTCCTACTTCTCTTTTAATGAAGCAAATATTCTTTTCTTGAATATGTTTTTCTCAATCATGACAAAGACAAAATAGTTATTAATAACATAGTTAATAGTAACAGAAAGACAAATAGTCTTTTTTTTTTAATGTTTTTCACTTTATCCTCAATATTTCCTCTGAAGTTAACCATAGTAACTGTCATTCTAGTGTAATCTGTAAGTCACTCAAAAGATTCCACTTGGTCACTCACATATCTGGCTTGTGCCTCCGTTAAGATTCTTGTTTCTCCTTTGCCTTTCAAATATCAGCTTAGGACATAAGTTAAAAATAAAGTTAATCAATAAAAATGTTGCAAAATAATTTTGAATTTTTTTTCAAAAAAGAAAACAAATGAAATAGTAGTTCTTGGCTTTCTGCCAAGAAACAGCAACTAATATATGTAATATTAATATAATAGAAAAGAAATGAAAATCAATGATTTTAGCTTATCCATGTCTTTTGTCTTGGATTACTCTAGATGATTAAGCATAGTAAGACTAAATTACAAACATAGGTTTAAAAAGTTTATTAAGGCTATTCTGTGAGAGATCCTCATAATAAATACTTTCTCCTTAGTATGTCCATCTTTGGCCATTAACCTCCATAGAAACAAATGTTGGGAGCACTAAGAATAAAAACAGTGAGAAGTTCTTAAAAACTTTATATGCCATACAATTTAGAAGTAAGCCCCAGAGTAAATTAGCACAGGTAAATTGGGGGTTATAGGAAATTCTGAGAAAATATCAAATGTTATTTATTATTTTAGAGGCAAAAGATGATTTACATATATATATATATGTATGTATGTAAATGTGTACATATATATCCTGTGTTACCTGAGTCTGAAAAATTTCCTCTTCTAATGTCTGTTATTATACCCTAGAAATATGTCTATGTTATTACTGCCTAATTACTCTTGCCTGAAAACATGCCTTTAAGCCCAGCTTACAGCCTGATACAAGATTTCAAATTTATGAACTTAAAGTTCATAAATATAGGAGAATTTCTTTTGTAAGCCTAATTATAACACTGAATATTCTGTTAAATGCTCAGAATAATTTTTTGTTAAATCCACATTCCTGCTTCTATACCATACTTTATTTTGTAGAAAGCCAGAATTATCTTATTCAAGTATCATTAAACTAGAAATATTGACTATAAATTAACTAAAATATGCTGAAATAGATTTATTTTTGTGTGGGTGCTCTTCGCAATGGACTCTTTTGATTTAGGTATAAAATCTGTTTTGTATAATTGAATAATTCCTAGAGTTATATGAATCAGGGGTGAATATATCACAGAAAATTTTATTTGAAACAATAAAAATTGATATTTAAAAGTCAAAAAAAAAGTGCTCAGAATAATAAAATGAGAGTTAGAATAAGCCAAATGAATACTTCTTTTTGGTAGACAGTCTATTATTATAAACAAGTTTTAAGCATATTTTTAACTTACAGTGAAGACAACCATCTATGGCCCAGTAAGCAAAAACTAAAACAGGTTACATGTTTTACTTGTTAGGGTTATGCCTTAATAATTTGTGTCATTATATTTCCAGATGCATATAATTTTCTGGTTTTTTTTTTTTTTTCAAAACTGACCACAAAAGATGTTGTAACATATACAAGAGAAATGCTCATTCAAATCTAAGAAAAAAATGAACTCAAATGTAACTCAGAATTTTTTCCAATGATCTGTTGAAATAATTAAAGAAAATGAATCATTAGAAGACAAGAGAGCATATATCATAGTCTTTAAAACTTGTGTGGGAGGGGAGCAAACGAAGGACAATTAAAAAATGCTTCACTATTTATGAAATTATTTTCTTAAAATATCACATTAAATAAAGAGCATAGTTTCCATCATATTAAGGAGACTGACCACAATTGACCTTTTCTACAACACATGAAAATATTCCAAATAAAACCTCAGTAATTTAGAAAAGTGCTCAAAAAATTGAAGATAAAATTATCATTCTGAAAATGGCTAGAGTGGGCTCTGGGAAGAAGATATCAAAGAGTTCTGTATAGAAATGAGACAGAAATATTTCACATTGTTGGTAAGCATACCGTTTACATTTTAATAATAAAGATGATGATGGCAGTGTTTAGAATTGCCAGCCACCATTTCAAAATCCACACATATGGATTATCTTTAAGCAAACAAACAAAAATCAGAGTACCTAGCCACATTGATTGGTAGCATTCTCAGATGACACAAATAAACTTGTTTGAAGAGCTGCTTTGCCTTTAAAGAGGGCATGCTCACATTCATCAGAGCCCTCAAACTTCCTTTTGAGTTATTTAAGTAATTTTTATTGTGGCTTGTCCCAGATCCATTTAAGTACATCATTCTTAAAGGAAAATGCTTGGACTAGGAGTAAAGATATGTGATTTCTAGTCTAGTCTTTCTATCTTTCCACCATCTGATCCTACCTTAATTTCTTTTAAAAAATTAGCTAATTTATTTAATTAATTCATTAATTTATTTTTATTTTTGGCTGTTCTGGGTCTTCATTGCTTTCTCTAGTTGTAGTGAGCTGAGGCAACTCTCTGGTTGTAGCACACAGACTTCTTATTGCAGTGGCTTCTCACTGCAGAGCACAGGCTTTAGGGCATGTGGGCTTCAGGAGTCATGGTGCACAGGCTTAGTTGCCTCATAGTAAGTGGGATCTTCCAGGATCAGGGATTGAACTGGTGTTCCCTGCATTTGAAGGTAGATTCATAACCACTGGGTCACCAGGGAAGCTCTAATCATGCCTTTATTTCTTCTTTCCTGTTTCTATTTCATTATTCAGGAAAAATGAATCAAGCTTCTCTTGTGTGTTAGCCATTGCTCTTGGTATGTATACAGCAGTGGACAATATATAGCATTTGTCCTCAATCAGACTACAGTTTAGTCAGGAATAAAGACTGATACAAAACATTAATAACACAAAGTGATGCTTACCATGTCACTGTCCTGTGTTAAAGTTTCAAACAAAGGACAAAAGTCAATATTTTGACTTAAACTTAGTTGTATCCCAAACTAAGAAATAGATGCATAGGTGAAGAACGAGACTTAGCCAGAGGAAGATTTGAGATTTCAATACAAAAATAACAGTATATAAAGGTATAATGATAAGAGAATAGAAGGAATTTTCAGAATATTCAGTGAAAGATGAGCACAGGACAAAAAGAGGAATAAGTCATAAAGAATTGAGATTTTATCCAGAGGGTATATAGAAATAAACCAAGGACCTTAGGAAGTGGACATCATGTCAGCTCATTAATAACTGTGTTCATAAAATTCCTAATGGACAAGTCTTCACTTGCTTCATATATAATCTGTTTTCTATTGAACAGTAGCTTTATACTATTCTCCACAGAATACTATGAATGCCAATATTTTAGAAAATTCTTTGGTTTAAAAAAAATTATTCCAATTGTCTGATTTATCTCTTAATCACTTGGTAAGGTCCTTCCTGTTAGAATCTGAATAGTGCTGCTCTTTGGAAGATCATCTGTCACCTAATATGTGCTTAAATGGCTGTTGAACTACTACAATGCACTGTGGTGTTTACATTCTAGGATCTAGATTGGGAGGCTGCTCTCCTCGTAATGATTTATTTCTCTCAATGTCTGCCTTAGCTACTTCTACTGGTACTTAGAGGTATTTTTTAATTTGTTTATTGTTGTAAAGTTGTCACAGTTCAGTTCAGTTCAGTCACTCAGTCACGTCCAACTCTTTTCAACCCCATGGACTGAAGCATGCCAGACCTCACTGTCCATCACCAACTCCCTGAGTTTACTCAAACTCATGTCCATTGAGTCAGTGATGTAATCCAACCATCTCATCTTCTGTTGTCCCCTTCTCCTCCTGCCTTCAATCTTTCCCACCATCAGGGTCTTAGGAAATGAGTCAGCTCTTTGCTTCAGGTGGCCAAAGTATTGGAGTTTCAGCTTCAACATCAGTCCTTCCAATGAACATTAGGGACTGATTTCCCCTGGATGGATAGGTTGGATCTCCTTGCAGTCCAAGGGACTCTCAAGAATCTTCTCCAATACCACAGTTCAAAAGCCTCCAATTAAAGTAAATAAATTAAGAAAAAAACCCATCAGTTCTTCAGTTTTCAGCTTTCATTATAGTCCAACTCGCATGTCCATACATGACTACTGGGAAAAACATGAAGTGAAGAAGTGAAGTCACTCAGTCATGTCCGACTCTGTGACCCCATGGACTGTAGCCTATCAGGCTCCTGTGTCCATGGGATTTTATAAGCAAGAATACTGGACGGGTTGCCATTTCCTTCTCCCGGTCTTCTGGACCCAGTCTCCCGCACTGTAGGCAGACACCTTAATATCTAAGCCATTTTTAAGACTCAAGAAAACCATAGCCTTGACTAGAGGGAACTTTGCTGGCAAAGTAATGTCTCTGCTTCTTAATATGCTGTCTAGACTGGATATAACTTTTCTTCTGAAGGAGTTGCTGCTGCTGCTGCTGCTGCTGCTGCTAAGTCGCTTTAGTCTTGTCCGACTCTGTGTGACCAAATAGATGGCAGCCCACGGAGCTCTGCTGTCCCTGGGATTCTCCAGGCAAGAACTGGAGTGCGTTGCCATTTCCTTCTTCAATGCATGAGAGTGAAAAGTGAAAGTGAAGTCACTCAGTCGTGTCTGTCTCTCTGTGACCCCATGGACTGCAGCCTACCAGGCTCCTCTGTCTATGGGATCTTCCAGGCAAGAGTACTGGAGTGGGTTGCCATTGCCCAAGGAGTAAGAGTCTTTTAATTTCATGGCTGCAGTCACCATCTGCAGTTATTTTGGAGCCCCCTGAAATGAAAGCTCTCACTGTTTCCACTGTTTCCCCATCTATTTTCCATGAAGTGATGGGACCAGATGCCATGATCTTAGTTTTCTGAATGTTGAGCTTTAAGTAAACTTTTTCACTCTCCTTTTTCACTCTCCTTTTTCACTCTCCTCTTTCACTTAATCAAGAGACTTTTTAGTTTTTTGCTTTCTGCCATAAGGGTGGTATCATCTGCATATCTGAGGTTATTGATATTTGTCCTGGCAATCTTGATTCCAGCTTGTGCTTCCCCCAGCCCAGCATTTCACATGATGTACTCTGCATATAAGTTAAGTAAGCAGGATGACAATATACAGCCTTGATGTACTCCTTTCCCGATTGGGAAGCAGTCTATTGTTCCATGTCTGGTTCTAACTGTTGCTTCTTGACCTGCATACAGATTTCTTCAAAGGCAAGTCAGATGGTCTGGTATTCCCATCTCTTTCAGAATTTTCGACAGTTTGTTGTGATTACACAGTCAAAGGCTTTGGCATAGTCAATAAAGCAGAAATAGATGTTTTTTCTGGAACTCTCTTGCTTTTTTAATGATCCAGCAGATACTGGCAATTTGATCTCTGGTTCTTCTGCCTTTTCTAAAACCAGTTGAACATCTGGAAGTTCATGGTTCACATACTGTTGAGGCCTGGCTTGCAGAATTTTGAGCATTACTTTACTAGCATTTTAGATGAGTGCAATTGTATGGTAGTTTGAGCATTCTTTGACATTGCCTTTCTTTGGGATTGGAATGAAAACTGACCTTTTCCAGTCCTGTGGCCACTGCTGAGTTTTCCAAATTTGCTGGCATATTGAGTGCAGCATTTTCATAACATCGTTTTTTAGAATTTGAGATAGCTCAACTGGAAATTCATCACCTCCATGAGCTTTGTTCACAGTGATGCTTCTTAAGTCTCACTTGACTTTACATTCCAGGATCTGGCTCTAGGTGAGTGATCACACCATTATGATTATCTGAGTCTTGAAGATAATTTTTGTACAGTTCTTCTATATTTTCTTGCCATCTCTTGTTAATATTTTCTGCTTCTGTTGTCGCAGAAGAGAGAATCAATTATTACAGCTCAATGAAATTTTAGAAAAGAAATATTCCATGTCCAGAAAATGAAATACTCTAAACTTCTTAGAAGGAATCATCCTGTTTACTCCTTTATCCTACAATAAATTGTTATTTTAACACCATAAATTATTTTGTCCATTTTTGAGTTTCTTACAAATGTAATCAGGTAGTAATCTGTCTTGTTAAACACTAGGTTTAAGTGACTCATCCTTATTGTTTATGTGCTATGTTGTGCATGTTTTGTCATCATGGCCTTAATTATTTTTCCACAAAGAAAATCCCTTAATATTGTATTTATAGTCATTTATATTTTTATTTGTTTATTATTTACACCCATCATTAGAATATAAATGTTTTGAGGACAAAAGATTTTTCTGGCTATATGGTCTTCCTAAAGGTCATTTCCATACCCACTGAGATCCTGTCCATGAAAATGAGTGAACATATAAATGGTGTAGGTCCAAAATTGTTACATTCCTTTCTTTATCAAAATTCCACTCTCTTAATTGGGATCTCCTAGTTTTGGCGAACAGGTCAACGAATGTTCATGATTATCATGCTCAGAATGGTAGAAGGCTGGTTTAGAGTGCAGAGAACCAGAAATCACAAGGCACAGCAGTAAACAGTAGTGGCTCATGGAATATAAGTGTGCCTAGGTGAGAAAAGGTAGCATAGAGTGATAATAGCACAGAGACAACAGAAGACACAGAATTGGTCCCTATTAGACTAAAATTGTGTTGACAACTGATACAATTCCTTAACAATTATATTTTATAAGTTGAAAAGTGTTCATTGCTCAGTCATGTTTCTCTCTCCATGGAATTCTCCAAGAAAGAATATTGGAGTGGGTTGCTATTTCCTTCTCCAAGGGATCTTCTTGACCCAGAGATTGAACCTGGGTCTCCTGAATTGCAGGCATGTTCATTATTGTCTGAGCCACCAGAGAACCCCTTTTGTAAGTTGTTGTAAGAACAAATACCCAGAGGAAGAGGGGAAAGGCTGAAAAGGATGCAAAGTTCCAGGAGATGGTAGAGTGACCAAAATGTAAAGGCCAAGAAAAAATTGCTGTCAGCATCATGCAACTTTGTCATGTTGTTATTTTTTGGCCGCTCAGTCTTGCCTGACTCTTTGTGATTCCATGGATTGTAGCCTGCCAGCCTCCTCTGTCCATGGGATTTCCCAGGCAAAGATTTTGGAGTGGGTTGCCATTTCCTTCTCCAGGGTATCTTCTCAACTCAGGATTGGACTCTGTGTCTCCTACATTGGCAGGCAGATTATTTACCACTGAGCCACAGGGGTTTCCCTAAACTGAATCATGTTACCGTTATAGCATTCAGTTCAGTTTAGTTCAGTTGCTCAGTATCATCCAACTCTTTGTGACCCCATGAATCGCAGCATGCCAGGCCTCCCTGTCCATCACCAATGCCCAGAGTTTACCCAAACTATGTCCATCGAGTCAGTGATGCCATCCAGCTATCTCATCCTCGGTCATCCCCTTCTCCTCCTGTCCCCAATCCCTCCCAACATCAGGGTCTTTTCCAATGAGTCAACTCTTCCCATGAGGTGGCCAAAATATTGCAGTTTCAGCTTCAGCGTCAGTCCTTTCAATGAACACCCAGGACTGATCTCCTTTAGGATGGACTGATTGGATCTCCTTGCAGTCCAAGGGACTCTCAAGAGTCTTCTCCAACACCACAGTTCAAAAGCATCAATTCTTCGGCACTCAGCTTTCTTCACAGTCTAACTCTCACATCCATACATGACCACTGGAAAAACCATAGCCTTGATTACATGGAACTTTGTTGGCAAATTTTTCAACATGCTATCTAGGTTGGTCATAACTTTCCTTCCAAGGAGTACGTGTCTTTTAATTTCCTGGCTGCAATCACCATCTGCAGTGATTTTAGAACCCCCAAAAATAAAGTCTGACAGTGTTTCCACTGTTTCCCCTTCTATTTCCCATGAAGTGATTATAACATTAGAGCTATACATTCTTTCTTTGGGGCTGGGGTGAAAGGTATTTATAATGTTTAATAAATGGCACAGAAAGTGAAAGTGAAGTCGCTCAGTCGTGTCTGACTCTTTGCAACCTCATGGACTGTAGCCCACCAGGCTCCTCCATCCATGGAATTTTCCAGGCAAGAGTACTGAAATGAGTTGCCATTTCCTTCTCCAGAAAGAGCTCAGACCCTGCTTTCAAACTAGAAAATGTAGGTTTGGATCTTTTATCTAATTAGTTTGGTGGTCAAGGCCAAATAATACTTCCTCCTTGAGTTTCAACTTTACCTTCGAATATTTTTTTAACAATAAGTTGAGATCCTTTTCAACTTTAACTGTCTAAAATTCCTGTATGAATAGTCAAAGTCAATGCATATCTTCTCTTCTAGTAATTCTTAGGTACAACATATTCTGTGATATTAAAACTAATATTTGCCATGTAAGCCTGAAATACTAGAGTTTCCACAGGGAATCAATAGGCAATGACAGATTGAGGAGGATGTCACTGGCATAACAGTGATGAGTCAGGCTATTCTGTTGGAAAATTGAAGTCCATGATAGATAGATATTGAGGAATTTCTTTGGTGAGTAGGCAATGTCTCATGAAAAAGAGATAAACCAGTCAGATACACTAATATTCTGTATTCTAAAATCTTAAAACCCTTTATTTTTCTGGCCACTTATCCCCAAGCTAATTAATATGTATATAAATAAAATGTATGAAAATTGGTTAAAATACGGTCTTAAAAAAGACTGAAATTATTTGGCCAATCTATTTACAATTTGTCAGTTTAAAATCTTCATTTAAAAGGTCAATATCAGAAAAAATATAGATACTTGGCTTTGTTGAACTCAGTAATTAATAGTCTTTTACTCTGTTGGTTAAAGAGACCCATGTCCACTGTGAAATATATAGATAGAGATAGAAATGCAATTAAATAAATTAGACTAAAAATCCACTATGAAGAGTCATTAACTTCATCAGTAAAATTTTCTCAATCTTTCCTTTGTGGCAGAAGAATATCAATTATAAATACACACCCACATGTAATCCTCTTGCCTTGAGTGTGAGAAGGACTTGTAATTTGTTTTCAATCTACTAATGATGGAAAAGGTGATGGGATGTCATTCCCTTTAGGTTCTATCATATTGCACCAGTGTTAGGATTTTACTTCCATGGTCAAATTATGACAAACGCAACAATGTTAAGAAAAAATAGATACTCTTCTTGGCCTTGAAGAAATAAACTGCCATATTGTGAGAAGGCCATGTGGCAAGGAGCTGTGGGTAGCCTCTAGATATTGAGAGTGGCCTTCAAATAACAGCCAGCAAGAAAACAGGATCTGCATTTCCCTAGGCCCAAAGAAATAGATGTTGCCAACAGCATGACCAAGCTTGGAAGCAGATTCTTCCCCAGTCAAGCATCCCAATAATCTTGCTCACCTGGTTAACATCCTGATTGCTGCCT
Organism: Aepyceros melampus; assembly: GCA_006408695.1. NCBI lineage: Eukaryota > Metazoa > Chordata > Mammalia > Artiodactyla > Bovidae > Aepyceros > Aepyceros melampus. The sequence continues at coordinate 88,111 of SJXQ01008953.1, read as the reverse complement.
TGTAAGATACAGAGCAGAACACCAGCAGTCATGCCCAGTATTCTCTCCCACAGAAACTGTGAAATAGTGTGTAGGTTTTAGCTCTGTTTGTTTTCATTATTTATGCACCAATAGAAAATTAACTCATCCATGTCAGTAAATGTTATTTTAAATATATCCCATTGTCAGGGTGTAAGGTAAAGCAGTTGTATAGAAACAGGATATAGATAATGGTGACAAGTTGTTTACATCTGCATCTGAAACTATTTCATTAATCCATCCAATTTTATTGTCTGCTGCTGGTCCAAAATCACTGTATATCAATCTGATGATGAGGTGTGTCCAAGTAGAAGGTATGTGTTCATTGTTTCCAAGATCTCACAGTGTGGTGAGAGGATAAACTTTCAGTTATGGAAGAAAAGGTAATATACCAAAGAGGAAATATGGATAAATGATAAAGTATATTTGAGGTTGAGTTGTCATTTATATGCAAATATGTTATTAGTTTACCACCATTGGTTGTAAAATGTCACAGAATCTATTTAACAGGATATTTATTGAAAGTGATTATCTTAAACTCACGAATTCGGGTAAAAATGTCTCTTGCATGCAACCAAAATTCGGTTTAAGTATTTTGCCTTTTTTTTTTTTTTTCATTTTTAAGGTGAGATTCCAAGTTAAATATGACAGGAATTTTTAATAGTGTAGATTAGATATGAGGCTGATCAGTCTAAATATTCCATCTGCAACCTGTTCATACATAATGAAAACAAATCACTCTCCACTTAGGTTCAGTACACTTCAGTCGCTCACTCATGTCTGACTCTTTGTAAGCCCATGGACTGCAGCACACCATGCTTCCCTGTCCATCACCAATGCCCAGAGCTTCTCAAACTCATGTCCATCTAGTTGGTGATGCCATGTAACCATCTCAATCCTCTGTCATCTCCTTCTCCTGCCTTCAATCTTTCTCAGCATCAGGATCTTTTCCAAAGAGTCAGTTCTTCATATCATGTGGCCAAAGTATTGCAGTCTCAGCTTCAGCATCAGGCCTTCCAATGAATATCAAGACTGATTTCCTTTAGGATTGACTGCTCAGATCTCCTTGCAGTCCAAGAGACCCTCAAGAGTCTAGCTTGGTCATAACTTTCTTTCCAAGGAGTAAACATAGTAAAAAATCATCAATTCTTCAGCATTCAGCTTCCTTTATACTCCAGCTCTCACATCCATACATGACTACTGGAAAAACCATAGATTTGACTAGATGGACTTTTGTTTGCAAAGTACAATAATGAAGCAGGACAAAGACTAATAGAGTTTTGTCAAGAAGATGCACTGGTCATAGCAAACACCCTCTTCCAACAACACAAGAGAAGACTCTACACATGGACATCACCAGATGGTCAACACCAAAATCAGATTGATTATATTCTCTGCAGCCAAAGATGGAGAAGCTCTATACAGTAAACAAAAACAAGACCAGGATCTGACTGTGGCTCCGATCATGAGCTCCTTGTTGCCAAATTCAGACTTAAATTGAAGAAAGTAGGGAAAACCACTAGACCATTCAGGCATGACCTAAATCAAATTCCTTATGATTATACAGTGGAAGAGAGAAATACATTTAAGAGCCTAGATCTGATAGACAGAATGCCTGATGAACTATAGAATGAGGTTCATGACATTGTACAGGAGACAGGGATCAAGACCATCCCCATGGAAAATAAATGCAAAAAGGCAAAATGGCTTTCTGGGGAGGTCTTACAAATAGCTGTGTAAAGAAGAGAGGCAAAAAGCAAAGGAGAAAAGGAAAGATATAAGGATCTGAATGCAGAGTTCCAAAGAATAGCAAGAAGAGATAAGAAAGCCTTCTTCAGTGATCAATGCAAAGACATAAAGGAAAAGAACAGAATGGGAAAGACTAGAGATCTATTCAAGAAAATCAGAGATACCAAGGGAATATTTCCTGCAAAGATGGGCTAGATAAAGGACAGAAATGGTATGGATCTAACAGAAGCAGAAGATATTAAGAAGAAGTGGCAAGAATACACAGATGAACTGTACAAAAAAGATCTTCATGATCTGGAAATCATGATGGTGTGATCACTCATCTAGAGCCAGACATCCTGGAATGTGAAGTCAAGTGGGTCTTAGGAAGCATCACTATGAGCAAACCTAGTGGAGGTGATGGAATTCCAGTTGAGCTATTCCAAATCCTGAAAGATGATGCTGTAAAAATGCTGAACTCAATATGCCAGCAAATTTGGAAAACTCTGCAGTGGCCACAGGACTGGAAAAGGTCAGTTTTCATTCCAATCCCAAAGAAAGGCAATGCCAAAGAATGCTCAAACTACTACACAATTGTACTCATCTCACATGCTAGTAAAGTAATGCTCAAAATTCTCCAAGCCAGGCTTTAGCAATACATGAACCGTGAACTTCCAGATGTTCTAGCTGGTTTTAGAAAAGGCAGAGGAACTAGAGATCAAATTGCCAACGTTCGCTGGATCATGGAAAAAGCAAGAGATTTCCAGAAAAACATCCATTTTGCTTTATTGACTATGCTAAAGCCTTTGACTGTATGGATAACAATAAACTGTGGAGAATTCTGAAAGAGATGGGAATACCAGACCACCTGGCCTGCCTCTTGAGAAATCTGTATGCAGGTCATGAAGCAACAGTTAGAACTGGATATGGAACAGCAGAGTGGTTCCAAAGAGGAAAAAGAATATGTCAGGGCTGTATATTGTCACCCTGTTTATTTAACTTCTATGCAGAGTACATCATGAGAAATGCTGGACTGGAAGAAGCACAAGCTGGAATCAAGATTGCTGGGAGAAATATCAATAACCTCAGATATGCAGATGACATCACCCTTATGACAGAAAGTGAAGAGGAACTAAAGAGCCTCTTGATGAAAGTGAAAGAGGAGAGTGAAAAAATTGACTTAAAGCTCAACATTCAGAAAACGAAGACCATGGCATCCAGTCCCATCACTTCATGGGAAATAGATGGGGAATTAGTGGAAATAGTGTCAGACTTTTTTTTTTGGGAGGGGAGGGCTCCAAAATCACTGCATATGGTGACTGCAGCCATGCAATTAAAAGACCTTACTCCTTGGAAGAAAAGTAATGACCAACCTAGATAGCATATTCAAAAGCAGGGATATTACTTTTCCGACTAAGGTCCGTCTAGTCAAGGCTATGGTTTTTCCTGTGGTCATGTATGGATGTGAGAGTTGGACTGTAAAGAAAGCTGAGCGCCGAAGAATTGATGCTTTTGAACTGTGGTGTTGGAGAAGACTCTTGAGAGTCCCTTGGACTGCAAGGAGATCCAACCAGTCCATTCTGAAGGAAATCGGCCCTGGGATTTCTTTGGAATGAATGATGCTGAAGCTGAAGCTCCGGTACTTTGGCCACCTCATGGGAAGAGTTGACTCATTGGAAAAGACTCTGATGCTGGGAGGGATTGGGGGCAGGAGGAGAAGGGGACGACTAAGGATGAGATGACAGGATGGCATCACTGACTCAATGGGTGTGAGTTTGAGTGAACTCCAGGTGTTGGTGATGGACAGGGAGGCCTGGTGTGCTGCGATTCATGGGGTCGCAAACAGTCGGACACGACTGAGCGACTGAACTAAACTGAACTGATCCCTCTTTTTAATGTGCTGCCTAGGTTGGTCATACTTTTCTTCCAAAGAGCAAGTTTTTTTTTTTTTTTTAATTTCATGGCTGCAGTCACCATCTGCAGTAATTTTGGAACCCTAGAAAGAGTCTATCACAGTTTCCATGGTTTTCTCATCTATATGCCCTGAAGTGATGGGACTTGATGCCATGATCTTAGTTTTCTGAATGTCGAGTTTTAAGCCAACTTTTTCACTTTCATCTTTCACTTTCAAGAGGCTCTTTAGTTCTTCTCTTTTTGCCATAAGGGTGGTATCATCTGTGTATATGAGGTTATTGATATTTCTCCTGGCAATCTTGATCACAGCTTGTGCTTCATCCACCCTGGCATTTCACATTATGTACTCTGCATATAAGTTAAATAAGCAGAGTGACAATATACAGCCTTGACGTACTCCTTTTCCGATTTGGAACCAGTCTGTTGTTCCATGTCTGGTTCAAACTGTTGCTTCTTGACCTGCATACAGATTTCTCAAGAGGCAGGTCAGGTGGTCTGGTATTCCCATCTCTTGTAGAATTTTCCACAGTTTGTTGTGATCTACAGAGTCAAAAGCTTTGATGTAATCAATAAAGCAGATGTAGATGTTTTTCTGGAACTCTCTTGCTTTTTCAATGATCCAACAGATGTTGGCAATTTGATCTCTGGTTCCTCTACCTTTTCTAAATCCAGCTTGAACATCTTCAAATTCACAGTTGACATACTGTTGAAGCCTCCCTTCATGAATTTTGAGCATTACTTTGCTAGTATGTGAGATGAGTGCAATTGTGCTCAAAGGATTGTTTGAACATTCTTTGGTATTGCCCTTCTTTGGGATTGGAATGAAAACTGACCTTTTCCAGTCCTGTGGCCACTGCTGAGTTTTCCAAATTTGCTGGCATATTGAGTGCAGCACTTTCAAATCATCTTTTAGGATTTGAAATAACTCAACTGTAATTCCATCACCTCCACTAGCTTTGTTAGTAATGATGCTTCTTAAGGCCCACTTGACTTCACATTCCAGGATGTCTGGCTCTAGGTGAGTGATCACACCATTGTGGTTATCTGGGTCATGAAGATCTTTTTTGTACAGTTTTTCTGTGTATTCTTGCCACCTCTCTTTAATATATTTTGCTTCTGTTAGGTCCATATCATTTCTGTCCTGTATTGTGCCCATCTTTGCATGACATGTTCCCTTGGTATGTCTAATTTTCTTGAAGAGATCTCTAGTCTTTCACATTCTATTGTTTTCCTCTATGTCTTTGCATTGATCACTGAGGAAGACTTCCTAATCTTGCTATTCTTTGGAACTTTGCATTGAAATGGATATATACTTCCTTTTCAACTTTGCCTTTTGCTTCTCTTCTTTTCTCAGCTATTTGTAAGGGCTCCTCAGAAATCCATTTTGCCTTTTTGCATTTCTTTTTGTTGGTGATTTTCTTGATCACTGCCTCCTGTACAGTGTCACAAACCTCTGTCCATAGTTTTTCAGGCACCCTGTCTATCAGATCTAATTCCTTGAATCTATTTGTCACATCCACTATATAATTATAAGGGATTTGACTTAGGTCATATCTGAATGGTCTAGTGCTTTTCCCTGTTTTCTTCAATTTAAGTCTGAATTTGACAATGACAAGTTCATGATCTGAGCCACAGTCACCTCTTGGTCTTGTTTTTGCAGACTGTATACAGCTTCTCCATCTTTGGCTGCAAATAATATAATCAATCTGATTTCAGTGTCGACCATCTGATGATGTCCATGTGTAGAGTCTTCTCTTGTGTTGTTGGAAGAGGGTGTTTGCTATGACCGGTGCATTCTCTTGGTAGAATTCTGTTAGCCTTCACCCTACTTCATTTTGTACTCCAAATTTGCCTGTTACTCCAGGTTTCTTTTGACTTCCTACTTCCAGTCCGTTATGATGAAAAAAGAACACTCAGAGGGATCAAACAAAACCTTGTGTATACCAGGACCAAGAGACTCAACAGAGACTAAGCCAGATCTTGTTTGAGCCTCCTGTAGAGGTAAGGGTCAGCATTGGCCAGTGCAAGGGGCAGGGGCTCTGGGTGCAGCTACCTGGGTTACACAGCCTGTGGCATAAGCTTTCTAGGAGGAGATTGCCATTAACCCCATCATAGACCTACCACACAGACAACCCATAAACTGCAGAACAATTATATCAAAGAAATTCTCCCACTATTAAGAAAGTTTTAGGACCCACAACAGATTTCCCAACCTGTGGATCTGGCAAAGGGGTTGAGACCCCCAGAGAATTAGACTTTGGAGGGCAGTGGGATTTGATTACAGAACTTACACAGGACTTGGGAAACAGACTCTTGGAGGGCACAGACAAAATCTTGTGCACACCAGGACCCAGGAGAAAGGAGCAGTGACCTCACAGGAAACTGACCCAGACTTGCCTGTGAGTGTCCAGGAGTCCTTGGAGGAGGTATGGGCCAGCAGTGGCCTGCTTCAGGGTGGGGGGCACTGAGTGTGGCAGTGCGAGGTGGGAACACCGCCCTCCCAAACAACAGAAAATTGGATTAAAGATTTACTGAGCATGGAACAACAGACTGGTTCCAAATAGGAAAAGGAGTATGTCAAGGCTGTATATTGTCACCCTGCTTATTTAACTTATATGCAGAGTACATCATGAGAAACGCTGGACTGGAGGAAACACAAGCTGGAATCAAGATTGCTGGGAGAAATATCAATAATCTCAGATATGCAGATGAAACCACCCTTATGGCAGAAAGTGAAGAGGAGCTAAAAAGCCTCTTGTTGAAAGTGAAAGAGGAGAATGAAAAAGTTGGCTTAAAGCTCAACATTCAGAAAACAAAGATCATGGCATCTGGCCCCATCACTTCATGGGAAATAGATGAGGAAACAGTAGAAACAGTGTCAGATTTTGTTTTTTTTGGGCTCCAAAATCACTGCAGATGGTGACTGCAGCCATGAAATCAAAAGGTGCTTACTCCTTGGAAGAAAAGCTATGACCCACCTAGATAGTATATTCAAAAGCAAAGACATTACGTTGCCGACTAAGGTCCGTCTAGTCAAGGCTATGGTTTTTCCTGTGGTCATGTATGGATGTGAGAGTTGGACTGTGAAGAAGGCTGATCACCGAAGAATTGATGCTTTTGAACTGTGGTGTTGGAGAAGACTCTTGAGAGTCCCTTGGACTGCAAGGAGATCCAACCAGTCCATTCTGAAGGAGATCAACCCTGGGATTTCTTTGGAAGGAATGATGCTAAAGCTGAAGCTCCAGTACTTTGGCCACCTTATGCGAAGAGTTGACTCATTGGAAAAGACCCTAATGCTGGGAGGGATTGGGGGCAGGAGGAGAAGGGGATGACCGAGGATAAGATGGCTGGATGGCATCACAGACTCAATGGACATGAGTCTGAGTGAACTCAGGGAGCTGGTGATGGACAGAGAGGCCTGGCGTGCCTGGATTCATGGGGTCGCAAAGAGTCAGTCAGACTCGACTGAGCGACTGAACTGAACTGAACTGAGCATGGCCCCGCCCATCAGAACAAGACCCAGTTTCCCCCACAGTTAGTCTCCCCCATCAGGAAGATTTCATAAGCTTCATAGTTTTCTGTCAGAGGGTAGACAGAATGAAAAACCACGTAAGTTGATTCACTTATTTTAAAAATATCTTTTCTCATACTGTATAAGAACAAGGGAAATAATGCATACAGTCATTTGACCTGTGCAAACAATCCCTTACCAAGAGATAAAGAGACCACACAGCCTGTGCTGGGGTTAGCAACTTTGTGCCTTGCTTTATAGTCAGTGAATGTTCCTTTTTTCTGCTTACACATATGCCTCAGTGGCTCTCTGACTTTCAGCATTGAAGACCTCATAGGGAATGTAGAGGGGTCCTTCTTTTGCAGCACTGAGGAGTACATATAGACCAATTGCCTTGCATCAGCTTAGAGGGATACTGGGACAACTGGTGTATATTTGAATGTTGCTAGTCATGAGGACCAATGAACCCTATCAGAGTTTATTTTGCTCTTTCACTTCCCTGTGAGCAAAGGCATTGTTCCATTCAGTGCTTGTGTTGTGTTTTCCTTGGATATTGTGATGCCAAGATGTAATGGATAGGCATAGTTGGACTTCTAATCCTGGAGGGTGCTACTGTGATGATGTTTGCTATACTTCATGAAGTTGAAGTTGAAGTCCTTTCCTGGCATTGGTAATTAGTCACGTCTTCTGCTCGGTTAAAAAAAAAATCAGGAAAATTGGTACAAATCTATTTGAGATACAGTTTTATCCACCAATCTGTGGAAAGCAATAACACATCCATGGGAAGAAGAGTTACATGAAAATAATATTATTGAATGAAAATGTACTTATGAGATAATCTGGATTGGAATCCAAGCTCTTTCATTGTCTTGCTGTAACCACTGTGTACTTTAAAATATGTTCAGTCATAAAATAAGATTATTTTTAATAAGCTCAATTCTTAGGAAGGGCTCCATAATTATAAACTCTTTTGTTTTTCCCAAAGTAAATAATCTGAATGCATGTAATAAAATATATCATATGCAATATAAATTATAAATAATTACATTGTTTTTCCAAAAGTAATCTAAATATATAGTATTATGTATATACACATGGGCTTCTCTGGTGGCTCAGTTAGTAAATAATCTGCCAGCAATGCAGAAGACCTGGGTTTGATCTTGGGTGAGGAAGATCCCCTGGTGAAGAGAATGGAAACACACTCTAATATTCTTGCCTGGAAAATTTCATGGACAGAAGAACCTGATGGCCTACAGTCCATGAAGCTGCAAAGAGTTGGACACGACTCAGCGACTAACACAGACACACATGTACACACAGTTATTTTTCAAGAATAGCGTTTTCTTGATTTTATACTCTTTTTAAAGCTTCTTCTAACCTCTCTAATTTATAAACATTTATGAGGAGAAAAACAAGTTAGATAAAAAAGTGTTATTCTAATAGCTGAATAGATTCTATTAGAATATGTTAGTAGCTTTAAACAATCTCTGAGCTTATTCTAATTCACACTAAATAAGTGGCATCTTCTAATGTGTGAGTTGGCCTAAAATAATAAGTTTCAGTAATTTTTTTGTCAAAAAAATGTAAATTGAACATTCACATCCTCTCTCTTTTTAAATCATTTCGAAAAGGTGAATGTGTATAACATAAACATTACATCTCTGATGATATCATTTCCATTTTACAAATATGCAGAAAGGAAACAGCATCTTCTTTTAATTCAGGCACTCTGCCTCAGCTCTTGAAACCTGTTGACTGTAGCCATGCGCCAACTCTAAAATCATTGCCTTTCGTAAGAAAGTAAGACATTGCCTTCATATCTGTGCAAATACCAGAAACTGAATCTTTAAGCCATTGACTTCTGAAGCAATGTGGATCACAGACCTTGGAGTGGTCTGCCTGGATTTAAACTCCAATTGCACCATAGGAACCAAATATTTCCTTTGCTGTGTTGAAAATTGTGAGCTATGGTCTATGACAAATATCATTTTGATTAAACACCCACTCACATTTGTCAAGGTTCTGTCAAGTGAAAATTTCAGATTCTAAGAGGCCTCTTATCCTCTAATTATTTTGTTCAGAACATTCGGTGTTTTGATTTCTGGGAAAGTTTGCTTTCCTGCAATATGAATGAGTCTTGCCAAGTACTGAGATGATTAGTACCAACAATAATAATTGAGCCATCATGAAAGGGGAATATTTGAATATGGATGGATTCTCAGTCCTCACGTTAAAAAAAAAAAAAAAGTCTTCTATGGAAACCAAGTAATCATCACAGCTGTTAAACTGAAAATTCTGTTTTATTATTAGAAATCTCAAGAAAATAAAATTCTGACATAATAATCTAGGGCTTTTCAAAAATGCAAGGAAAATCATATCATGATTCTGGACTTGCCCACTTAAAGTGAACAATTAATTTCATACGATAAAGCTTCCATTAAGTATTTATTGAATTAGTGTTAACATAGAGATAGATGCATATAAAAGGGAACAATGTTCAACTCCACAACAAGTTGGACAGTATAGTGTTAGTTTCTAATTGATTTATTGGTGTTTGGCAATCATTTCAAGTTATGCTATGATGATTAGAAACTGAAAGAATTCTTTTGTTTATGTTACAGTCATCTGCAATTTCTTGAGTTCATTTCCAGGATTTCTTTTTCCCTTTTTAATTCCACCAAGTATTTAAATAGAATAATGTTTTATTGCTATGTTTTCAGGGAAAATACATCCACAAAGACCAAAAATATATTCATTTATATTCATTCATTAACTCAATAAACACTATCATGACTATATGCAAAGACTGTGGTAGGTAAAATAAAAATATTGTGACTCTGGCCTCTATGGAAGTTTATACTCTGATGGGGGCATATAAATAATAACAGATGTATGGAGTGGAAGTACAAGGGACCACGAGAGTCTATGATACAAAATCTTGGTATCATCTTGGGGTTCAGCAAAAGATTATTTACGGAAATAGGGCTTGATTTTTTTTTTTTTTTTTTTTTGGTGTAGGGTAAGAGAACATTGCATGGCAGGATATAAAGTTTTTCAAAGAGGCTGAATCCAGTAGAGATATGGTCAAGTCAAGGAATTATTGATTTATTGACTTGACATCCAGAAAATGACACAAGAAGTTCATGTTAAAATATAGAGAAAAAGGTTTTCTGTCAAATTTCCATCTTTCAATGATACTGCCATCTATGGTTCCAGCAGTTATTTCTATTCTAAGAAACCAAGAGTCCCTCTTGATATCTGCTTCCTTTGAATGTAGTTGTTGTGGCTGGTTACAATAACCCTAGGTAAGCACAGTCTCTGCTTCTTTTTCAGTAAACATAGACTCTTATCATGAAGTCTAGTCCACTAGGACAACTCTTACATGATCAGTTCTGTTCTAGTCCTTCTAAATAGCAGGTTGGTTTTTTTTTTCTTCTTCTTCTTCTTCTTTTTTTAAAGTGTAGAATTAGTTTATTGATATCCACAAAATGACTTGTTGAGCTTTTGCTGGGAATTGCATTGATCCATTTAGTATTACGATAGATAGTTTTTACAGGTTTCTCAGTGCTATTTCTTTTTATAAATATAAATTTATTTATTTTAATTATAAGTTAATTTGGAAATTTGTTGGCAAAGTAATGTCTCTGGCTTTGATTATGCAATCTAGATTGGTCATAATTTCCTTCCAAGGAGTAAGCATCTTAATTTCATGGCTGCAATCAGCATTTGTAATGATTTTGGAGCCCCAAAATAAAGTCTGATACTGCTTCCACTATTTCCCCACCTATTTCCCATGAAGTGATGGGACTAGACACCATGATCTTAGTTTTCTGAATGTTGAGCTTTAAGCCAACTTGTAAGAAAAGTTATGACCAACCTAGCTAGCATATTCAAAAGCAGAGACATTACTTTGCTGACTAAGGTCCGTCTAGTCAAGGCTATGGTTTTTCCAGTAGTCATGTATGGATGTGAGAGTTGGACTGTGAAGAGTCCCTTGGACTGCAAGGAGATCCAACCAGTCCATTCTGAAGGAGATCAGCCCTGGGATGTCTTTGGAAGGAATGATTCTCAAGCCGAAACTCCAGTACTGTGGCCACCTCATGTGAAGAGTTGACTCATTAGAAAAGACTTTGATGCTAGGAGGGATTGGCAACAGGAGGAGAAGGGTACGACAGAGGATGAGATGGCTGGATAGCATCACTGACTCGATGGATATGAATCTGAGTGAGCTCCAGGAGTTGGTGATGGACAGGGAGGCCTGGTGTGCTGCAATTCATGGGGTAGCGAAGAGTCAGACAAGACTGAGTGACTGAACTGAATTGAACTGAACTGAAGCCAACTTTTTCACTCTCCTCTTTCACTTTCATCAAGAGGCTGTTTAGTTCCTCTTCATTTTCTGCCATAAGGGTGGTGTAATCTGCATATCTAAGGTGATTGATATTTCTCCCAGCAATCTTGATTCCAGCTTGTGTTTCTTCCAGTCCAACGTTTCTCATGATGTACTCTGCATATAAGTTAAATAAACAGGGTGACAATATACAGCCTTGACATACTCCTATTCCTATTTGGACCAGACTATTGTTCCATGTCCAGTTCTAACTGTTGCTTCATGACCTGCATATAGGTTTCTCAAGAGACAGGTCAGGTGGTCTGGTATTCCCATCTCTCTCAGAATTTTCCACAGTTTATTGTGATCCACACAGTCAAAGGCTTTGGCATAATCAAGAAAGCAGAAATAGATGTTTTTCTGGAACTCTCTTGCTTTTCCATTATCCAGTGGATGTTGGCAATTTGATCACTGGTTCCTCTGCCTTTTCTAAAACCAGCTTGAACATCAGGGAGTTCATGGTTCACATACTGCTGAAGCCTGGCTTGCAGAATTTTGAGCATTACTTTACTGGTGTGTGAGATGAGTGCAATTGTGTGGTCATTTGAGCATTCTTTGGCATTGCCTTTCTTTGGGATTGTAATGAAAACTGACCTTTTCCAGTCCTGTGACCACCTGCTGAGTTTTCCAAATTTGCTGGCATATTGAGTGCAGCACTTTCACAGCATCAGCTTTCAGGATTTGAAAGAGTTCAACTGGAGTTCTATCACCTCCACTAGATTTTCTCATAGTGATGCTTCCTAAGGCCCACTTGACTTCACATTCCAGGATGTCTGGCTCTAGGTGAGTGATCACACCATTGTGATTATCCGAGTCGTGAAGATCTTTTCAGTACAGTTCTTCTGTGTATTCTTGCCACCTCTTCTTCATATCTTCTGCTTTTGTTAGGTCTGTACCATTTCTGTCCTTTATTGAGCCTATCTTTGCATGAAATATTTCCTTGGTATCTCTAATTTTCTTGAAGAGATCTCTAGTCTTTCCCATTCTGTTGTTCTCCTTTATTTATTTGCATTGATTCCTGAGGAAGGATTTCTTATCTTTCCTTGCTATTCTTTGGAGCTCTGCATTCAGATGCTTATATCTTTCCTTTTCTCCTTTGCTTTTCACTTCTTTTCTTTTCACAGCTATTTGTAAGGCCTCCCCAGACAGCCCTTTTGCCTTTTTGCATTTCTTTTCCATGGGGATGATCTTGATTCCTGTCTCTTGTACAATGTCATGAACCTCCGTCCATAGTTCATCAGACGCTCTATCAGATCTAGTCCCTTAAATCTATTTCTCATTTCTACTTTATAATCATAAGGGATTTGATTTAGGTCATACCTGAATGGTCTATGGTTTTTCTTATTTTCTTAAATTTAAGTCTGAATTTGGCAATAAGGATTTCATGATCTGAGTCACAGTCACTCCTGGCCTTGTTTTGTTGACTGTATAGAGCTTCTCCATCTTTGGCTGCAAAGAATATAATCAGTCTGATTTTGGTGTTGACTGTCTGGTGATGTTCATGTGTAGAATCTTCTCTTGTGTTGTTAAAAAGGGTGTTTGCTATGACCAGTGCATTCTTTGGCAAAACTCTATTAGCCTTTGCCCTGCTTCATTTCGTATACCCAGTTCAAATTTGCCTCTTCCTCCAGGTGTTTCTTGACTTCCTACTTTTACATTCCAGTCCCCTATAATGAAAAGGACCTCTTTTTTCAGGCGTTAGTTCTAAATATTATTCAGCACCAAAAATAACTGAGCTGTCAAATCATAATAAGATATGGAGGAAATTCTGATGTATATTACTAAGTGAATGAAGCAAAGTAAAAGACTACATACTGCTTCATTTTAACTATACAACTGGCATTCTTGAAAAGGCAAAATCTGTAGTTTATGGGATTAAGTAAACAGAAGGGATGATGAGGCAAAACACAGGATTTTTATGGCATTTTAATTTATTCTGTATATTATAATAATGGATACATGCCATCATACATTTGTTCAAATCCATAGACAATCAAGACCAGGAGTGAAAGGCAATGTAAGAAATGGACTCAGGTTAATACTGAATGGTTTACCAATTGACTTTCTATTCACTTATATTATTGTTGGAGCTGTTTAGCTGCTAAGTCATGTCTGACTCTTTTGGATCCCTTGGACTGTAGCCCACCAGGCTCCTCTATACATGGGATACCCCAGGAAAAGAATTTTGAAATGAGCTGCCATTTCCTTCTCCAAGAAATCTTCCTGACCCAAAGGTTAAACTCGCATCACCTGCACTGCAGGCAGATTTTTCACCCCTGAGCCACCAGGGAATCCTTTCCATCATATTAAATGATCTTAATATTATTCTATTTGTGCCTATAGTTCATGTTTACATTATGGCTTATATTTATTTATCACCTACAATGTTTCACCTCTTCATGTAAGTGCTTGAGCACTGATTTATATATATATATATATATATATATATATATATATATCGGAGAAGGCAATGGCACCCCACTCCAGTACTCTTGCCTGGAAAATCCCATGG